>OZ005650.1:306769843-307354343 GCA_963930645.1 Salticus scenicus | reverse complement strand
TTAAGATCATGTTTTGGAAGGTAGGTGGGGTAGGGAATCATAAAAAATTATAACATTGGTGAAAAAAATTTTAATGTTCAATCATGTATTAAACTGAATATAGATATGAATTAGCCCTCCCCCTCTCATACATACAACCGAAAATCTAGATTATGACCTGGGCAAGCACTATAAAATCTAAGTTTACCAGGGCTATTTCAAGGACGTACATATACACACAAAAATTAAAGCAGTATTTTAGCTTTATCAAAAGTTAATTTTTGATGACTTGGACACTATTGCTTTCTTTTTCTTAACTTGGTTATCCCCAGTTTTGTTTTTTATTTTTTTCTGCTTCACTGATAGATTTAACCAAGCATCCATATTTGTCTTCTAAGAAATATGGATCAGTGAAATTATATTTCAGTGCTGCCAACTCTCCCGTTTTTTAATCCTATCTCCCGTTTTTACGTTTTAATGTGTATTTCTCCCGTTTTTTTTAATATTTTCGAAAAATCTAACTAAAAACGCTAATTCTTGACAATTTGTAGGTGCCATCTTTTCAGATTTATGAAAGCCTTCTAATTCACAATCTTTCTCCATCCACAACATAGATGTTGATATTCATTTAAAACTTACTTTATGAGATTTTAAAATCTCTAAAGAAACAGAATCCTTCAATATTTCTTGCTCATGTAATTATTTTTAACTCCCCCTCTCCCCCGTATTTTCTTATCTCCAACTAGTGGTCGATGATCAAATGCTCTTTGGAACTCTTTTGTTTCCCATTCTTTTTCCATCCACAAGCCACAACAAAATTGTCAATATTCATTTTAAACTTGCTTTATTAGATTCTGAGCCTATAAAGAAGTAGAAAAGTTTAGCAGTTCACACTCATGTAATTATCATTTGACCCCCCCCCCCCCCCCACTTCCCAAATTTCCCCTTCTCCAATCAATGATCAAACGTCGTTTGATGCTCAAGCTTTCTCATTCTACAACAAAAGAATCAAACACTTTCCCCCAGGTTTTAAAAAATGTAGGGTACTGTTAGTAAAAAAAAAAAAAAAGCATTCTTTAGATTCTTGAGGGCAGATTTGAATTTTTAAGGAGACATTTGACATTTAAAATCCAAATACTTAATTTAAAAATTTAGTTATAAATATGCATACAAAAAGACAAAAGTGTGTTTTTTAACTTTTCTGTACTTGTTAATGTGCTGATTGTCACACACAATAATTTTATTTATATTTACAGCATTTATCTTCAGTTTGTAGGTCATTTTCTACAAAGGCAGTAATGAGGGGAAAAAAATAGATTGGGGCAAGTTTTTTTTTTTTTTTTTTTCCTTTTCCAAACAAAGAGCAGGCGAGGTGCAGCACCCTCCTTAAATTATCTGGGGAAAACTCTGGATCAATGTTCATAAAAACTTGTTTTATTAGATTTTAGAACCAACTGAAGCGATATTGGGATTCAAAATTCTTTGCATATGTAGGTAGTTATTTTTAGACTTTGTTAATGAACTTGTTAACTATTTGTTTTTCCCCAATAAGTTTAAAATATAAATCACCAAACAAAAGTTATATTAGGTCTTTTTAGTTAAAAAAGTATCATGTATTGAATAAAATAATTTTGTTTGGTTTTTCTCCACAAAATCGTAAATCTCCCTTTTTCTCCCTTGAAATTATGTAAAATCTCCTGTTTTTTTTCCCACCAAGGTTGGCAGCTCTGATATTTTGAGTTTAGAAAGAGAAGTACCTATGTCACTTGTGCAAAATGAAAAAATGATGTAAGAGGGTAGTAAGTGTTTGGTTTGATGAGTACATGAGATTTATTGCTTGCCTCTAGGGCTGCTTATATCTTGAATAATCCACACCACAAAGGTTTGCAAGTTTTTATTACAAGAACATGAGCAAGGACAATCTATGCCTTCTCCGGGATTCAAACCCGGGCCCAACTATGTAGAAGTCAGGGACGTTAACCATTACACCGTCTGGGCGGCTAGTAAGTGTTAGTTGGTAGATGTAGATTATTGAGCAGTACTAGTGCTAAGAACACTTCTGTGAAACAGATTCTTAATTTTGATAAGTGTTTAAATATTTTCACAATTAAATTCACCTATTAAAAATCAAAATTAAATTAAAATATACCATATAAATAAAATATAAACAGTCATTCCTGATTCTTTCAATGGTTTCGTAATTTTTGCTTGCAGATATCTGAATAAAAATTAAATTATACAATTTTTTTACAAAATTATCAGGTTTTTACTTTTTAATGAAATTCTTGTTAACATATTTTAGCAAAATAGAATATCCTTTAGTAAAAGGAAAAATAATAATAATACCAGTTTAGATTCTGCTTACTGTACTTTTCTCATGAAAAACATGTACATGTATAATAAAAAGTACCACAGCACAGAGCTGCCATTTATAAGAAATAAGTGAAAAACTTTGAATAAATATCATTACATGCAAGTACTCATAACAATTGTTTTGGGTCGAAAAAAACATATCCTTTGTCAGGCGAACAAAAAGTACACATGAGTGCTGTAAACAAAGCATTGCAAGTTCATTCATTTTATGGTATTTATTCAAAGTTTTCTGTTAGAAATTAAACATTGACCATTTTATATAAAACACAACAAACACTATTTATAAAGTTTAATATTTTATTTAGATTTTAAGTTAGAAAAAATTACTTATTAGAAAGTATTTTAAAAAATTTGTTGCCATATCTGAGCCAATTTAAAACTATTTTGATAATATCCTTTACTCTTGAAGCTTTAATATTATATTGCTCTTGATTGAGTGCAAAGGCAATTTAAATTTAGCATTAGAATAAAAAATAAATAAATAAATAAATAAATAAATAAAGTGAGATGTTTTTATGTTTATTCATAATAACTAGTTTAATATAATCAATCATATTCATGGGTTCTTTTTAAATTAGATTATAACTAGCGATAAATATCTTTTAAAAGTATAATCATATTTATTATTTATCAACTAATTATCGAAAAGGTTACTCACCCTTTCTTCTTTTCACGGCCGACTTGAAACTTACGGAGTTAGAAGATAATATCGATGACACAAAATAATAATTCTGGAACTTTTTCTTCTAACATATTTAATTAAATGATGATGATGGAGGTCTATGTACAATGAAATATATGTACAAAATTTGGCGATTAATAAAACAATTTTCAAATTTTTTCTACTTCACATAATGAATAACTTTCTGTAAATTCAAAATATTCAGTTTTCTTCTTCTTTAATAAAACAGAATCATAATAAATTTTAAGACACCGTAAAAGTGCCTTTCCTTTCGTCTACATCTTTATTAACACTCCACTTTCGAATCGAAAGTGCATCTTATTCTAATAAAACCAAAAGAGAATAAAAAATAAAAATAAAGCATTCCCGCTGTCACGACAGGTGGCCGAAAAACAGAGGGAAAAGAATGGGGGGAAGGCACTGATGTTGCAACATCCTCCCACCTTGAGCATGGAAAGATTCTGTACATGCTCAACAAAATATTAAAGAAAAAGGAAAACTGTTTACATTCTAAAATATTCTTAGTAAAATAATAAAAAAATAATAATAATAAACAATATAATATAAAAATAGTTCAGAAAAATGTTCAAGTCATTTTGGACTTAAAGTTTTATAGTCAGTTTAGATATTAAAGTTTTTTCACTGGGTTGATAATTCTACCAAATCTAGAGGTTTGAATTTGATTCTTGTTTACAATTGTATCACTAAGTTCTAAAGGGCAAATCCTCTGTAGTGGTCGTAAAATTTCACCATTCATGGTTTTCAGTTTGGCAAGACGAAATTGTCCATCTTTACCAGGATAGAGTTCCACCACTTTGGCCAATGGCCACTGAATGCGTTTTAAGTTGTCATTTTGCACTAAAACTAAATCTCCAATTTTAATATTGCTGTTAGGAGGTTTCTTTACATTGTTAAATTCTCGAAGAGATCCCAAATATTCAGTTCTAAATCTCTTGCGAAGATCGTCTTTTAGTTTTTGTCGGTATTCAAATCTTTTTCTCAGGTTATTTCTTTCTATAAAATCCAAGTCAGGTACTCCTGTTTCACGGAGATCTTTCAAAAACATTTCAGGTGTGAGAGGTGTTAAATCTTCAGTATCCTCAGATATATATGTAAGTGGTCGTGAATTCACCATACTTTCTGTGTCGCAAATGGTAGTATATAATTCTTCATAGTTCAAATGGGCTTTTCCTAAAACTCTTTTCAACATTGATTTGATAATGCGAATCAATCTTTCCCAAAATCCCCCCCCACCACGGAGAGGCCGGTGGGTTAAGTTTCCATTTAATTCTTTTTATAGTGGCAAATTCTTCAATCTGTGCCCAATCCACAGAATTTAATTCTTTTCTTGTCGCAACTAAGTTGGTTCCATTATCACTGTAGATGACACGTGGTCGTCCTCTACGTGAAATGAATCTTCTCAAGGTCTGTATGAAATTCTCTGTTGTTAAGGAAGTCGTCAATTCTAGGTGAATAGCTCGGAAAACTGCACATGTATACAGAACTACCCAACATTTGCTGCCATCTTTTAAGAATAGTGGCCCGAAAAGATCTGTTCCTGTAATTTCAAAAACACCAGCTTCTCTCACTCTATCTTCAGGCAGAGGTGAACTCAGCACTTCAGCAGCTTTCGAAGAGAATCTCTGACACTGGACACATCTATGCAGAATCTTTCTAATGGTCTTCCTGCATCTTATTATCCAGAATTTCTCTCGAATTGCTGACATAAGAATTTGTATTCCTGCATGATTCATTTCTGTATGTTCATTTTCAATAATTCTATAGGTTACGTTATGGTTCGCTGGCAAAATTACTGGATATCTAAAATTTTCTGAATCTTTTCGCATTGATATTCTAGTTTGAACTCTGATGACTCCCATTTCATCAACAAATGTACGCAAAGAGGATAAGTTTTTCTTAAAATTTAAATCTTGATTCTGAACAAACTTCATAATCGTAAGTTCAGCCTTTTCAATTTCTTCAACTGTTAAATTGGTCATTACTCTTGCTTCTTTAGGTTTTTTAACATTTTCTTTAAATCTGAGTATCCATGCTGTGACCTTTAACATCTTTTTATACGAGGAACATTTCTCGTAAAAGTCTATGTTTTCCGATGACACATTGGCTGCAGAAACTATTGTTTTTCTTCTCTCTGATTCTATTACATTTAAATCAGGTTCCAAAACTTCGTTAGGCCAAAATTCTGAAGATCTTCTTAACCAAGAAGGTCCTTCCCACCACCGGGATTTTAGGAGAAATTCAGCAGAACAGCCCCGAGATGGCAAATCGGCAGGATTGAGCCTCCCTGGTACGTATTTCCACTTCTCTGGATGGCTGAGGGATCTAATTTCTTGCACTCTATTGTAAACAAAAGGTGCCCAATTTTCATTTCTTTTGATCCAAAATAGAGCATTTGATGAATCTGTCCAAAAATGTGTTGGAATACTTGGCTGTCTTAGATCTGTTTTTACACTTTGCGCTAGTCTTGCTCCTATGGTACAGGCAAGAAGTTCTAGCCTGGGAATGGTGACTGACTTCAATGGGGCTACCCGAGATCTGGCTTGCACAAGTTGGCAGGTAATGGCATTAAAATTTTCTGCTCTTAAAAAAATGCAAGTTGCATACGCTGCTTTGCTTGCATCGCAGAATACATGAAGGCTCATTTCCGTATTCACCGGATCAGGTACAAGGAGTCTTGGAATAGCAACGTCATTCAACTTATGTAGTCCCCTTTTCCATTTCTCAAATTTTTTCCCAACACATTCAGGTAATTCAGAATCCCAACTCACTTTTAGTTGCCAACATTCTTGAAGTAAAATTTTTGGTGCTAAGGTTACAGGACAACTATATCCGATGGGGTCGAATACTTTATGGGCTACTGACAATATTTGTCTTTTGGTAACTGTCTTGATTTCTTCTTGATTTTCTCGCAAATCTATACTTAGTGAATCATTGTTTAAATCCCATAATAATCCCAAAACTGGAACATTTCCTTTCTTGGAGGGAGTAGAATTTTCTTCTGTTGGATTGATAATATTATGCTCCCACCCTCTTAGATCGAATTTTGCAGTACTAAGGATATATTTAGACTCCGAAATAAATTTTTCAAGTTCTTCGGCACTTTCTACACTAGTAACACTATTATCTACATAAAAAGATTCTGCTAGTTTATCAGCAGTTTCTTTTAGTTCATCGTTAACCTGTTGCAAGTGGTACTTTAGAGTTGCTCCTAACAAGTAGGGACTACAAGTAAGGCCGAATACTACTCTTCTATGTTGAAAAATCTTAATATTTGAAGGATTACCCTCCTCCCACCACAGGAATCTAAGATATGGTCGGTCTACTTCGCTGAGCTGAATTTGTAAGAAAGCTTTACGAATATCTGAAATTACCCCAATTTTCTTAAATCGAAATCGGTTAATTACAGAGGGAATTAGTTCCACTAAGTTGGGACCCTTTCCTAAACAATCATTAATTGAAGGAGAGCCCTTTTCTCTCGTTGACCCATCAAAAACTGGACGAATTTTAGTTGTGGAATTTTCTTTAATAACTGCTCTGTGGGGCAGAAAATGTTCATTTAGATTATCACTGTATGGCTCAACTTCTTCAATGATTTCTTCTGCAAGCCATTCGTCAAAAACTGCTTCGTAAGCTTCTAATCTTCCAGATTTCTTCAGTGATTCCACGCAATTCTTCAATCTTCGCTCAGCAATTGGTCTACAGCTAGGTAGTGGAGGATGGCCTTCAATCCATGGAAGGCTTACTTCATATCTGCCGTCTTCAACAGTTTTAATATTTTGGTTAAAATATTCTTCAGCAGCTATGTCTAATTCTTCTCTCGTGTTCTTATTTCCTGAATCCAAAATTCCCAAAGTATCCAGGGACCAAAGATCTGAAATCTGTGCATTGGCCACATGAAGAGATAAAACAACATTTGTACTATCGTTGGAACTAAATTCTTCAGTTTTACCCATCAATGTCCAACCTAATTTTGTTTCAAAGGCCACTAAACCTTTCGAGAGTAATTTACTTTTCCCTGTAAAAAGTTTCCCACATACATCTGCACCAATTAACAAATCAATTTCTCTATTTTTATTTCTTCTAAATTTTGTAGAGTTGTCATAATCTGAAAATTGAATTCCCCGCCTTCTTGCTTCGTTAATCCATGGCCCATTTCGTAATTTAGGTACTTCTGCGCAAATTTTTTCTTGATCAAGAACTTCAAAATTACACAAATAGTTTTTATTTAAATCACTTAAATTTATTCTATATCGTAAATGATCATGTGTTTGTTGTAACCCACCAAACAAACTATGGTTTAATTTTTCTTGCCCTGTAGGTGTATAACCAATTTTCTTTATTATTTCTTTCTTCAAATAAGACTTCTGAGATCCTGAGTCAATTAATGCTCGGATAATATATTCTTTATCTTTATTGATTAACCTTAGCGTTAAAGTTTGGAGTAACACTTCTTGATTACAAGTTTTGTTGGACAAAGTGGTATTTTCATTTGTAACTTGTTTTTCAGAATTATTTTCTGGACACATTATATCGAAATGACGGCGAGAACAAATACGACATTTTACAAAGCAGCGGCAATTTTTTGCCAAATGACCTTTAAAGAAACAAACAAAACAATGTCCACGTTTCATCAAAAAATCTCTTTTTTCACTGAATTCTTTAGTTTTGAATTCTTTACAATCCTGCAATAGATGTTTTTCGCTATTACAAAAATTACAGAAATGTCGTTTATTGCCTGAATTATTATTGAAAAGGCCAGCTGCAGTTGAGGGACGAATTTTGTTTATTTTTGGTGATTCATAACTTTCTTTCTTATTTGATGTGGTGGAAATATGATCTGAGTGTTGGGCATTTGAAATTAATGTAGTAGCTTTTTCGCGACTAACAACTTCTGTTTTTAAAATTTCAATCATTTCTGAAACTTTCCACTGATCATCATCGCCGTATTTTTTCGTTATTTCTAAAACTATGTCTGCTGGTAAAAGTTTTATGAAAATTGGGCAAAATAACGTGCTGTAATTTTCTTCTTTTATCCCTAGGGATTCTAGATTTCTTATTTCTGTCTGACATGTGTCCAGTAATTTTCTTAATTCAAATATATCGTTGGATTTTTTTACAGGACAAAGATTTAGTAATTTATTTAAATGTGAATTAATTAATAATGTTTTTTTACCAAATCGATCTTTTAATGTTTCCAGAGCCGCGTAATAATTATTGTTTGTTAGCGTGAAACCTTTTATTGCATCAGCAGCTGTACCACTTAAGTATGTTCTCAAATAGCTAAATTTATCAATATTTGATAAAACTGAATTCTTATCGATTGCTGCTTCAAACTGATCCATAAATCTTTGGAAATCGGTTGGTTCACCGTTAAATCTATCAATGTTTAATCGAGGAAGATTAATATAACCTTGATCTAATTTTGGTGTTCTATTACCTTCTATTACGGGGCTAGTCGATAAAATGTTAGAATTACTACTATTTTTTATTTTAATCATTTTACTTTTTACTTTAGTTTTCCAAATCAAAATATTTGAATTATATTCATCGCATTTTAGAACTTCCTCTTCAACCTCTTCTACTTTGATATTTTTCTGTATCTCGTCATCTAATGAATTCAGTTCCCTATCTTTTAAATTTAACTCTTCTAAATATTGTTCTAACTCTTCTCCAACATCAATTTCCAATAACCTGCCTTCGATTTTATTTATTAACTTCGTGGTTTGCGCTCTAAGAACACTTCTTTTTTGTTTTTGAATTACACTCATTATGCCAATTATAAATAACAAATCTTTTAAAATATTATTATTTGATCAATTATCATATAAAATTTCTTGTCAAAGTAGTTAATCAAACGAAAACATTTCAAAGTTATGCATTCATCATATTAATATATAATGCAATAATTCAAAACACAAAGTATTGCACAAACCCAAACTAAAATATTCTTTCGTTTCATTTTTATCAAAGGAACAAATTTCAAGAACAAAACTAATAATATAAATATCATTTATTATTTATTTCAAATGTAAGTGAAAACGAAACTTTTTCGTTGAAACCAAAACTTTTTCTCTTTATTTATATATCATCAAAAGAACAAATTTTCAAATATTCAATTAAAATAACATTTATATTTATTTATTTCGATGTTGGAGAAAGTAATCAAGTCGGCCGTCCCTGTTCTGGGGCGCCACTAATTTAATATAATCAATCATATTCATGGGTTCTTTTTAAATTAGATTATAACTAGCGATAAATATCTTTTAAAAGTATAATCATATTTATTATTTATCAACTAATTATCGAAAAGGTTACTCACCCTTTCTTCTTTTCACGGCCGACTTGAAACTTACGGAGTTAGAAGATAATATCGATGACACAAAATAATAATTCTGGAACTTTTTCTTCTAACATATTTAATTAAATGATGATGATGGAGGTCTATGTACAATGAAATATATGTACAAAATTTGGCGATTAATAAAACAATTTTCAAATTTTTTCTACTTCACATAATGAATAACTTTCTGTAAATTCAAAATATTCAGTTTTCTTCTTCTTTAATAAAACAGAATCATAATAAATTTTAAGACACCGTAAAAGTGCCTTTCCTTTCGTCTACATCTTTATTAACACTCCACTTTCGAATCGAAAGTGCATCTTATTCTAATAAAACCAAAAGAGAATAAAAAATAAAAATAAAGCATTCCCGCTGTCACGACAGGTGGCCGAAAAACAGAGGGAAAAGAATGGGGGGAAGGCACTGATGTTGCAACAACTAGTCTAGTATCACCCAGTGGTTGAAATTTGGCCAATTTTTTAATTAAACTTTTAAATAATAAATATAGAAATTCAGAATTTCTGTGTAAACAGTGTTCTTAATGATTATTCTATCCTTCCAAAGAAGAAAAAGAAGAAAAAAAGTCACTTATAGCATCTTTATTTACAAGATCATACATATCTCTATGAACTTCTCTATCTGTTTGTCTTTTAATTCGGTTAATCATTTTTCTTCTGGGCATTTTAATAGCAAAGAACACAGTCTATCTCAAAAAATATATTAGCAGTTTGGAGGAGAAAATAAAGTTTATACTAGCTTTTGTTGCCAGATAAAGAAAAAGTAAATAAAAAAAAAAAAAAAAAAAAAAAAAAAGCTAAATTATAATCTGTTTTTGAATTTTAAAAAATTGCACAGGTTATTCCATGATTTAACAACTTTATTCTGTAGGAATTTTAAATGCAAATGATTATGTCCATAAAAATGAGAGTGTGTATTAAAAAAAGAGAAACCAGAGCTTATTTTTTGTGTTCTAAGTAATAGATATAAAAATCTGTATAAAACAGAATTTAATTTAGGACAACAGGACCTTTTTAAAAAGTTCATTCTTCCCTATATAAAGGCGTGTGTAACTAACTGTGTTGTGTGTCTTTAGTAAAGATAACTATATTCATTTCTTAAAATTTCTTTCACACGATTTTTCTCAGTTTTATTTCAAACATTTTTTAACTTGATGTTACAAGATTAAAAAAAAAAAAGATAAAACATTTTTTAATTGGTCTAAATTAGGGCTGTGCTGTTTAATTGGTTCGGTTAATCGATCAATGCTTAGTTCCGATGAATTTTTTAAATCGAGTTAATCAATTAAAAATTTCCAAAATCCGATTAAAATTTCAAACTATGAATTAAAGTAAAAATTTAAAATCCTGTTCTGCTCTCAAAATATTGTCCCATCAGTGGTCGTGTGGTTCTGCACTCGATGCTGGTAGACTGAAAGTACCGGGTTTGATCCCAGGTATCGCTTGTCAACATAGTCGTTCGGAGTTTTCCGTAGTTTTCTCCAAAACTTGTGCAAATATGTACTAGGACCCCTCAGAAAAGCCCTCATGGAGGGCATTCCACTTATAGTCTTAGGACCCTAGGAAAATCAATCGGTCTTAATCCCAAATACACACACCCCTACAAAATATTTTTTTTTCAGATATTCGCTTAATATATATATATATTTCACATAAGATTAAGCTTAGATCACAAAAATGTCAATGTGTTTGTGCATTTAAGGGATTGATTAAAATGGTATCTTTTTTATGACTTGTTATGTAATGTTTGGAAATAAACGTGTGTGTGTTTCATTCTGATCTTTCATTACATATGAGTGAGTATAATTTAAATATTTAATATTTATAAAGTATTTTTAATTATGTTATTATTATTATATATCAATAATTAAGAGACAACAACGCTAAATATCCTAATTAAATATCTTCACAATTAAATTTAAGTGTAATAGAGAATGTATTTCATAAAATAAATCCACCACACTTTAGAATGTAAAAATCGAGGAAGAATCAAAAATCCATAGAAAAAAGCATGGGACGAGGGCAAAAAAAACTCTCAATGTCAAGTGTGTAAGGGGGGAAAAAAAAGGCTAACATCAGAAGGAATAAAAGGACAAAATTGACTAGGAAGGGTCGGGCTTGGAGCCCTGAAGTTATCACCGAGGGTTTAATATGTCTCGCCTAGTATGTGACTTATGCAAATATTCGCACAAATATTTGCTGTTGTTTTTCGAAGTGTTTGTATTATCTTCGCATTTAAAATATTTTTTCACTTGTTAGGAAAAATTAAGAGGTTTTCTTTTTTCATTATTTATTTGTATGTTTATTATTATTTATAGTTTAAGGAACTAGTTAAATTAACATCTATATCTTTATTGTCTGTTATGTACTATCTGAAAAGAAAAAAAAAAAGGTAGATTGTTCAAATAAAATTATACAAAGAAAAATGAAAATCGATTAAAAATCCGATTAATCGATTAATGAACTACGATTAACCCAGTTAAAGCTGTTAATCGATTCCCACCCCTAGTCTAAATATACAAAAAACACAATAAATAACGGATTTTTTGCCTATATGAAGTTGCATCCCTTTGCAAAAGTTACTATATTCAATTCTTAGAACTTTTTGTGCATGTTTTATCTTAATTTCAGTTTAATAATATTTTAATTTGTTGCTAAAGGAAAAGAAAAAATAGAAAACTTTTAAGTGGTCTATTTTATCGTAAAGCAATAATACTGAGAATATAGTTTTTCAAAGAGACCATTTTAATAATAATAATAATAAAATATGAAAGAGCCATTTTTATGGATTTGAATTTTGAACTGGCCACCAAAGAGCTCCAATTTTTGCCTGCATCGACCCTTGAAAACATTAAATTATTTTTATAATGATAATTAAAAATTCCGTATGCAAATATAAATTACAAAAACACATGAGAATGATTGGTTTTAAAATAATTTTCACCTGTTTTTTTTTAAAGCTCAAGTGCGGCACTAAAGCAGCAGTATGTTAATTTTTTTTTAAGATACATTCTTAGTTCAAGTCCAAAATATACAGTTTCTCTATAAAAAACAATGTCATGGTTAACAAAAAATATATATAGTCGGACTTCTATTTAATGAAACTCAATTTTATGGATTTCTTTATTTAAGAATTTTTCTGTAATATAACCTCTAAATAGCAAAGTGCATTCTTCACTTAACAAACTTTTTTTCTCAAAATTAAATTTATTTTCACTTTTTGTCAAGATTTCAGTAACGTTAATTGAATCAAATATTTCAGATAGAGTAAAAAAAAAATCTGGTATGAAACAACCACACGAGGTCCATTACTCACTATTACACACATAATATATGCATTTTTGTAATTTTCCAGCAAAAGAAACTTGATACATGTGTAAAGACAGATAAAACAGAGTTTACACAGCGAGTTAAAAAAAAAAAGAAAAAAAAGATGATAGTTATTTTTTTAAACACTAGTTTCTGATTAGATAGTTCAGTTTTAGATCTCATAATGACCATTAATTTTCCTGTAATAACCGCATAATACATGAGAAAGGGTATCTAAAATGGATTTATGTAACAATTTTCAAGAAAATCATTAGAGCCGTTTTTGAGATACCAACTTTTACCAAAACTTGACATACTCAATTATTGACCGGAAAGCAATAATTACATACAAAAGGATATTAAAAAGGAGTTAATATGGTGAGTTTGAAAAAAATTTATACAGCCGTTTTTAAAGGAATGCAATTTTTGAGATACAGACTTACGGTCCGGTCCTACTTCCGGTTTCTGAAGACCCACTTCTGTTTTTCCAATTTTCACCAAAATTTGGAAGCTTCATCTGTACATCAGACCTATTCAATTCTGAAGTTTCGTAGTTCAATCTCTATTACTTTCAGAGGTATGATAGCCAGAAGATTCCATACATACACACATACGCGCACACTGGCCAATGAGGAATTTGCACATTTTCTGATTTTATTCTTATATAATAGAAAATGAAAAAGTAAGAAAATAAATACATATATTTTCTTTTTTTGAAATCTCATTACTTATTTATAACAATTTCAACATTGCACCATTTACTCTATGGGGAAAGCGCAGCATAATGCATTGTGACGTCACTCTTTATGACAACAAATGGAAGTAATTGTTGTTTACATTCAATTTCGTGCTTTAATTTGCTATTTGAATCAGTGAAATAGGTTTTATATTTTATAATAATGATGGATATTAAAAAATCATATTATAAAATTATACTTTAAAAAAATTAAAGAATACGCTTTTATTGAAATGTGAACTAAAAACACAAAATATCTATCTTTATAGTATTAAAATGCAGGATAGGAGGAAGTCGTGTGAGTGACACGCCGTAATATTTACATACTTTTAAATCTTCAATTAAAATAATTTAAATTAAATAAAAACCATTTTTAAAAAATCTCCCCTGACTGGGCTCGAATGTTAGACCTTTAGGTTCGTAGCCTGGAGCTTTACCTCACAGGAACGTTTACGTAGGAAAAGTCTTTTTTTTACAATATAGATTTTTTGTTTGCTCCCAGAGTGGTTACAAATATACATACAAACATACATACAGGTGAAGCTAATAAAAGCGTGTTAATAAATATTGTACTGTACTACTCTGCACTAACACAATGGCTAATTCTTCTCAAAAGCTATTCTTTAGCGTTCCACAGGATCCTATTAAATAAAAACATTGGACAACCGCCATGAAAAGAAAACAATTGAAAATAATAACGATAATGAAAAATGATGATAATGATATTAAATGATTATAAGATGAAAAAGAAATGCTCAGAAATCACATAAACAATTTATAATTATGAAAGTTAAAACAAATTGCTGCTTGCTAACTAGGCTAACAAAATGTAAACATTGAAGCATCATAAAGTGTGACGTTAGCCAGCGTTTTGAAGTCACATGATTTTTGGTTAATTTTTAAATTAATGAGAAAATTTTTTGCATTTTTAATAAACTTTTTGAAATTTATGGGCCTAAAACTACCAGAAAAATGGGATTGTGTTCAAATCCCCCATGTGTGCAAATTCCTCATTGTCAAAAACTATTCTTTTTGGACTCAGGAGGCCTTAAAATGTGTAAATCAGGTGAAAACTCGATTTCGAATTTTTAGACCAAATACAATACTTCCATTACCTGATGTAGTAATGTAATGGAAGTAATAAAATAGTATAGCAAAAAATTTCAAAAAATCAAAGCGAAAATGAAAAAGTAGGAAAATAAATACATATATTTTCTTTTTTTGAAATCTCATTACTGATTTATAACAATTTCAACATCGCACTATTTACTCTATTGGGAAAACACAGCGTAATGCATCATGACATCACTCTTTATGACAACAAACGGAAGTAATTGTTGTAACTGACTGTTCCGATTTTGGTGAAAGTTGTCTGATTTTTAAATTAATCTTCCAACTTTTAATTAGTAATTAATTTCTTTTAAAAAAGTCATGGATATCATTCGTTAAAAAAAGTAACCTCATTTACAATCAGCGATCATATGCTCCTAAAAAGCCTTTCAATATCTAGTTTTTTTTTATCCATAACATAGCTGTCAATATTCATTTTAAATTTGCTTCATTAGAATCTAGAATCTATAATGAAGTAGAATTGTTCAATTATTTATTAAAGCTGTTAATGAATCTATAAACACAAAATTTGTAATAAAACCATACTTTCAACATATCACACTATTTAAAATACCTTTATATTCCAAAATATCTTTACATTCCGACATTTCAGTTAATATTCAATTTTTAACTGAAACTTTAATCTTAATTTTTAATCTTAAACTTAAAATAATTTAAGATAACCCTGTTATTGTTTAATCTGGCAACCCTGCAGTGTGATACTTTAACTCCGTTTTATTAAAGAGCTTTATTTTTCTTGTAATGTGCATGATTGTGATTTATTTAGATGCTTTTAACTCATTTTAAGATGTATATAGAGTGTTTTTTTTTTTATATAAGTTATGTAATCACATATTAATTTCTTTGTGAACTGTATTTGTAATATCAAGAATGGCTTAATTTGATTTATGTTTATAGTTTTTATGTACATCATTTCTCCGAAGATGGTTAAAAATTGAATATTAACCGAAACTTCGGAATGTAAAGATATTTTGGAATATAAAGATATTTTAAATAGTGTGATATGCTGAAAGTATGGTTTTATTATTGACAGCATATATAAGTGGAATATATTTTTTTATAAACAAACACATTTAAAACCTTACATTTAGCTTCACTGACGTAACCTTTATGGCGAAGTAATTTCAGTCAGGGGGATCCCCCTCATCATCAACACTTGTCTCCTGTGAATCTTTTTTGAAACTGACGGGTCTTCTTCTCTCCTCCAGGAGGTGGTGCCAGGTAGGATCTATACCTGTCACTGATTCGTTGTGGTTGCATGCACGGGATTGGTCCAGAATTTCTATTGTTTCGCGAAATAGTGCGTAATGGTAGTTATTATAATTAGCTATTTTTTTAACATTTTTAAAATCTATTTGGATATTTTTGTTTTGATGGGTTTGTGCTAAAGCTGTGGTGTTCTTTTCAAATTTAATGTTGCTGATGTGTTCCTTTATTCGGGTGTTAATTTTCCTTTTAGTCATGCCTATGTAACAACCATCGCTGTTATCTTGGTATTTAAAGGGGATTTTGTATATTTCTGCAGTTTCAAGGGTGGAATTCTGATCTTTGTCATTTCTAACGATCTGGTGGATGTTAGGGTTTGGTTTAGTTGGTATATTTATGTTCAATTTACTGGCAATATTTTTAATTTTTACGTCAGGTCCTTGGTCATGTGGAATAGCGTTGGTGAATTTTATGCATGGTTTTTGGTGGCTAGGAATATAGTTCAGCTTTTTTAAACGTTTATTGTAAAGTTTATCAACAACGTTTTTGGAGTAGTTGGCTTGAATAGTTATACGTTTAATATACTTAAATAAATTATAACCAAATATTCTATTTTTGCCCAGAAGATATTATGTGATTTTTTGAAAATAGCATGAATTCCTTTTTGTTCACAAGATTAGAAATTCAAAATTTTCGCTAATTATACTCATTACATGCGGAAATTAATTTTTACTTTAATAAAATTTAGAATAATGCCACAGAATTATAAATGTTGAGAAATATTTAACCTAAAATAATGATGATAAATAACAAAAAGCATTAAAAGAATTGTTGGTTTAAATGGGACCACAGAGTAAAAGCAGAGTCTTTTTAATACTCACAATAACATTTAATAATATAGAAAAAGAAACATAACATATTGCTGGCATTTGTATGCCGCACGCAGAACAGCTTTTTCGTACAGACTGATACAAACCTCTCTCTGAGAAGCGAAGGATGCGCTGTTCATTGCGTAATACAGTTTCAGGCATGAGAATTTTCCGGCGATCTGCGATTTTCTGCTTTTTTGTGATTTTCGTTAATTTTGCGATTTTTATTTTGTTAAAATCAAACTCCAATAACGATCAGTGTTCAAACGCTCCACGAAAAACTTTAGATTCTCAATCATTTTCCATCCAAAATATAAATGTCAATATTCATTTTAAACGTGCTTTATCATATTCTATAACATATAAAAGAACAGAATTATTCAATGTTTCTCACTCATGTAAGTTTTTTTTGTCCACCCCCCCCTTTTTATCTCTAACCATCGCCAATCAAACATTCTGCGGGAAGCCTTTTACTTTTGAATATTTATCCATCCACAACAAAAATGTCTATATTAATTTTAAACTTACTTTATGATATTCTAGAACCCATAAAGAAGAAGAATTGTGTTTAATATTTCTCACTCATGAACTACTTTTTAACCCCCCCCCCCCCACACACACACACACACCTTTCCCATTTTCCACCACCAGTCAATGTTATTAAATGTTGATTGCTAGCTAATGTTTTTTTTTTTTTTTTTTTTTTTAAACACATGTTTTATTGTGATGATGTGTTATTCTTTTAGTTTAATTTGTCACTTTTAAAATATTTTGTATAGTTTTTTTTTGTGAGCATTATTTTTTCATTTGAAATAAATTTTATGAACACATTTGTATAGTTTTTCCCGCACGTGTTATTTTTCATTTGAAATTAATTTTATGAACACGCATGTTTCCTCTTTTTTAATTTTCTGCACTCTCATGCCTGAGTTACGTAACATCTGACGTCATGACAGGTGTGCGCTGGTTAACAAATTATATGAGGAAACATGCATTGAAAATTCCTACATTTCCCCCTTTTTTCAATAAATGTTTCGAAAATAAAACATATTTATACATCATATTCATATTAACAAATTACAAAAAATTATTTTTATGCAAAAATTACTTAAAATGAGAAAAGTATTAGTAAAGAAATAAAATTATAAACAAATAATTATGGTTAATATAATAAAATAAAATATGTAAAATATAAGTAGTTAATTTCTTAATGAAAACACAGTTTAAATATTTTTTGAGTTCATCAGTCCTGAGTATTAAGTCCTATCATATCACAACATTTTTCATGTTTACATGCGTTTAAACTTTTTGTTAAAATGTCTGCAGGTTGTTCATCTGATGAAATACATTTAATGTCTATTAGTTTATTATTGTAAACTTCTTGCACAAAATGATGTCGAATGTCAATATGTTTTGTGCGATTATGATGAACAGGATTTTTTTACTAATCTCAGTGCGGACTGATTGTCGCACATGATTGCAGTCGGACTTGATACAATTTCAGGATCCAGTTCTTTTAAGAAATTTCTAATATGAATTGTCTCTTTTGCGGATTCGGATAGAGACATATATTCAGATTCTGTTGTGGATAAAGCAACGGTTCGCTGCTTTCTCAGTTCCCAAGAAATAGGTCCACCGGCATACTTAAAGACATATCCTGTATATGATTTTCTATCATTATAAAATAAATTAAGACCTTACTTAGGCTTCATCTTCTGCAAGAAGCTTTTTGTGGGAGGATCCTCCCACGAAAAGCTTTTTGCAGAAGATGAAGCCTAAGTAAGGTCTTTCAATTTATTTTATAATTATGTTGTGCTTCATTTAAAATTTAAATAAGTGATTTTCTATCATTTATATCTGATGCCCAATCGGCATCAACAAATGCTGTTAATGGTTTATTGTCTCTGTAATAAACAATTCCTAAATTTCTAGTTCCATTGAGATATTTTAGTATTCTTTTAGCAGCCATCCAGTGGGGTTTTCCTGGATTGTTATTAAACTGACTTAAATAATTTACAGCATGGGTGATATCTGGTCTGGTAGCAACCGACAGATACATAAGAGAACCAGTTAATTGTCTATAAGGAATTTTTGACATGTATGATTTCTCTTCTTCTGTATTTGGACACATTTGTTTAGTTAATTTTACACTCTTATCTAAAGGTGTATTCACCACTCTAGAATCTTCCATATTAAATTTATTTAATAAATCTTCAATGTATTTCTTTTGTGTTATAGTGATGCTGCAGGGTTGTTTGGTTAAAACCGTCCCAGTCAAAATACTGTTTTGTCCACTTTTGTCCACTATTAAATTAAAGCTCGTGAAATACGGTTACCTGGTCGCCATTGGCAACCAATATCTTTTAACTAGCAATAATGTTTTCAACTTTAAAAAAACTTATTTTTTTAAATATATATTTTGGTGAAAGAATTGGTCCCAGAATCAGGCTCCAATTCTACTTTTGCTGTTTTGATTTCTGCTTCTCTCACCACTTTTTGAGACACTGTGTTGAATTAGGGGATTTACACATTTCCATGTATGTTTCACAACTCGGCATTAAATTATTGCACTGTTTTAGGGAATTGGTTTACACTACTCCTGTCTGTGCATGCTATCTACCTGGTGCTGAATCACTGTACCTGTGTAATGATGTATCAATGCTGATGGTTGACTGGTTTAATGAAAATAATAAAACCAGTTTCATGATGTTAAATTTAAACTAAACAGGTGTTTCCTGATGTTAAAAAAAAATCATCCAAGCCTAATAAATAATTGGTTTTTTATATATAGAATCTTAATTTCTATATTCAAGTAAATTTTAAAACTGAACAAAAAAAAAAAAAAAAAAAAAAGAAAGAAAGAAAACGGTGAAGAATATTTTTTATAGGCTACCAGAATTTTTTGTTGGCGACAATTTTTTTTTTTTTTTTTTACAAATTCCTAAACTTTGTATATGTGAATATAATGAATTTAAATATTTCAAAATAGACATGAATGATTGAAACAGACATGCAGAGTTAACAATGTATAATAAATAAATATATATTTTTTCTAAGGATGGATTGGATGCAAAAGTGCGAGTTTATAGTTCAATTTTAATTCCCCTCTTTTTTTCCCCACTGCTTTCAACTACATTGTCATCTCCTCCCTCATAGTCGTAAATACCTTTAAAAAAATTTGTTATTAAGCATGATGAAATGAATGGTTCACATATTTTTCATGGAATTTTTTATTTTCTGAAAATACATAGGTAAGGAAAGTATTGTAATCATGACAAAAATTTGACTATGTGATGTTGGTGTATCTACATGTTTTGAGGTTCCATGAGTTCATTTTTGCTATTTTACGATGATGTATGTATATCTGAGTAGAGTAAACACAATATTGTCTTAATGCATTGTTCAAATGAACTAAAAGTTGGTGCATATGTTATAGGCTATTCTAGCACAAACTGTATACATCTTGGAGAATCTAGCACAGTTTTTTGTTTTTTAACGGGACACAAAGATAATTTTTTTTTATCATTATAGCCAATGGGTCAAATAATTTAATGTGTGATAGCATCTGAATTCCTTATTCAATTCAGCTAAAACATTATATACACTAGTATATAACCCCATCAAAAATGACGGAATGTGAACGATAAATCTTGAAAACAATGTTTAGATCATGAAGATTAACACGTGATCATTTAAATGTATTTTCAGTTTTTGTTTATAAATCAAATGTGTTTCGATATTTTATAATTTTAGTTCTGAAATTTAAAAAATTCTACCCGATCAATAAATATGAATGACAATAAAAAAACTGCTGTTTGACAAAAAATATAGGCCCGAAAACACAACAGCAACAACACATCCCAGTGTTCCGTTAAGTGCTCTATTTAAAGTCCTCATAATAAGAATAATCTAGTGTGTCATTCACACGACTTTCTCTTACCCTGAAATTTAATGCTATAAGTACAGGTTGGAGATTAAGAGGTAAGATAAAGAGTACTGTTATGTAAACCTATGTTAAACAATTCAAATTAGGCTTCGGAAGAGTTTTATATGATAATTAGTTCTGGCCCCCCTCAACCCCCCGTTTCATTAATGCACCAACATTTATATAGAATTTAATTCGGTTATTAAAAAATAATCCAGTTAAAAAAAAATAATTTATTAAAATTATTATTTAAAAAAGTTATCTTGTATGATAATACAGACGATTTCCATATTAGAGAAATAGTATAACACTAAATATCCAAAAAAAAAGTTGAATTTATTCTCAATATTAAAGTAAAAAAAAAAAAATGTTAAAAATGAAAGAAATCAATAACTTTATTTTAAATTATCGTAGATCGATGGTTCAAACATTCGTTTTAAAGGTAGTGGCGAGCTCTTTTGAAAGATACCCATCATAAAAATTTACTCCACTCGAGGGAGGACATCTACCCCAGGGGGGGGGGGGAAGCGAGGCTCCTACATACACAAAAAAATTTGTCCCAGTTGACTATCTCTATTACAGAAAATATGTATTCGTTTCATTTGGTTTAGTGCAGTCTATAGATGTTAAATTCTACTTACCTGCAATTTCCCCCATAGACGTAATGTATTTGAATACTTTTGAATGTCCCTGTACACGAACCATTCGCTTCATCTTAACGAAAAGCTTACTGTAGCATCCCTATATGATACACATTTAGAATACCGAGTTTGGAATTTCTGCTACTATTTGTTCTTGAGATATGCTGATAACAGACACACAGACAGACAGACAGACACAGAGACCATTCGCTAAAAACGTGATTTTCGTATTCAGGGGACCTCAGAACATGTAAGTATAACAAAAACTCACGTTCGAAAATTTGACCCTAAAACAATCCTTTCTCGACCCTATGGGTAAGAGGAAGTAAATAACGATTCACTTCATTTAACCAAAATAATTTTTTTTAAGACTATCGAAGATCCTGTTTCCAAATACGTAAGCGAAGTGTGACCTCACTGACCGTCCGTGGATGCAAGAAAAAGATTCCCTATGTTAATCGCCCATTGTATTTTTTGTAAAAAATTATTAAAAATCGAGGAAAATTATTTCCCGATTTTAATACCCGTATTTGGGTATAGATATGCTGTCGTATCCATGTGTTAGATTGAGTTATTTTGCTGTCAAATTGACAAAATTTTAAATTTCAAAACTGTGTCATCTTTGGCGTTTTTTGTATTTGGCGATTAAAAACATACTATGAAAATATACATGCCAGATGTTTATTTTCGTATTATGTATTGTACGAAATATTGTTTCATATAATTCATCACTCTCTTAATATAAGTTGTTAAAATAACCATGATTTTTGAGAGGAATGAAATATGTTCGCCAAATAATTTGGCGATATATTTTTTCCGCCAAGGATGACAGATATATTAAATCTATTCCGCTGCAACATATGAGTATATCAGACACTTTATTTAGACATTTGAAAACAAATTTGACTTCAAATTATGATAGAATATTTATCATTTTCCTTTTAATTAGTATATTAGTTGGATATTTATTGTGTAAATATCATCCTTTGAAATGAAATGTTTATGTTTTCAATCGAATATGGAAGTTTGCTATTTTATTTTTCTAAAGTTTTGAATTTTAAAATTTAAATTTTATCAATTTTACAGCAAAAACAACTTAATCTAACGCATGCACACGATAACGAATACATATCTATACCGAAATATGGGAATTAAAATCGGAAAATAATTTTCCTCAATTTTTAATAATTTTTTATAAAAAATCCAATGGGCGATTAACATAGGAAATCTATTTCTTGCATCCACTGACGTCCAGTGACGTCATCACTTTGCTTGCGTATTTTCTAACTATCTAATAATTACAGACACTCCATGCTAACCCAAATTCACCTCTACTCTATACTCCCAACCAGCTATCTCCCCCACAACATCGCCAAAATATCCATGATCCAGCTAGGGACTTTCTCATTCTCAACCGAACATTTTATCTTGACTCGACATTATCACCTTAGACTACCCTACTTTCAGTACTCATTTCAACTGGTGACCTTTACTTGCCCAACCAAACATTCTATCCCAACTATAACTTTACACTAATTTCAAAACTAAAATCAACTGGCGTCATTTACGTACTGAACTCGACGCCAATCATACCTTACAATGTAAACATATAATGAAGCTTGATAAAAATATTTAAAGACTTTAATATGTTTTTACAAATATTTTAAGATTTTTAAGGCTTTAATATGTTTTAGAAATATTTTAAGCGTTTTTTTAATGAAACAGTCAAAGAGTCGTTCATTCGCAGTTAAAGAGTTGTCCATTTGGAATTTGTATTTTCTGAATGGCAACAGTTTTGGTTTGTTTTTATTTGGCATTGCGTTGTTTATATTCATGAAGTTACATAATTCTATTTATAGGTTCATGTTTATAATAGCCAGTGATCCGTTATATATTTTTAAACATTTAAACATTACAATTGAATAGTTTTTCAAGGTTTTAGAGGGAATAAATAACAATATGTGCGATACAAAACATGTATGAAAATGATATGTATGTCTTCGTAAGTTGATAAATTGAACAAACGGGGAAAAAAAAAAAAAAAAAAAATGGCTGCCAAAAGTCTCTGTTTTGAAGCGGTGTAAACCGGAATCGTGAATGACAGATGAGGGTCATTATATATATTAATGTTATCGGTCACTGTTGAATGAATTGTATAGATTCATTTTTGTGAATCTAGCATTTATAGTTTTTTTTTTTTTTTTTTTTTGCAGGAAAATAACAAAACTCTGTAATATTATGGCCTATAGTCTGAATTTATTTAAAATGCGATGGCGTCTGAATGCCTCATTTGATTGAGCTTTGAATTCATATACAAGTTATAAGTATATGTCACACAAACTGTACACATTTTGGTGAATCTAACACTATTAGTTCTTTTACAGAGATACACAAAAGAATTTGGATGTATTCCATTCCATTAAACAATATACTATTAGGGAGCAAATAATCAAACACTTATTATAATTTTCTTGTTTTTTTTATTTAATGACTTCTCTTACTTTATTTTATTTAAACAACAGTGAATTACTTTAATGTCAAGAAAATCAACTGGAGTCACTCAGCATTTTTATTATTTCTCTTAAAGTTTCTGCATATTTATCAAATTGATTATAAATATATATATATACATATATATAAACAGTCATATACATATATGTCACATTTATGTTAGTAAAGCTATTACTTTTATGAAAAATAACTTTTCTATGTAGAAGTAAAATTTAATTTTCTATTTTTTTTCATCTGGAATTTCTATTACCAAGTAATTTTTTTTTTTTTTTTTTACAAAATTAAAATAAGAATAAAAATTATTAAATGATTAAGTATGTAAATTTGATTTCTTAAATTATTGGATTAAAAAAATGACATGTTGGTATTGCAAATAAAATGTTATGTATTTGAAAGGACTTGTGGGCATAAATTGATAAAAACATTCTATCTACATTTGAGATTTTTTTTTTTTTTTTTTACCTAGTATAGAGATGTTAATAAGATATTTCCAAATTAAGTACAAAATAGCAAAGAAACAACTTAAATTATTTTTAAGATTATAATTGTCTATGCATTAATCAATCACGTTGTTTGTGAAAAACTTTAATATTGAAAATAGTCTCTTTCGAGGGGGGGGGGGGGGATAGGCAGGGTTGGCAAACTGGGCCCAGCCCAGAAACAAACACCCACTGGGTTTTTGTTAAAAATTATTTATAATTTACAAATCCCATCTATAAGTACAGAAAACACCTTACCTTTTAAGAAAAAACTCTTATTTTCATTTTCTAGAAAATAGTATTAAACATAAAAAGTAACTGCATAGTTATAAATATAATAAAAGAAAGTTTATCATCTATAATTGGTTCAGTTTTCCTTTTCCTGTAAAACTGAACGATATTTTTGTTCAACAGCAGACATAAATATTGTCCAGAATCAATATTTAACTAATTATATTGTTTAGTTTTAAAACTTTATAATAATTTTATTTTAATTTTAGTAGCAATTTAATTATAAATCTAATAAAATTTTCTTCTATAACTATTTCAAACATTTAAAAACTTAAAAAAAAAAAGAAGGATAAAGCAGTACAACTTATTTTTATATTTTAAAAAAATCTGGAGTGATTCCACTCGACTTTCCGAACATTGAGTAATTAACGGTTTTGTGGATAAAGTAAAGTAAGAGGAGTTGTTAAATAAACAAAAGAGAGAAAATTATAATAGGGTGTTTGAGTATTTTTCTCCATATAGTACACAATGTTTAATTTAATGCTACTGAACTTTGAGTCCATAGATGATAATGATAAAGAATTTTTTGTTGTGTCCCTGTAAAAATCTATAAATGCTAGATTCACCAAAATGCTTATAGTTAGTGCAACAGTGACTTATAATATTCATATAAATTTTCAGCTTAATTAAACGTTTAGATGCTATCGCACTTTTAAAAATTTTAGTCCCATAGGCCATAATGATAAAGAATTTTTCTTTATGTCCTTGTAAAAAAACTGTAAGGGCTAAATTCACCAAAATCTATACAGTTAGTGCAACTGTGACCTATAACATGCGTATAAATTTTTTGCTCAGTTTAATAAGGTGTTTAGACACTATCACACTTTTAAAAATTTGGCCCCATAGGCCGTAATGATAAAGAATTTTTCTTAGTGTCCCTGTAAAGAAGCTATAAGTGCTAGATTCACCAAAATCAATAGGGTTTGTGCTAGAGGTCAAGACTTAAAATTTTTAGAAGTGGCCACTGGACATGATAAACTCAGTGTCCACTCATGAGTCATCGTCGTTATATATCGAATTCATACACATAATATATATATATATATATATATATATATATATATATATGATATATATATATATATGTGTGTGCATAAAAACACAAATGATATGGTCAAATTAAATTAAGAAATAGTGCTATTTATTGTACTTTAATAATAATACAATAGTCACTATTATTAAATGACTATTGTATTATTAGTCATTTAATAATACAATAAACATGTATATATAATATATGTGTGTATTTCTGCCGTTAATAATATTTATAATAAAAATAATAGGTATTATTTGAAAAAAAAAAAATTAAACTTACACACTTCTCTAGTTTAAATTTTTCAATATCTGAAATGAAATGGAGTAGGAAGAGGACAAAATAGATTGAGTAATTGAATCATTGAAAAGTGATTTGGTTTTTGAGGGATGATATGACCTCGTTTGAACTTCCACTGAATACTTATGATTTTATTCTTGTTAGCATTTTAATAACGAGTTCTATAAGTATGTAGTTATAATAGCATGTAATCCAGCTTTTTTTTAAATGCTATTAATAACTATAGTACTTAGAAAGAAGACATTAAAATTCAAAGTTTTAGTAATGAGGGAAAATTATGGACTTTTATAGATAAATATTAAAACATGCATTTTGCTACGGGAAAACAGCAGGCTATAATGATGATATGATCTGACAAAGTGATTTCTCATACACAATTTGTGTTTTACAAGAATATGTATTTTATGTCCCATTGCAAAAGAAATACGGAAATTTGATTCATTTAATAAATTTCGTCTAGTCTGGCACTTCCATCTGCAAATGGAAAATAATTATGATCAGAATTAGAGGAAAATGAAATTATTTTGAGTCTCAAGAGGGTGTGGAGAGGCAAAGAATCTGTACTAGCCTATTATCAGAGGTTCATTTTTATTAACTGGCATGTGATTGCTAAAATTAGAAATTTGCCGAAAATTTTCCGTAAACATGATGGTTAGGCATTATTAGCATCACTTTCAATAAATTGACTACCTAAACAGTTATAAATAGCTTTTAACTACTTTAAATATTTTCAGGTTATTATATAAATAATATATAAAGTTGTGTAATATATTATTACACAAAAAAATTCTTTATAATGCAAAAAAATTCTTTAATATAACTGCAGTTACTTTTATATCCATATAAAACCTTATAAAAATTTCATACCATGAGAAAAACAAAATTTTCAAACATATATAGAATAAAATTTTTATGTATGTACATTACTCATACAATAATATATATATATATAATAAAGATGATCTATTAAGCATAGTAGAAGCCAAGCAACAGATACAAGATCACTGAAACACCAATGACCAATAAGATAAAAAAAAAAAATCATCAATGGATGAAATACACTAATGTAAATATATATATATATATAGAATTTTATTATCAGTTTCAAACATGTATGAAATCGACTGAGCATTAATTTTCTTAAACTAATTTAGGAAAAATTTCGTACCTAAAAATCTATTTTTCATCCCCCACCCCTGTTTACACATTTGGTATAGATATGAAATATAAATATATAATTTAATTGAGAAAAAATAAATATATTCATCAAGTTAAGTCTAAAAATAATTACATATGTGAAAAATATTAAGCACTTCTATCTCTTTACTGTTTCTAGAATTGATCATTTATCACTATCTAGAAATGGGGAAAGGGGGGGGGGATTAAGAAAATAATTACATGAATAAGAAATATTAAATTCTCAATTTTACTTCTAGAATCTAATAAAGCATGTTTAAAATGAATATTGCCATTTATATTAGGGATGAAGAAAGACTGAGAAACAATTGCAGAACATTTGATTGATGATTTCTAGTTGGAAATAAGAAAAGGGGGGGAGAGGAAAGGAAGAAATATTTTCGCGAATTCGCAGAAAAAATGGCGATCATACCAATTTTTTTTGATCGCCACTTTTTCAAATTAAGTCGCCATGTGGCGAGTGGCGACCGTGAGTCTTGACCTCTAGTTTGTGCTATGGTGACTTACAACATACATACCAACTTTTGCCAACTCTGGGGATAGGGTCTTCGGGGGATTAAGTTATTCTTCATTTTTAATTGTCAACATTATGTACTGAAGATAAATCAACATTGTGCATGAAATCTTTTTCTGGCTAAATAGCCGTGTCTATCTCTTTTGTTTTTAAAGATTGAGATAAAGCATTAAATAACTTTTTTTCCCTCTTAATATCCAGTATGATTATATTATAATAATCCACCACAACAGATTTACTTTGTTACATCTACAAAGTGTTGTAAACTAATGTAATTAGCATTTTCTTCACGATTTATTTATTTTTTTTTTTTAATCGTGATTAAAATGAAATTACACTTTTCATTAATCAAATTATTAATTTTTAATAAAATATTCTTATTGCTAAAATTGCTAATTTAATGTTAAAAATGCAATTTATTGTTTTAACAGAATAATTTTATGCACTGAATATGTACAGTTCAGTGGATTGTATTTTGTCCAGGTTTTTTCCACTTTTGTCCTGCGTTCCAGACTTTTGACAAAAAAGTGGACGAACTAACAACCCTGCCTCCTCCCCTCAATGAGCAATCAGTGATTAAATGTCTTGCGATTCTCAATCTATAACAAAATGATCAGCATTCATAGTAAACTTGTTTTATTATATTCTTCTAGAACCAGTAAAGTAGTAGAAGCGCTCAATATTTTTCATATATGTAATTATTTTTAGACTTTATTGCTGAACTTGGTGAATCTATTTGTTCAATAAGTTTAAAATATATACTATATCGCCAAACAAAGAGCTATGTTAGGTCTTGGACACGATACTTAATATTAGTAGCTGAAAATGTAAGATAGGAAACAATGTGAAGTTTTAGTTGAAGATGACTTTTTTTTGTTTTTCAATAATATTTCTGCTCCATAGAATTGTGTTTAGTATTCCTAATTATTTTCCCAGAGTTAGATATTTTCTTTTCAATTTCCATCCCTGATGAACCATCTTTTTCCCGTATTGATCCCAGATATTTAAAAGCCTGTACATTCTTGATTTCAAATCCGTCTATGATGATATCTTTCTCTGTCCCTGTTGTCATGTGTTCTGTCTCGTTATAGTTCATTTTCAGGCTCTACCGGTTGTATGCCTTTAACCCTTTACAGCGCACTACCCTTTAAAGTTGGAATTTCAACAAAAAAAGTTGTAGTCTAGCTACTTAGGTCTAAAGGAGTACACAGGTATAATTTTGTAAAGATAGTACTTACCGTTTTGAATCTGTGGGTGTTCCATCAGCGGGAACACTGCGCCACTAGAGCTCTGAAAAGTGTGTCTAAGAGCATCGCAGTGAAGCGCATAAATAAGTAGAAGATTTTGCATATGAATTAAAAAACACTGTATTATACCTGTGTAGTAGATTTAACATGACCCATGGTACATCACGGGGAGGCCTGCTACTCTACACCCCCCCCCCAAAAAAAAAAAAAAAAAAATCTTGGTTATATGATTTTTTATGAAATAATTTGATATTTACAGTTAGTATACATATATACAAGTCCTAAGTGCAAAAGTATTTACAATCAGTCTATTTTTTAGTTTCATGAAATTTTTGGAAGCACGTCTCACTCTTTTGGTAGAAGCACAAACCAACATTGGAGGTTTTGCACATGAAACTAGTTTTGTGAGTTTTTTATTTTTATTTTTTATAAACAACCAACCCTCCTTCGCAGCATCTGATAGCTTGACGTCATTCCCTCCAAACAGAGCACGTAAACACAGCTGTCTTCTCTCATAATTGTTTTCGGTTGCATAATATGAAAAGCACTAGTGTTGCAGTGTTCTAGGAGATGCAACACCTTATTTTATTCAACGATTCCTCGTATGTTTCCTGTATAAAAAATAATATAGAATAAATAATTTAGAGTACAACCAATGATATAACATAGAAATCTTTTTTCAAGCAATCTTTTTTATATCACAAAAAAAAAATATACAAAATTTCTTGTAAATACGAGGATTTAAAATAATGCATCCCAGCTAAATATCATGGATTGCCTTGTGTAGTGATGCCATCTATGGATGAAAAGGAAAGTTCAAAGTAAAAAATAAACCTATTTTTATGCGTTTGCAATTGAATTTAACCCCTTCCACTCCAGGGACGTACGTGCGTACGTCCTAGTGTTAATGGCCATTAATACCATGGACGTACGTGCATACGCCCAAAGAAAGTATACGATACTATTTCAAAATTATAATCTGGTATTTTAGACATTTACACCACAGCTAGCCTGAAGCGGAAGGGGTTAATGGTTGGAGAAGCTAGCAAAGTTAGGTGTTCCATGTAGTGGAACGCTGAACGGCAAAGGGTTAATGCCTCTTAAGTTACATTCTTTAGATCTTCCTTGGTTTGAGTCATAATAACATGATCATCTGCAAATAATAGGTGAATCAGGTGTTTATTACCTATTTTAATTCCCATCTTTCCACATTGTTATACCCATTCTTTCAGTACCACATCTATATATATATTTTAAACAATGTGGGTGACATACAACATCTTTGTAGAAGTCCTTTGCTTTTTGGAAATTCTTCTGATAGTTTTTTTTCCCCCATATTTTCACTTTACAGTTATTATCCTTGTATATTAGTTTTATTACATTGATCAATGATTTGTTTATCCCAGCTTTTTTCAGTGCTTCTTATAGTAACTTCCGTGGTACAGTATCAAAAGCTTTCTGGAGGGAGATCAATGAAAATCATGTGTATTTCCTTTTCTTTCATCTTTGCTTTTTCCAAAATTTATCTCATAGTAAAGATATGGTCCACACAAAATTTTCCTGTGGACATATTCCTCTGTAGTTTGACACATATTCCTCTGTAGTTTGCACAATCATTTTTATCCGCTTTCTTAAAAATAGATGATATATATCCAGTTCTCATCTCATATGGCACATCCTCCTTCTTTCAGTATTTTATTTATTAATCTTGTAATTAGGATGGCAATTTTTTTCTCTTTATATTTCAGTAATTTGCTATTTATCACACCTGGATCTGGTGCTTTACTGTTTTTGCTACAGATTATTTCTTTCAATACTTCATCATTTGTAACACAAGAATTTTGAAAATTTGCACTTTTTACCCACTTTTGCAGCCCTGTATATCAAAAACTAAGAGATAAGGACTTATTAATTGGCATACATTCATTTCTCTGCAAGACAAATAAATGAGCCCAATTTCATAAATATCTGAGGAGGGTCAGGTTTTTAGCTGTGTTGATTTGGCATGAAATGACTCTGCAGTATTAGTGATGCGTGAAAGTAGTAACAGTGCATTGTTACACTTTCATACTGTTCTCATGCTTATTTTTTTCATGTACAATTAAATATTTACATAACTGTATTTACACATTATGTATAGAATAATTATATAAAATAGTGACAATTAGACAATTATTATAACAACAATTAGACTGTCTGTGTCCATAGATTAATGACAATTTATTTTGAATGTACAGAAATGTTATTTTGATGCTCTTAAACTATAAGTGCTGTGGCCTGTGCAGCATTTAAATTAACAAAAAAAATTTTCCTTTTTTTTTTTTTATTTACTTTATGGTGAATTTTTTCCTGTCATTTTAAAAAGTATTTTCTAAACTCTGTGTGTTTATTTGAACATTTTTTGTATTTATGTACTCAACATTTTCTCATAAATATTTCTGATATATATATATATTTGTTTTTTTTTTTCCAGGCGAAGTAGAGGACGCCCTAAGAAAAATGTTAACTATGCAACTTTGGCTGGTTTCACTAATTTAAATCGTCCAGCAAATCTAAATCGCCCAGTGAATCTAAATCGCCCTGCAAATCTGAATCACCCGGCAAATCTGAATCGCCCTTCTAATACTCCTGCTAAAAGGAAACAAGCTGAAGAGGAGCCAGATGAAATCCAAATATTAAGTACAAATGGTCTTGAAAATATTGTGACTTCTCAAATAAAGAAATCCAAAGTGGTTGATGATCAACCAAAACGTTCACAACCTCATAGAGCTGCTAGGTTTACAGAATCTTATGGTGGTAGTCCTGATGTTGTTGTTGTGTCAGATGAAGATAATCAGGAAGAGAGTGAATCTGAAAGCGATTCTGACTGTAGTCCAATTCCATCACCTGTATGCAAAGTGAAGACCAAAGAAGAGTTAGAACTTTGGGAATCAAATATTCAAAGACTGAAAAAGCAGCTCAATGATGAAGAAATGAAACTAGTGCTTCTACTGAAGTTAAAAGAGAGCCAAAAGTCTAAAGAACCAAAGACAGAATCTAGTGGAAGTCCTTTGCCATCTTCAACATTATCCACTAACTTGTCTAATTTAAATAGTCAAAAAAATTATCCAGTGCTTTCAAGAAATAATGTCCAGCAATCTATACCTAACAAGCAGCTGTTATCAAATAAATTTATTCCTGTGAAAAAGGTTTTGTATTTAAATAAATCTTGTTTCATATTAATTTTTCAAAATAATATTATTATTATTATTAAAATTTTACAAATCTGATTTATCTTTGTGTGTACCGTTGACCTGGGTTAGTTTGTCTTGGCCTGTTTTTTTCACAATTTTTATGAAGTTTAGACTGATAAGTAAAAATACAAAATGTTAGTGATAAGCTCTTCAGATTATTATTTTGTCATAAATGTATTATTTAGTGAATGAGTAAAGCATTTATTTAAAGTTTTAATATGGTCATTTAAAAAAAGGAGAATGTTTAAATGGTTGGATGTTGGATCAAAGTAACTCCTGTATGGTATGGCTCTACTTTGATCCAATAATTTTTTTTCTCTTAACCATAAGGTAGAAAAAGTATTATTATTTTTGGGTCAAATTTTCGAAAGTTAGTTTTTGTTATATTTACATGTTTCAAGGTCCCCTAAATCTGAAAATCGTGTTTTTAGTGGTTGGTCTGTGTGTGTATCTGTCTGTTATCTCAAGAACAAATAGTAGCAGAAAGTCCAAACTTGGTACTCTAAATGTGTATGATATAGGGATGCTACACTAACCTTTTTGTTGAGATAAAACAAGTGGTTCGTTTACAGAGACACCCAAGAGAATTCAAATACATTACGTCTATGGGGGAAATTGCAGGTAAGTAGAGTTTAACATCTATAGACTGCACTAAGCCAAATGAAATATATATATATTTTTTATGTGCGTAAAAACATATCTCATATAGAATATGGTAGGGAAATCATTCACTGTTCATTTACAGAGCTAAACAAAAGAAGTAGATTATAGTGCGACAATAGCTGAAGATTGATGGAAGTGTATTTCATGTTGTGCCATGTAATATTATTGTAAGATTATATTTAGGTGCACCATGTGGTTTGTACATAATCTTCAATAGTATACAGGACTACAAATATTTAAGTGATGACATTCTTTTTTATTTTTTGTGGAAGTGCTTTGCTATAATATTTTACTATGTCCAGGAAAGCTGCTCAGGAATTGAAATTAATTCCTCATAGACTTACGGAATACAATGTATGCTTTTGAGCTAAATATTCATCGCTTGTTTTTTGTATATATATATATGTTTTTAGGCTTCTTGATTACCAAAGTCAATTTTTTTAATGTTTGATCTTTGTCTGTGTCTCTTAAAGTAACTTAAAAATGAATAAATTCAGGAGATCCAAAAGCTGTATTTTCAAGTTAATATAAGTTTGTTGCTGGAAAAGTTTTGATCAAGACTGATTAGTTTCATGGAATGTTGCGGGTGAAAGTTGTCTGAATAATTTTAAGTGAACTTTTAATTTTAATGACAGATTTAAATTCTATGTAAATGTAGATGTAGTAATGAAACAGGTGGTTGAGAGGGGCAATAGGCCCCCTCGCATAGAACTTTTTATCATATAAAACTCTTCAGAAGCCTAATTTGAATTGTTTTAATATAGGTTTACATAACAGTACTTATTATCTTCCCTCTTAACAGACATGCCAAGTCTCCTGCTTTTGGCAGGAGTCTCCTGATTTTTACTTGTTTTTCCATGCTCCTGATTTTCCACTCATTTCTCTTGCTTTTCTGATGTAATTTTTATCTATCCCTCTTAGCATAATTTATGCTTAAAATTTGTGGGATTGGGTAAAAAAAAATTTGAAAGAAAATTGAAATTTATCTTGCCCTGCAATTTGTCAAGTTCATTTTGAATGTGAATACAATGTTTTAAAACTAATTTTTGCTAAGAATAAATTTTTAACTTTCATTTTTGCATTATGAAAAATGTCTTATTATTAAAAGATATTTTTTTTTTTTTTTTTTTTGAAATACCATAATTATTGAAAACTTAAAGGATTCAAATTTCATTAGAATATAGCTGATATTTTCATTTCTTTATTACCTTTTCTTTTACAAAGATAATTAAGATCCTTATTGTTTTATATTAGGAGCAGAATGATCAAATTTGTCTATTTTGACTTAAATTTTAAACAACTGTATGTCTGAGTTTTTTTTTTTTTTTTTTTCTTTGATAGTTTGTTTTACTGCAAGAAACATATATTATTCATTTAACTTTAATACTGATGCTTTGTAAATACCGCCTAAGCTTATAAAGCTTTACTTAAAATTAAATTTGCATTATTTTACTCATTTTTCTTACAAACTTTCTTTTTGGAAAAAGTTTCCTGATTTCTGTTAAAAAATCTCCTGCTTTTTTGTCATTAGAAGATGGTATCTCTGTCTTAATCTCCAACCTGTATTTATAATATTAAGTTTCAGGGTAAAAGAAAGTTGTGTGAGTGAGACACCAGATTATTTTTTTTCATTGAAATTACGCTGTGCTTCCTCATTGAGCTTATGTACCCTCATATAGGGTTATTTTAACAAATTAAGATAATGTTTATTTTAATAAAATGATTGAAACAAAACTGAAATAATTTAAAAATGGCGATAATTTCATGATAAATAAATGTATTCAAACTGAACATTTTAAAAATATTAATTTTAACAAAAAGTTTCAATTGCTAAAAATTTTAATACTGAAGCATTTCTGTAACAGAAAAATACCCGCTCTTATTGAGCAACTTGGGAGGCTTAATATTTTGCTTCATGTCGACTCACTTAAACATCATTGTCTTTTTTATCGGGCCATGTCCTTGACCTTGTGATTTTAGTCATACAATCAACTGTTGGACCTGACTTTGCTTCAGTTAGCATTTTCACTATTAACCCTTGGTAGTAGTTATCTCCTTAATTAAAAATTACATTATTGCCTTCTTTAGCATTGCTTTCATTTCATTTGTTAACAGTGTCTTCATCATTACTTGAATCTCATACAGTTATTAAAACTGTTTAAGCAATAGAAAATAAAGTTATTTTTAATATTATAGCTCCTTCTAGGTTAAGAACAAAATTTGCAGTTAGATGGTGAGCTACAGCCGGTAACAAAAGTGTCCGAACACTAGCAAAAACTCTTATGTAAAAAAAGTACACTTCATACGGTTCTGTTAAATAAATCCTTATCGAATCATGTTCTTAGACTGACTAAGAAGAGGATTCGACAAGGATTTACTTAACAAAACCGTATTTTTTTTTACATAGGAATTTTTGCTACTGTTCAGACACTTTTGTTACTGACTGTACCTTGCCACAATGTAGGCCAAACATAAGTTTTATGCTGCATTATTTTTTATTTTTATGAAACAGACAGAAAAAGACTTAATGGGACATTATTTTATTATATATATATATATTTGGTTAATTTCATGCAAAAGTGGACAAAAAGGACATTTTTTATGTTTTAACTAACTCAGTTATTTAAAAATTTTTTTTATAGAAAACCTATCAAATAATTTAATCATATATATAAAAAATTTTTATATCATTAATTATAAAAGTAGTATTTAAACATAAAAATAAGTTAGCAAAAAATAATTCTAAATTTTTATACTTGTCGTGGGTGTTACGTTATTATATATATATATATATATTTATTTAAATTTTAGAACTTTTTAAAAATTACATATCAGAGGAAAGTTCTGTTTGTGTAATTTCAAATTCCTGACCTTCAAATGTGTCTCAATTTAGGGCATTTGAGTAATAAAGGTGAGTCACTGAATCATGTCGGCTTTTTGTCATGCCTGTCACTCTATATTTTTATCTTATTAAGTGTAAATTATTTTTCCTAAATTAAAAGTTTTGTATTATTCATAAGCAATACTTACATATATATTGACATATCAAAATTCATTAAAATAAATTAATATTTAGTATTTGAAATTGGATAAGAAAGTTCTTTGATGTCTATCCCCTCACATATGAAATTAACCACTTACTAATAAAAATTTCACACTTCTTTTAATTTTTACTTTTCTAACACAAATTGTACAATCAAAAAATTGTAGAGTTAAAAATCTTGTTTTATTTTATAGCGTTTATAATATCTCTGTGCAACTACTACAACAACATATAAATTCCCAAATGTATAACATAATTTCTTTTGATTAAAATTCCTTCTACTCTTTAAAAAAAAAAAAAAAAAAAACCTCCTTAATACTTTGATTGACTATCGGAAAAAAGTCATATGTTTTTTCAAATGTTAGACCTGGTCTTAATCTGTGTAATGAAACAATTAAAAGGAATTCAGATTTGACATTAAATAAAAGTCTTAAGGAATCAACTTGTAATTTAATTTTTGTAGTAAAAACTTACTCCATAACAAGATAGTGATAAAAGAGAAAACTTTTAAAAGTAAAAATGCTGCTTAGAAATATTATTCATCAACCATGAATTCATCAACCATAGAAATTGGAGTGTGAGGATGAATTTTTATACCAACTATCTTACATTTGAATTTCTCTAAATAAGTAAAAATACTGATTAAAACGCATTCTGCGATTCTTTTTGAAATATATTGGGTGTGAATATGACCTCCCCTCTTTTTTTGGTAAAGTAAAACACATTTACTAGTTTAGAAAAAAAAAAAAAAAAAATTATTAAAAGTATACTTCTTCTGTATCTGCAACATTCACCCATCTTTCAGGCAATTTATGGATTTCCTCACTGAAGAAATCTTGGTCTTTGGAGACAATCCAATTGCAATGATTAATCTCATTTTTTATCTGTTCTTGAGAATTAAACTGCTGTTCAGAAAGAGATGATTGTGCATTGACTAAAATAAGTAGTAATCTAAGATGCTATATCTGGTGGATACTGCAGGTGGGGTAGAACTTCCTAATTCTGTCCTTTTTAAGCAGTTTTTTGTCCACATTTGAAAAACTATTTTGTTGTTTCTATTCACCCATTCTGTTCAATTTATATAATGCTACAGCCAATTGTGATTGCGTTTGATAAGAATCTTCAGCTAATAATGTTTCCAATTCAGCATCTTCAAAACTTTTGTGTGGTTTTCCATGCTTTTTATCCTCAATGCCAAAGTCATAGTTTTTAAATCATTGGAACCATTCTTTGCAAGTTATATTGAATGGAGCATGCTCACTGTAAAAGCTGCCAAGTGATAGTTCATGTTCGCAGAATTTATCAATTACAAAAATGAAAAAAATTCTCCTGGCATTCTTTTTGTCATTGTTATCTGTTGTATCTTAAGTTATTACCTTGTGCTATTTTTGTTAGCTTTAATTATTACTCCAGTTTATTGCTACTCTTATCAATCACCAGACTTCATTGTCTGTGATATTAAAACATTTAGCATTTTTGCTGATATTGTTATTGTTACAGTACACAATACTTATGTTGATATTATTGTTAAATTTTTTTATTTTAATGAATTTTAAGAATTCTTAAACAACGATTCTATATTATAAATGTACAAGTCCTGTTGTGAAAGGTGTTAAACTATTGTATTTTATTTTTTTAATGGAAAAAAAATATTACTTGCTAAATTAACTTCCACACTTTTTTCAGTCCATATATAAGAAGTAATATCTTTATTTTTATTTACTGATATGTTTATCTTAATTTTTAGGAAGTTAAACCAAATCCTGTTATTGTAACTAGTAATGGACCACAACGTCACCCATCACCAGCACCTGTGGCTCTTCTAAAAACTGATACTTCTTCTAATTCAACAGCTACATCTCAAAGTTCACAACTAAAATCAAACACATTAAATCAGTATCCTCTTCTGAAAAATTTGTCTAATCAAATCACTGTCACTCCTGTAAGTTCATATAAATTTGGAATTATTAGATTATCCTGTATTTAGTCTTTTATTTTTATGTATTTATTTATTTTATACAATGATGTTTTTAATTTAGCTATTTTTCTATTCACTAATTTTGAGCATAAATTTTGATAGTATGGTCAAGATAGGTCAAGATCTATATATGGTCATATATAGATAGTATAGTCAAACCTCATTAAGATGAAGTCGAAGGGCCGCAAAAATAATTTCGTATTAACCGACAAAACAGCAAAATGCATTTAGGAGGATTTCAAAAATAAATTACTAAAAAAGATATATAAGAATTTAATTAAATGATATCTATAGAGAAATATTTTATGGTTATTTTAAGTTAATCAGCATTTTCATGCAAAATGGTACATTTAAAATAAATAAATAAATGAGTATGTGAAGAAATAAAATGTAAAAACATATTTACCTCTTTAAGTTTGACTTAAAAGAAATTATTTATTGATGTTTGCTTTAATTTTTGTATTTTGCTTTTATTTATAAAAGAATCTACTTTTTCCAAATTGTCTAAAGCACAATCATCATTTTCTTGTTGACAGAAAAACCACTGAACAGTTAAAGCTCCTTCTACTTCATTGAAGGATATAGAAGGAATTTCGACTGCTACATCAACCTCCATTTTTTTCCCCCTCTTCCTTTTCATTCTCCTTTTCTGTTAAATCGGCCCGAATATCTTCATCTGTCATGGGTTGTGAAGTCATAATATATTTTCATCAATTAGAATGTAATCCTCAAAAAAAAAAAAAAAAAAAGGTGGAAATTATTCCTCTTTTTTTCTGCTTTTTCTACATCATCTGTTTCTGTTTCATTTCCTTATTCTGTTTCTATTTCATTTCTTTGTTCTTCGTCTGGAAAACTACCATGCTTGATACAGTTTTTTATAATAGTGGGAGTTAGAGAGTTAAATGCATTTCTAAAAAACACATAGATTCTAAGAGATCGATAGATAATTGCATCAGTTTGCCAAAACATTCTACAATTTTATTGATTACTTTTTTCCTGTAGTGAGTTTTTAAATACTGAATTATACCTTGGTCACATAGCTGAAGCTTTGCTGTAGTTTTTGGAGGGAGGAAAACGCTTTATATTGAATTAAGCCCTTTTACATCTGTATGGTCTGTACAGTTGTCCAGCATAATGCATATCTTTCTTTTTTGATTGGTTAATCTTGAGTCTAATTCAAATAACCAGTAAAAATTTCCTTATTTATTCAGGCATTTCTAGTGAATGTATACTGAACAGATAGTATCTTTTCTTTACAGACATAAAACAACATGGTTTTGCGAATTTTCCGATGACATAGATGGGTAATTTTTCACCATCCATACTGCAAGCTATCAATATTGTGATTCTTTCTCTACTACACTTTCCACCTGAACACTTTTGTCCTTTAAGAGTTAATGTAGATGGAGGAAGCGCTTTATAAAACAAACCAGTTTCATCTGCATTGAAAATATCGCAGGGTGCATAATCTCTTAATAGCTGGCCATACTTCAGAGAAAAACAAATCTACACTATCCTGACTAACTGCAGACTCTTCACAACATATCCTTTTCCACACAATACCAGGGTGTTCTTTAAACCTTGACAGCCATCTGTTTGAGCATGTAAAATCATCGCTGCAAAGAGCTTCTGCAAAAAAAATTAATTTTCTTGCAAAACAGAACCAGTTAAAATGATATTCTGATTTCTAGCTTCTCTTATCCATCTTAATAAAGCAACTTCAATTTCTTCATTTTTGGCAGTTCTCATCCGTTTTCTTGCAGGCTCGAATTGATTAACTGCACAAGCCGTTTCAGTTTTTTCTCGATTCTTAATGACTGTTGAAAGAGTACTGGCAGGTATTCCATAGTTTGCTGCAATTGCTGATTTTTTAAAAATCTCATCACTAATCTCAGTTAAAATCTTTTGCTTTATTTCCAAACTAAGTGGCTTTTTCCCCCCCACTCATTTTAAGAATTACAACTCTACTCCAATACAACTATAATTCAATGAAGAAAAATTTTCGAACATGCAAACCACATGCTAGCAACAAAAAACAAGCTAAGAAAATAATGACGCAATCAGCAGGGAAAGAATGTAATCGTTTTCTCTTCCCCTATGGTCACCCTCTTCACCCAACTCTAGAAATGCACTATCCTCATTGATTTAGTTCAAGAGAAGCGATAAACTTGTTTCAAAGTCGCCGCTGCAAAGATCGCAATGAGCTTTTTAAAAAAGATTTTCTCATTTGGTGCAATATTTATTTCATCATAAACAGGAGAAGTTTCTCTTCATATTCTTATTAAGCGATACAATTACAGTGAAAAACATTAACACAAAACTAAGGGGACCGAAATATTTTTTCGTGTTAAAAGAATTTTGTGTAAAAAGTTTTGTAGAAAAAGTACAAAATTCTCCAATGTTTTCCATGTCGTCAATTTTTATTTTCATTTCCTGTATTTTATTTTCATTTCCTGTAAAACTACTACTAACTTGCATCTATTAAGATAAAAATTAAGAATAAATATTATTGTTTTTTGGAAAGAAATTCAAATATGTTTTACTGAAGTGTCTTTTTCAGCACCATATTGTTCAAAAATTGATTGAGATCATCCATTGTTTTATTCATCTCTCAATTCGAATACACATTTAAATAACTGCGGATACTCATTACTTTCTTCATTTCTGAAGCAGAGGGAACAGGAACTGCATCATTGATTCAGTTATCAGATTCGTCATCAAAATTTACATAAGCGGAATCATTTTAATTATGAATTTGGCAACATATTGTAGCATAGTTGCCAACATTATAATTTATTCCGGAGCATTTTTATCCCCGCCTTTAATCTGCACCACTTTATTTATAGACTAGTTTCCTTTAATATATAACTACGATAAAATAAGGAGATATTACTTTTAAGAAAAATGTGGTATGGAAATAAAAACGAAGTTAAAAATGCTCCAGAATAAATTAAAATGTTGGCATCTCTGTTGTAGCAAACATATCACTGAAGACCGAAAGCGAGTTTTTTTCGTGTTAAACGATTTTTGTTTCGTGTTAAAAGAAACAAAAATGTATTAAATAGCATAATACACTGTCCGGACTGATATATCATTTCGTGCTAACCAATTTTTCTATTTTTCATGTTAAGCATTTTCATGTTAAACGTATTTCACTGTATTATTTTCCAAAATAACGGGATGGGGAAAATATTTTCCTTTGTCGTAAGCGAAATTTTGTGTTAAGCGTTTTCGTCTTAATGAGGTTTGACTGTATATATTAAGATGTATGAATAGACCTTTTTATATTAGACAAGATGCTGTTAATTCATTTCTCACATATTTTAATAAAGAATCAGTAAACGATTACAGTCAAAGATACATTTTTAAGATTGACACTGTTTACATTTGAATACAAGTATAGAGGATTGCACAGATCGTTGATTGGTTAATACAGGTACTTGCTTTTATGATGCCATTAGAATAATAGCTAATAGGCTTACACTCAGGATAAACTGATGCAGAAACACCACAGATAGTGTCAGGTGGATTTCTTTAGAAGAAATCGACTTGTTTGAGTTTGGCTCATGAAAAAATTAGTGTTAATTAATATATATATATAGAAAATTTTAAAAGCAGACTGAAAATTGGTTTATATATTCATATTCTCAAATAATTAATACATTATTTTATACTATATGTGTTTGTGTAGTTTTCATCATATTTAATTTTTGGTTTTATATACTAATCTTTTAACGATGTAAAAGGTACTAGTTAGATTTTCAGATTTGATATAATTTTAAATAATGTATGATATCGTAATGCTTGATAAATCTCATGATTGAATTTTTTTTTTTTTTCTTAAATGTTTTTTATATTTCCCAGATGTATGACAACAGATGGTAGTGAATTCAATGGAAATCTTTCTGATAGATGAATAAACATTGATATTTCTGAATAAATTCAGTAACCAAATAGTGCTAAACATGTAAATATTTTTATGTGTATTGGAAATGTAAACTGAGCTATTTAAAAGTACATTTTGAAAAAGTAGTAAAAATATTCAAGAGAAGGAGGAAGATATCATAAAATTCTAATTTCAATAATTACTCAGTTTTAATTAAATCATAGTTGTAAAGTTTTAAAATATGATTTTTCTGTGTGGATAATAAAAATCTAATATTCATTAAAAAAAAAAAAAAGAATGGGAAAACATTTTTTTTTTTTTTTTTTATTTTTTTTTTTAAGAAAATAAAATTGATATATGGATACCTATTCAACTGTATAATTCTTTAATCTAATATATATATATATATATATACCGTGTGATTCAAAATAGGTGTTACAACGATTATCTTGTAAACTGAAAAAAGATAGAAACATACTTCCTATTACAAAATTGGAGCAAATTAAGAGTAGATCTTAGATATGGCATTTTTTTTTTGTATAAGGGGCTTCATACGTATTAAATACAAAATTTAATTTTTATACAGCCCCTCCTGTCATATGACTTATATTTAGAGAAATATTCTTCTAGCTCTAAGAAGGAAAAAAAAAATCATGTTTCTCAGTGAAAATTTTACTGAGTTATTGCAATTTGAAAATTCTAGCTTTTTTGTCAAGTCTTAAGGGGTTGTATCAAAAGTGATAAATTGTAACTACTATAGCTTTTGTAATAAATCATAGATTAATCAGCATTTGGAGGGGGAAAGTATTTTTCATATAGGGAAAGACAGGCTTAAACGGTAATGTCTCGCTTTCCCCTAGTGAATACACATGAGAATACTCATTGATAATTTAACAAATAAAATTTATGAATAATTTATGTGCTAAAAGGGAATTTTCAAATTCATTTTCCTTTCTTTTCCCCATATACATGGTATAAAGAAAATATTGTTTTTGAGTCAAATTTCCGAAAATTAGCTTTTGTTACATTTACACATTTTCAGATCCTCTGAATTCACAAATCATGTTTTTAGTGGTTGATCTCTCTCTCTCTCTCTCTCTGTGTAATTAGCATATCTCAAGAACAAGTAGTAGCAAAAAGTCCAAATTCAATATTCTAAATCAGTATCAGGGTTCATACTCATCAGGGAAAACCTGGAAAACAGGGAATACTCAGGGAATTTGGAATTTGTTAAAAAAAGTCATGGAAAACTCAGGGAAAATAAAAATTTTCATTAAAAGTCAGGGAAAAACAGTTATAAAACCTGGAAAAACAATTTTTTTTCTCTCTCTCAAGTTATGTTTTTCTTGTTTAGCTTCGTATCAAAATTTAAATGATTAAGTATTATGAAAATACGCATGTCAATATTGATTTCTACCTGAATTTCTAGCATGATCGGTAGTAATATAACATCATACAGCAGAAGTAGCTGTATTTTGTCCTGTCTAGAGAAGGGTTTCTTGTAATATGTCGCTAATATTTTCTTGAAAATTGTCTGGGAACTCAGGGAAAATTCAGGGAATTTTTTCCCCATATTTTAGTATGAACCCTGAGTATTATATAGCGTTGCTACACTAAGCTATTCATTGTGATCAGACAAAGGGTTGTGTACTAGAGGTGAGTTCGGGCTCTATTTTGCCAATCCGAGCCCGCCCGGGCCCGAAACATTTTTGAAATGAGCACGCCCGAGACCGAAAAATTTTGTGTGATCAGAGCCTGAGCCCGCCCGAGCCCGATTTTGAAAGTGGTACGCTATGCAACGCATACACAATAGTAAAATTAAATACCGTTTACATTTTCAAATTAATTTTCATATTACCAATCCTTGATTTAATTAACTATAAATGTTATTATAACACATAATGAATATATAATAAACCTATCTTTACTTCGTGGCCGTTCTGAGATCTTTCAGCGCCGGGCACCCGGGCCTCTTCGGAGAACGTTAGCACTGTGATGGAGACTTGGGTTTCTGGATGCTTCTTTGTTGACTTCTCAACAGGTGGCTCCATGCCCTATTTGGGGCTACTGCGCCGCTTTCGTTGCATGTGTCTTCATTGGTTGATATTTCCCCTTGCAAAACCCCCTTTAGATATAAAACAAACGCCATTCAATCTTATATTAATCGCGCCATTCTGATTTGCTACGAACCTAAAGATCTAGAAGAAGAACTTGATTTCATTAAATACCTAACCAGAAAAACAGGATACCCGAACAAAATCATAAATAAATTAATTAAAGATAGACTCAAAAAACTCGACCATATACCGAATTACCAAAAACAACCAATTAAATTCACTTCATCCATCCCTTTCGATCGCGGAGCCGCAAATAAAATCAAAAACACCGCCAGTAAATACAATATAAACATCCCCATAAAACCAAACAAGAACATTTTCCAACTAATTCGTAGCGACAAAGATCCAACCCCCCCACTCGAAACCGCAGGTATATATAAAATTCCGTATACAGATAAAAACAATAAACCTGGTTCCTACATCGGCGTCACAAAAAAAAAAATAAAAACCAGAGTTAAAGAACATAAAAACGACATCAAAACTGGAAAATTCAATACAGCCCTAGCCAAAACATATAACGAAAATGACATCAAAATAGAATTCGATAAAACCACTAAAATATCCGACTACAATAACTGTCAATACGCCATGTACCGAGAATCCATCGAAATATCAACCAATGAAGACACATGCAACGAAAGCGGCGCAGTAGCCCCAAATAGGGCATGGAGCCACCTGTTGAGAAGTCAACAAAGAAGCATACAGAAACCCAAGTCTCCATCACAGTGCTAACGTTCTCCGAAGAGGCCCGGGTGCCCGGCGCTGAAAGATCTCAGAACGGCCACGAAGTAAAGATAGGTTTATTATATATTCATTATGTGTTAGTGTACTTCGTTTCTCTTAATTTATTTAAAAGTTATTATAACAGTTTATAATATCTGTGTCTCTGTATACATGTATATATTTATATAATATATATTTAATGTGCAGCCTATTGTTTATAACGCACCTATCGGGGGACAAAAAATTTATCCGAATGAGTGATATAATCAGGCCCAATATAGCGAAGGAGGAAGGATTACTTTATAACACTGTGACGTAATATGCATCCCGTTGAAAAAAAAGCTCTATTTCGAAAAAAGGAAAGTCAAAGCTACTAAGATTTGCACGATTATTTTGTGATTTATAACCTATCATGACTATTATGACCTTACTAAAGGTGCTCTCAAAATGAATAAAATTTCTTTTTTCTTTTTTTTTTTTTTTTTTTTTTTTACATTTTCCAGTTAGTGAAGAATAAAATAAACGGAACTTTTATCTTGAATCCGAGCCCGCCCGGAGCCCGAAGACTTGCTTAAGATTTGAGCCCGATCGGGCTCGGGCTTGGGCTTACGGGCTCGGGCTGAGCCCGTCTCATCTCTATTGTGTACAGGGTCATCCAAGATAATTCAAATACATTACGTTTATGAGCGAAATTTCTCATATGTACAGGACGTGTATAGGTTGCCCTAAACAAAATGAAAAGAACAAATTTTTTATACGCATAAAAGCATGTTTTGTGTAGATTTTGGTATAGCAATCATTCATAATTCATTTACAGGGTTACTTAGAGTATTTGGATATATTTGAGCTATACTTCAGATTTGCTGGGAGTGTATTTCATTTTTGTTAAGTGTTTTACATATAACACAAAATTTATGTACACAAAGTCATGTGTATATAGTTTATAGACAATATACAGAGCTACCCAAAATTAAGGCAATTTTTTTTTTTTTTTTTTTAAATGTAATTGACGTAAGTGATTTGCTGCATTTTTTTATGTCAAAGAACACAGCTAACACAGAACGGAAAATTAATTTCTCATACCCATATTTTAAGCAAAGTAGTTTTTGGAGATCGGTTTTTTCTTGTATAATATCACGTTTTGAGGCCTCCTGAATAAGAAAGTCAAATTTTTAGTGGTTGATCTGTATATATATGAATTTTCAGCATAATTTAACAACAAATAACTGTACGAAAATCAAATTTGGTACTTTGGATTCCATACCTAGTTGCCACTTGAAAAGTTGATCAAGATATGTAAGTTTCAAGGAAATTAATAACAAATTTGAATTTTGTTTTAATAAATGTACACACTATAATTAAACCGAAAAGCAGTAACCCCCAGGACATAGAATTATACATCAATACCATATCGTATTCTAGGCAAAAAATTATTTTACAATATTAACAATAAATATGAATTTCTTTATGATTTTTACAGTAGAAAGTTATTTAAATGCAATTTATAAGAATGTCTGTCCCAAAATGCAGTGCATTGTCATATTTTGTGCATTTCTGAACATAAATCAATTGTAGAGGACCTATTAATGTCATTTTAAATAGGGAAAATTCCATAGTAAACCTGAATAACATATATTATTTTTTTAAATGTCTGAAAATATTTACAGATACTGGGGGCGGGCAGCCGGATAGATGGATAGTCAGATAAAAAAATATGCAAATTGAAATCATATTTACAGTTAAAAATTGTTAGAAAACGTTTAATATAAATGAAAATGCAATTCCAGCAAATGTTCAATAATAATGCTTAACGTGATTGAATATTTTTGTGTGCCTTGTAAATCTAATGCTAAACATATTGTACACTATAGAAAGCATTCTTTTGTACATATGAATACATATTTCAATTTTGTTAAGTTTTATGCAAAGTAATTAAAATTTGGTTTATAAAATATCTTTCATAGAATGCAATGCTTTGGAATACCTTCGGGTGTCCCTGTATACAAACCAGTGATGGTATTTATTCCATTTTCTATAGAAAATATCCGATAGTAAACTTTAATAACATATTTCAATTTTATTAATATATGCGTAAATTAAAAGCATTAAAATATGGCTTATAAAAATACCTCTCACAGAACCCAATGCTTTGGAATACTTTTGGATGTCCCTGTAAGGAAACTAGCAGAAGTATTCACTCCATTTTTAATAAGGAACATCCGATTGTGAACTCAAATAACATATATGTTTTCAGAAAATTCCATGAATATTCATGGGAGTTACAGTGCGAACAGTCAGACAGATAGACGGACAGGCAGACTGACAAACGAAAGTCATTAACAATTTTCAACCTTGTTGGAATTGTTACAGAGCCGCAGTCATTAAAATTTTTCAACCATGATGGAGCGTGGTAAAAAGAAATAAGTGCGAAAATTTCACAGGATTTTGCTAGTCTTTTAATTTTCTTCCTCCCTTAACATGTTTTAATTTGCAGGTGGCCCCTAAGAAATTTAACTATTAAATTTTTTAATAATACGGAATAATGTGTATTTGCATTAAGTTCTTAAAACTATTGCTTTAATGTGTTTGAATGATTTTAGTTACTATTTTAAAATGAAGGATCTTACGAAACATTCCTTTAACCAGAAACTTAAAACTATAACTTATTAAAATACCATACTTAGCTTCTATTGTTTCCAAAGACCTTTCGAGGGCACGCCCCCTCATCATCAGTGATTCTAAGATAAACTAAAACTGAAGATGATTCAAGTCTTTGAAGATGATTCAAAACTTTGGTATATATAAAATTCCAATACAAATTAACCAACAAAATAAATGTTACATAGGAATGACCAAAATAAAAATAAAAACATGTATGAAAGAGCATCAGGCAGATATCGGGTTTGGAAGGGCCACAACCGCACTAGCTAAAGTATGTTTAGATCAAAACGTTTCAGTTGATTTTCAGAATGTCATTAAAATCTCAAATTATAATAACAGTACATACGAGCTGAATCGGGAAACGGTTGAAATTCTTACAAATAGTGATTCAATTAATGGCAACAAGTCGATATTGGGAACAGCTAATAGAGCAACAAAGAAAAGGGAAGAGGTTTGCTACAGGAGACAATCCAATCTTAGAACCCACCGATGATGAGGAGGCGTGCCCTCGAAAGGTCTTTGAAAACAACAGAAGCTAAGTAAGGTATTTTAATAAGTTATGAAGCATCTTTTTAAAAATTTTCTCATATCATAGATAACCTCCTAAAGTCAGTCCTTTGGCATCGAAAAATAGATGCCAAAATTGAAATAAAGGGGTATAAGTCATCATTTTCAAATTGCAATAACTCAGCAAGATTTTGACTTAGAGAGATGATTTATTTTATTTTATTTTTCTTCTTAGACTGAGGAGAATATTTTTCTAAATATAAGTCATATGATTGGAGGGACCGTATAAAAATTTAATTTTGTATTTTAATATGTATACAGCCCCTTGTAAAAAAAATACCATATTTGAAATCTGCTCTTAATTTGCACCAATTTTGTAATTGGAAGTATGTTTCTATCTTTCTTAGTTTAGGAGATAATTGCTGTAACATCTATTTTGAATTACCCGGTATATATATACACTACCACTCATTAATATCAATACACACCTTGTTTTTTCATGTTTCTAACACAAAATAATAAACTCTCGCAGGCATGGGCGTGCCTGGCAGGGGGGGGGGGGGGGGGGGACATGTTCCGTGAAATAATTAAACCTACTTCAGCTTCACTTTGTGACTTGTAGTGGTGAAGTAGGTTTTAATTATTTAATATAGGAATATATATCTATATCTATCTATCTATCTATCTATCTATATATATATATTTAACCTGCACTGGCTTACTTTGTTTAAAAAAAAGAAAAAAACTTTTTAAAAATAAAGAAAAGAGGATAATGAATTTGGCAAATCAATCAACATAGTTGCAGACTGAAACGCCCCACTTAGTAGGCTATCCACAATTAAATTTAAACCATTTACCTTATCTTAATTTGCTTATTATTTTTATTAAGATCAGTTTTATATTTTAGCTTTCATGCAATTTTATACCTTTTCCAATACAGCAATCTCCATACAGTTAACTATCAACCAGGGCTTGAAAAATCTGAAATTTTTTACATGTCTAATTGGGCATGTTAGTCTGGAGAATACATGCCTAAATATTTTAATCATATGCATATTAATAAAAACATTCACGTATTCAGTGAAAAGAATTTAACAACATTATACTTATATTGACATTTTTTATTTCAATTTAATTTATGTGAAAGTTTTAGACAAGATATGCTATATCTTAAAATTACTTTTGATTAAAAAATATTTGCATGCCCAGCTGGGCATGTGAGGAGAAAAAAGTACATGCCCAATCTGAATTTTTACATGCCCCGGGCATGTCGGGCATTATAATTTTCGAGCCCTGCTATCAACATTGTCTAATACGTTGAACTAAAATAATATTAAAATTGCATTTAAAAAAAAAAAAAAAAAAAAGGAAATAGGAAGATTTTTTTCTTTCTTTTTTATTTATTTATTTATTTTTTTAATGATAGCCATTTCATATCAAGTAATACAATAACTAAGCTTGAGTATTTCAAATAGTGATAATCAGATTCTTATTTGTATAAATTTACATGACAATAAACAAGTCTTTACAGTTAGTTGAGCTTGTACATATGATTTTGAAAACTTTAAATAAGTAAGTAAATAAATTTTTTGTTGCAATAACATTATTTTAATGTATTATTGTTGAATTTTTATCAGAAATTATTTGCATTTTTATTTTACTCTTAAAACTGCTTTGTAATTTATTTGAACGATATAGTTCTTGAATATTTTTCTTTTTAATGCAAAATATGTTGGTGCCACATTGTTTTCCTTCTTTTTTTGTGTGAAATTTGAGTTTACGCATATTTTCAGACTTTTTGTCCTTTTTCCACTCTCATGCTTGTATTGTGATACATGTACATGGACATCATTATGTCTACTTAAATTTATTTTAAGAAAATATATTCCTCCTCTTTGCATATTTATCTCAGACAGGACCCGATTAACTTCATGTGAGGCCCAGGACACACATACTTTCGTGGACCCCCTCGCACTTTTCAACAATCAGCAAAAGTGCATATATAACTGTATATGTATATGGGACTAACATGACAGAATTTTGCATTATATGATACTACTTTTTTCATTTCCAGGGGCAAAAAAGACAAAAGGGCATTTTCAGGGCCTGTTTTAGGGCCCCTTCTATTCAAAGCCCGGGACATGTGCCCCAACGTTAATTAGGTCCTGACCTCAGATGTCCCCCCCCCCCCCCCCCCAATATTTTGAAGACAGGCACGCCTATGCTCGCAAGAATATAATCTTTTATTCAAGCATAGAAACGCATTTCTTGGCCTAATTTAGCTTATACGACAAAATTTTCGCTTATATCATCCCTTCATCAAAGTAACCACCTTTAGAAGCTATCACTTGCACACACTCGGAGCATTTTATTGGTTAGTTTATCCAAAATTTTGGATCCATTGCATTGAATCACCTCCCACCATTGATTTCAGCTTGTAATATTTATATCTTTGATGCACCTGTTCAAATGATCCCAAAGTAGTTCAATTGGGTTGCAGTCTGGACTTGGGAGGGGTGGGGAGCAAACCATATTTTGAAGCACTTATTGATTTTGTTTGGACTGAAAATATTTTCTGCACAGATTTGAAGTATGTTTGGGGTTGTTGTCCTGTTGTAGAAGAAATTTTTAACCAATAAGGCGAGTGCCAGAGGGAATAGTATGCTGCATATGGATGTTGTGATATTGCTTGAAATCCATGATCCCATCTATTTTTACAAGATCACCAACTGCACCACCACCAAAACTCCCCCAAAACGTGACAGATTTTTCTGCATGCTTAATAATAGGTTTGATACAAGCACATAACATGCACTGACCCACAGCACGGTGAACACACTTACGTCCTTTTGAATCAAATATTTAGAATTTCGATTCACCAGTAAAGAGTACCTTTCTCCACTGATCGCGAGTCCAATCCTTGTGTTCTCTAGTCCAGTTAAGCCTTTTTCTTTTATTATCTTACATAGAAGTGGTTTTCTTGCTGCCACACAGCCCTTTTAAGTCCGCAGCTTGGAGGCAACATTTAATTGTAGATATTGATATTCTTATTTCTCTTGTTTTCACCAATTCAGCATGAATTTGATGGGCTGTTTTAAGCTTATTTCTTTTTTGGATATCACTCTAATATATTTATCACCCTGTTTTGAATTTTTCTGAGGTTGCCTAGGATGTGAGTGGTTAAAAACACTCCTGGTATCAGCATGCCTCTTAAGGCTGTACATCAGTCAGATAGCTCCCTTTCTCCATTCCCATGTTATCTAATGGGATTTTCGTTGCTTGGTTTTATAAAAATATCTCATTCAAAAATGAAGTTTTTTGAATTTTGTTTTTTGAATATTACTCTTTGAACAGATAGTCTTTTAGCTTAGTGAGCGATTTAAAAAAAAAATAAAGTTAAATATTTCATTTAGATATCCAAACTTAGAATCCTAAATTTACTTATTGAAATAAAATATTTAAATTGATTTTTTTGAAACATTGCTCACTAAGATAAAAGACGACCTATTCAAAAAACAGAATTCAAAAAACTTCATTTTTGAATAAGATATTTTTAGAAAACGAAGCAACGAAAATCCCATTGGATAACATGGGAATGGAGAAAGGGAGCTATCTGACTAATGTATAGCCTTAAGAGTGTATTGTGTTCCATGAATGGAAACTTTTTGCAAACGAACAAATACCCTGCAAGCTCTGACCTGCTTGTCTTAGAGCAACAATCACAGAATGTTTTTCATTTGATAACTCCTTTCGAGGAGCCATATGAAAATGAAAATAACATTCTTGTTCAAAATATTAATGTAACCCTACTTAAAAAATTCTCTTACGCAGTCTTAGTCACTCATGCATATTTTGCTTAATATGAGGCAGTGATCAAATATGATCATATATATATATATATACCTATTAATACACAGACATAAAATTTGTCGTATATTTTTAATGTAAGAGGGGCCTTAAAATTAGTTTCATTCAAAAGGTATGGTTAATGTGGGTTGCAGAAAAGAAGGAAAAAAAAGAAAAAAAAGGCCTAGAAGACAAAAAAAAAAATTATCTAATCTTTTCATTCCATACAGTAATCTTTTATGTTTAAAATTCCTATAGAAAAAAAATGTTTAATCTGAATTGAATGTACAAATTTTAAAAATTAAATACAGTGGCTCGTATTTTAGCTTATTTTCTAGATTTATTTATTTTTTATTTGTTTGGAAACAGATGCAAGTGTAGTTTAATTTTTTTCAAACTGTTGACATATTGTTTGTGACATAGGCAGTGTTTTTTGCTATTGAAATGTTTAAAAGAAGAATTTTGATTGGTCAGATTAAGAGCCAAATAGATAGAGAAATTAATAGGGATATGCTCATCATGTGAATAATGATGCTAATAATGTTCTCTTTTCAGCCACAGGCCGATACTAATACCTATAATTACCTGTATATAACTTATAAATATATGTTTATTATCATTAGTATTCTATATTTTTCACTAAAAATCTTTAATGTACTTTGAAAGAATGCTTTGTGATTTGAAATGCTTGTGCCCACTGGGTGCAATATTTCAGCAATCTTTGATAGTAAAAATTCTATGTAGATAATATTTCTTGATATTTTTGTCACTGAGCATTGTCTCAAGTAATACTCTATTTTGAATTTTCATAACACTGTTAAAGATATTGATGTACTCATTAGGGATGCAACGGATATCTGATGAACATGCTGCATCCGGTTGATTTGGCCATTATGTTGGATAATTGGCAGTAGCCAAATATTATGATTATCCGTAGTACATCCGGCCTAAAATTATAAGGACATACTATGCTTTTATTGTTCATTGATCTCATTATTGAAATTTCCATATTATAAAGCTGTGAGACAGATTAATCTTGTAAAATACAAAGATTTAAACTAAATGTAATTTACTTTAATTAATAGCAAATTTTGTTTCTAAACAAAAAGAAAATGCAGACAAATATTATTCATGCACTATGTTCTTGCATGTATGAGCATACCACAGTTAAAAATAAAAAAGTGGCAAAATAACTCTTTGCTATGTTAATCGCAAGAAAATTTTCTTTTCTCAGTGGTGCACAGAATGAAGTTCAAGAAAAATAAAAAAAGTAAAGATATTAAATAAAATTTTTGCTATGAACATATTAGTTTTAAATATTTTTCATAATTAATCTGTTTATATTTAATGATTTTGGCCAAATACCGAATATTTGGCTGGCTAATTATTGGTAATCAGCTGTCAACATCCTAATTTATTTAAACATTTTAAATAGCACCATTTACATTTAGTAATATTTTACTTTTTTAATTATGAAAGATTTACATAAAAAATTCCTTTTCAGAAATGGTCATTGATTTAATTCAGGTTGGTGACAATCAGGGAAATCACGGAAAAATCAGGGTACTTTATCAATCTGGAAATATCAGGGAAAAATCAGAGAATTTTGTAAAAACATCCAAAAATCATGGAAATTTTCATTTTTGTCCAGCAAGTGTTACTGAAAGATTGAAAAACAGGTGATCGCCAAACAGGTTAACCAGGATTGCACAAGATTAGCTGCTTTTTAGTCATTATCATATGAATTTAACCAAGTTAACATTAAAAATAAATAAATAAATAAATAAATAAATAAATATTTTTAGTGCAACAACTTGAAGAATAATTTTATGTCCTTATGCTAATATGCTGTGCAATTAAAATGAGTCATATTTTTATAATTTTGTTAATTTCTCCAAAATTTTGAATTTTTCATTTTATTTCCCTTTTTCTAAGTAAATAAAGAAAAATGAAAAGCCCATCAATGTAGTTTTTTTTTTTTTAATTGCAATGGTTTAGCGAGCATATTCACAAGAATGTGATATACACAATTATGGAATGTATATGATAGGTAACCGAAATCATGGAAATTTGTCAAAATTAGTCATGGAAATCATAGAAAAATCAGAGAACTTTTTTTCTGAATTTCTGTAGCCACCCTGTTAAATGTAGAAAATTGTTAGAAAACATTGCAATACACAGTGGCGTGGTGTTAAGCTCACAGCAATTATTAACTGTTTGATACCTCAATAGATATTTAAATTTTCTTAGATGACAACTTCATGCTGCACCCCAGAAGAAAAATCAATGTAAAGATAACAATAAAGCATTGACTAGCTTACAATAAAACTGACACACATGCGTCTCTGGTGGATAAATTGCATGATATAGCTGGGATACTTTTCGTACATGACATAAACTCTTTTTTGACTCATATCACCTTTCTTGCTGGGGGTGGATATGATCTTTGTTAAAATGTCTCTTAAAATGTCCTAGATGGCAACTAGCAACACTATTTGGAATATGTGCTCCTTGTTAACTCAATTTTAATGATATAATCCTTTTTTCAATACTGTTGTTAACAAAATGAACTTTTGTTAGATATTATTAATGTAGTTTATAACTTACTTTAATGTTATGTTAAAAACATATAAAACAGTTGCTTTCATTTAAAGGAATCTATTAATTAAATATAATTATTCTGATTAATCTGTTTAATAATAATTAAAAATAAGTTATATAAGAATATTTTTTAAATAATTTAAAATTAAAAAAAATTAATTTTAGATTCAGCTTTACCGAATATTCAGTACATTCCTAATAATTGGCTAATTATTGTGTAAAAACAACAGTTCTGCATCTCTGTTATGCCTGATTTCATAAATATTGCCTGTTTTGAAAACGGTTGTTTATTACATATAAACATTCAATGTATTAAAATTATTAAAAATTCAATATTTGTTTTCTATAACATAAGAAATTAAAATAATCATAAGTTTTCAATTATTTATATAAAAGTAATAACTTTAAAAAAATGTTTAATCTGAGGTGGGGGGAAGGAATGAAAAATAAATATACTGTGGGTCATCCAGCTGAAGATTAAGCCGGAGGTCCAGTATCCGGCATCCAGCCAAATTGACATCCGTTGCATATCTAGTACTCATCAAAATGCATTTTTATTAAACGTTATTACACGTATAGTTCGAAACAAAACTTTTTTGAAACAGCATCAAGATTTAAACTTTAAATTTTCGATGTAAAGTTTACATATTGCTGCCCTCAGCATTTATGCTTCTTAATCGCGTAATTCTGACTTTTAATCAGAAATTATTTTACTTGATAATATAATAAAACAAGCTTTGTTCATTGTACGTATTCTAAAGTTGGCCTTTTATAACTTTTGTGAACTTTTGTTTGTCACATTGTTAAATATTAACTGTTTTGTTATGTTTGACATACTAGAAAAGTTTATTAAATTTTATTTAAGAAGTTTTAAATTATCTATTATTATCTGGGAAAAAAAAAAAAAAAAGTTTTCTGATAACATTCTGGCTTTGTGTTTTTATTTATTTATTTTTTGTTGTTACTGCTTTGGCATTCTATTGATAATATTTGTCTTTTAAAAGGTACCGCCTGCTCCAAGCCCCGTTGTCAGTCAACCTGAAGAAAAGATTGACCCTCAAACCATATATCAACGCCAGGCTGCAGCTAAACTTGCTTTGAGAAAACAATTAGAAAAGCAACTTTTGCAGATTCCTCTGCCAAAAGCACCTCCTATGAAACTGAATTTTTTCCCCAATGCTAACAGCATTGAATTTCTTTGTTTATTAGGTTTAGATTGTGTGGTAGATTTCTTAACAAAAACAAAAAGAACCCCTTCACGAGAAAAACCTTTGTGTTGTGCTCAATGCTCTACAGATTTCACTTGTTCATGGAAGTGGAAGGAAATTGATAAGAATGGAGAAAAATCGTATAATGTGTTTTGTGAAGCATGTATTAATTCTAATATTCGTAAAGCTTTGAAAGCTCAGCACACTAACAGTTTGAAAGCAGCATTTTTAAAAGCACTTCAGCAAGAAAAAGAGATTGATAGATTATCTCAGACTTTATCATCAAAATCACATTCCTCAACTCGTGAACCTCAGCTTCGTCAAAATTCTCGCCTTCCAGTGCCAGCACCTGCACCAACACCAGCTCATCAAGCCCCATCTCACCAAGCACACAATTCATCTGCATATTCTCTTTCAAAATCAGGAACAACTCTTACTTACATTCCTAAACCTACATCTTCTATGAATCATGCTGGTTTAGGTCAAGTAGGTAAACTAAATCCACAGTTTCAGTCATTATTACAGGCTCAAGCCCAACATTTATTAGCTTCAGGTGTGCCTTTGCATCCTAATGTATTGTCCTTAACATCATTTATGCCACCAAGTACTCACCATAATCAAGGAAAATCTTCTACGGGTCAACATGATTTCCGAAGGCAATACCAACCAGATAGAACACAGTCTCCTTCAGTACCTCCAGCATCATCTAGTTGGAAATCTTAAGTACATTTTTAGGTTATGATATGTTGATTCAAGTTTGTACAAATGTCAGTGTAAACTTTTGTGTGTGTGTGAATGTTCATCAATCTAATTTATCATTTGGTCATTCCAGATCAAAGGCTCACGAGTGTTACATATTTTAAAAATGGTTTTTGTAAATGTAGTTGCTCTTAAACCATTTTCTTTTTAAAAAGGAAATCATGTATTATACAAATTGAAAACTGCAATATTAATTTTAAAACAAAAGTTTTCTTTCCTTATGTTTTCTTCTTATTAAATAGATATAATTTTTTTTTTTTCGATAGGTTATAGCAATAGTTTTTATGCATATGTATTGAATTATACCTGTGAGAACTGTAGGTATGGCTTTTGCAATGAAATGATATATTTCTGTATTATTTTTTCAAAACTTCTAGTTTTAATTTTACCAAATTATTTATTAGAACAAATAAATATTCTTGTAAACTTAACTGTGATACTATTTGGATTACATTGAACTTTAGCAATATCTTTACATACAAAACTTGAAACAGTTAAATTTTTAAATCACCCAAACTCGTTCTCCTATAATTTTTTATTTTCTAAGTATAAATTAAGTGTACTTTTTCAATATTAAATGATTTACACTATTAAAATAAAGATTGAATATATAGAAACTCAATACTGAATAATGTCAAAATTTTTATGTAAATTTAAGCTTTTATATAGTTTATACGATTTTAGATGCAGATATACATTCCATTGTTTCTGGAAATTTTATCTTTCTTGTATATCTCTTATTCTGCATATTTTAGTACATTTTAGTTTGTCATTAAAATCAACCATCTGTTTTATCTCCTTTGATATTTATCCTGTTATTTCTTTTTATTAAATGATTATTTAAGTTACTTAAAATGTTAAGTGAAGTGAGATTTTTAATTTCCTTTTCTTTTTCTGGTTAATAACTATTTGTGTATGATAATTTATAGCAAGAGTGAGAACTAAATCCTTGTTCCATTTGTCCTCACTCTCTCCTATTCTAAGAATTAAATCCTTTAAAATATAATTGATTTTTAAAAGTAATGATATGTATTTACTTTAAATTTTGTTACACGTTCTAATAGTGTGGTGAATAAACCCTGTATTAATAAAAAGCACCACGGAACTGGTGTTTTGAAATAAAAAGTACAAAACTTTGGTTAAACACCATAAAATACAAGAAACTCGATCAAGAGTGCGAGTTTCTTGCATTTTATGGTGTTTATTCCAAAGTTTTGTACTTAATAAAACCTTTAGTCTGAGTTGTGTTAATTAGAATTATTAAACAGAATTCTTGTATAATATTAACCTTCAATGATTATGATCTTTTAGCTTCAAAAGTAACATTTTTGTTAGCAGATATATTTTTCTGCAGTTCTGTATTTAACTGAACATATAACTTAAAATAATTTCTGCTTTTTGATACTTTGCCCCATCTTTATTATATATTGTTATTCTTTAAAGTCTTTACAAATATAAAAATGTAATTATTGTTGCATTATAATAAGATTAAAGAAAATCAATGAACAAAATTATTTCCCTGCTGAAATTTCCTCCCTTAATTGCACTGCACGCAGATACACAAAAAATATTTTTATGTTTTTAAATTTTGCTTTATTTCTTATTATTTATTGTAACAACTAACCAAATTATCAATAATCTAAGTTCCTCTAGACTTTTTGTTGCCTCTTTCTTATAAAATGTAGGGCATTTCTCTGTATGAGAAAAAAAAAAAAAAAAAAAAAAAATTCCCCTCCTTTCCCCGTTTTTCTTAGTTTGATTGTTCTTATCCCTGTAATTTTCACTATATTTCATCTTATTTTTAAAAATAAGCTGTAGTTCAATAAATAATGTTAAAAGAACATTATATTTTAAAAGATAGCGTTTAAAACTCTTATATTCAACACTCTTTTTACACGTGCTAAAAAAATTAATATTGTATTAACATTTAGAAAATGAAGTTTTATATTATCTTGATATGAGTTCATCTATGGAAGCAGTTGATATTCTTTTCAGTAAAGTCACATTATAAGGAGAGTTCAATATTTATTTTTTTATTATTATTATTTTTTAAAGAATAGCATTAAAAATAAACCTTATAAACAATCATATAATGTATTTGGCATCTATTTTTTCATTTAGTTGATATACATTATTAATGTACTATACTCACTTTTAAATTAGAGAAAAATATTGACTTTTATATATGTTACAAGTTTCAAGGTTATCAATCAACTTTTTACAAATGCTATTCTAACGAATTAACAATAGAAGTTATTAAAAAGAAAAGAAAAAAAAAAAAAAAAAAAAAGTGGAAAATTATGACTTCTTCATTTTTTTAAATCATGAGTTTCATTCAAGAAGAGAAATCAGAAGAATCAATGACACCTAACTGTTTTTTGTTAATTGCCAAAATGTTCTAGTTAGGCATAATTTTTAAACTATTGATTGTAATTACAGTAGTATTATAAAGCTATACATGAGCATATATATATATATATATATATATATATATATATATATATAGATTAAAAATGTTTAATACATGTACAAATACCAAAACAGAGATAAATTTACATTAAAACATCAAAAAATGACTTAAAGAATAAACAGTAGGAAAATATATTAATTCATTATTATATGTACACACACACACACACACACATATATATGTATATATACATACTGTGATTTTGCACTTATATGTGCTCTCATTTATGCATGTTTTTTCTGTTTTCCGTGCCAGAGATATAGGAAAACAGTGATAACTCTTATTCATTTGTGCACAGAACTAAAAAAGCACCTTTCATTTATGCACAAATTTTTTCTTTTGTTGAAATTTTTTAATTCAAACTGTAAGTTCCTCAAGATGAAAATTTAATAAAAACTGAATTGCAGGAAATTGGTAACTTAGCAGTTGAAGTAAATGGTTAATGACAAAAAATAAAGATGACGAAGATGATGTGATAAAAGTTCCCCCCAACTCCCACAAGAGCACTAGAAGCATTTGAAACTCTGTGGGACAATTTTCAGTTCAATTTCAGAACTGAAGGAACTTTTTCATGTCTTCATAAACTTGAAAAAACTTTCTTTGAAAACTCATGAAAACAAAAATAATTCTCAATTATAAGTTATTTCGTAAGAAAATACATAGGAATAAAAGAAAATTTAAGTAAAATAAGCAGTTTCTCTTTTTTTTCCATTTGTGTGTGTGTAGGGTGGGGGGGGGGTGTCATTATTAAAAATAATAATAATAATAATGATAATTGAAGTTATACATGCGACTTGTACATTTTGTATTTTGAAATTATGCAGTCTCATTTACATTTTTCTATAATACTATATGTACAGTTGAGAGAAACAAAAACGCAACACTCAATGTAACTTTATTGCTAATCGATGCACACAAATGTAATAGATGTCATTCATCTGGGAATTGTTAGTACTTTTAGAAAATGAAGTGAAATTTTGAATTGGGGTTGTCTACATATTAAAACGTGCACCAACTTTGATTTTTTTCAATGGTAATACCCTGTTTTTATTTTATATTTGAATTCCTGTGGTTGTGAAGATGCAAAAAAGTATATTGGTTGTATATTTTACGTATTTTTTTATAGAGTTATAAGCGTTCAAAGTTTGAAGGTGCTAATGTTAAATTCATATTAACTTTTATTGATATCGTCACAAAAAATAATTTGATCAATATATATATATATATATATATATTTTACGAGATACTGTGAAGAAACCCAAACATACTCCATCATCACTTTTAATTCGAATTAGGACTTATATTAATTTTTACATAAAATGAATCCTCATGCTGAAAAATATGGGTGGGCAAATTTGCAGCTTATTACAGTTATTAGTTTTCAAGGCATAAATAAATCTTTCTTTTGGAGAGGCTTCAGGGGCCATCTCTTTTAAAGTTTTGCATGAGATAACGAAGAAAATCTTAAAAAATAAAGAGAGAAAATCAAACAAAATATTTTTAATTTTTATTTATGGCTGAAATTGCATAGCAACAATATCAAATGTGAAGAAATGAAACAAAAAAGATGATTTTTAGACATTCATGTTAACAAACAGTTTCTTGTTTTCTAAAGAAAACATTATTCAAACAGTCTTTCATTATTCTTCTAAAACGAAAGAGTATAGAAAAGAAAAAGTGACTTTGTATTTGTATTAAACCCCTTATTTTATGTTAGCAAAAATATACAGAAGTAGCATTTACCTCATCGATTACTAGTGATAAATTTTGAATCCTTCAAACGAACACTAGAAGGAAAAAATCAACTAAATTGGCGAAGCTTACTGTTTAAAATAGAGAAATAAATGGAATGTAAAAATTGTCAGTTAAAAAAATGAATGGTATTGGAATGCAATACAGAATTTTTAAATTGCTTCTTAATTACCGTCATAGTCAAAAGGTTAATCATTTAGTTCATATACTGCTTTATTTATTTTATTTTATTTATTTATTTTTTTTTGTGTGTGTGTGGGGGGGGGGGATAATTAGTTTAAGGATACTGTAGTCTTTAAAAATTACTTTTATAAATATATTTTAATTAAAAATCTATATTTTCATAGAAATTGTAAAACAAATCATACAGTTTCAAAGAGTTAAACTGACTTAAACTAGTAAGTATGATTAAAATTGTTTAATGTTTACTTCATGATACCTTGCAATAATCTATCGGAAAAGATTTAGTTTATGCATCATTATGTGTATATATATGTATATAAATTACTTCAGTTCATATATTATGTCACACCTACAAAAAAAAAGTTACGGAGAATTTAAGTTTATTGGTGATAAGTATAGCCACAATGACACTTTTGAATTGAAAATTATCGCACATTTTTCAAAGAATGCAGCCTGACCAATCTAAAATGTATTCTCTAATGAAGTATTTGAAGTATATACATATTAAAAAAACGAAATCAGGGATAGTCAAGATGCTGTAAAAGTGATAACGTTTTATCATTATTAATTTTTATAGTACTTTTTTTCTTAAAAAATTTCCAGTGTGAAACAGTAACATTTTGTCTAATTTTTGTAGGATCTTAATTTTATTTTTCTAGATTTACAGATAAACCCCGAACACATTTTTGGTTATAACTCTATGAATATTAAAGTAAAGTATATAACTGTATACTTTTCTGCACTGCCAGACTCTCAGGAATTCAGTTATGAAGTCAAAATTGGGTGTTGCTATTGAAAAAAAAATCAAAGTTGGCACTCATTTCAATATGTAGATGACCCCTAATTTAAAATTTGACATCATTTTCTTAAAAAGTTCACTTAATTTCCTGTTGAAATGTGTTTATTAGATTTTTCTGCATCAGTTAACGAAATTACAGCGAGTGTTGCGCTTTTTTCCCCCGACTGTACATAGCATTAATTAACAATTGCTATGTACACTGTATTAATGTTTCACTTTTAAGCTTCCCTTTGTGGTTTTTCACTTATGTATGTTTTTGTCATGCTCCCTTGTGCCAGCACATAAACGGGCGATCACTGTATATGTGTATATATTCTAATTTAGCAGCTTGTTAACTGAATTTTAAAACCAGTTGAATAGCAAATGTTACATCTTCAGACAAAAGCAGAACTAGCAGAAAAATATAAATTGAAATTTTATTATTCAGACTTTATGTAAGAAGTGGGTTAAAAAGAAAAAAAATGCTTTATTAATTTTCAAATTTTCTGTAAATTTTGAAGAACTTTCTGCAAATAGCATTTCTGAATTTAGGTGAAAGAAACAAAAAACTTTTTAAAATTTAAACCATCAAAAATGACTCCCAAGAACAATTATATAATAGTCAAATTTAAATTTTTAAGTGCAAAGTATAATTAACGATACGATTAATTTTTAACCCTTGTTTAATTTATGAAATACTATTTTTTTTTAAATACCAGTGCTTATGCATTTGGTTATATTTTTAAATGTGCAACAATCTCTCTATATATAAATGGCTAAGAGATTTTCTTGGACTCTGTTTGTCTATGTGTTGACGCAAGTTGCCACCAAATTTTCATACTTTAGTTAATTTAAAAAAAATCTAATTGTCCAATTGATAAGTTAATTAATTCGATGGATTCAGAAAAATTGCCCCTTTCATTTGGTACCTTATTTATAACGGAATTATGATTAGATTTTTTAAAATTAATTAAAATATGAAAAAATAACCTGGTAAAAGCTTTAAAAATAAACATTTAAATTTTTAATTTTTGCCAAAAAAAAAAAAGCCCCCCAACCCACCCAACATAAAATAAAATAAAATATGCTTTCACGCGAAAAACAAAAAAATATAGGTAAAATATTAAATTTGCTCATGCACATGAAAAAATAAAAAAATGAAAATGGAGTAAAAAAAAAAAATTTAGATAAAGTTGCATGAGAGTTCCAAAAATTAATGGAAATATAAATGAACATTAAATAAATAAAATAGTCGTCTGCTCAGTCACGTGATATTGAAAAACAAAGAATCGAATTCAGTAAATATTGTTCTTAAGAGCAAAAATATTAATATTCAATATAAAATAAAAGTAATATTGTTCATTTGTAAGCAGTAGAATAATTGTATTTGTGAGTTTAATAATTTTTAAGAATACTTTATGTGTTTATTTATTTTCATAAGTAAGAATCGATTTTTTTTATATTGTAGTGTAACTGTTACATTAACTGATTTAGCAATAAATACTTGATTCACTACCTTCATCGATTTCATAAATTAAAAAATGATTTCATTAACAAACTTTGATCTATTGGCACGCAAGCAGTGTCTGACCGAGTTTTGTACATTTCGAGTTTGATTTTACAATTTTTTCCACATTCAGAATTCGGTTCGTTCCTGAACCGGGGCTTTTCTAGTGTCTAAAAGAATTGGTGAAAAATATGATTCAAATTAGTGCATTTATCAGTATGTTTCAGTAAGTTGAATTTAAGATAGACAAAAATCCAAAAAAGATTTGTTGCTTTTAAGAATACCATAATTTCCAATTTAAATTAGTAAGTTAATTGCATTATTAACATTTTGTATTATCAGTAATATGAATTCTTAAAAAAGAAAATACAAGACAATTGACAAAGAGAAAAACTAAATCAGTTCAAAGAGTTAAAATGTAGTAAAATATTTTCATTAAAATAAAAGAATAAATCTGCAATTTGTAAATGTTAACAAACTTTTTTTTTTTACTCTCCTTGATTCCTTAGAAAAGAAAAAAAAAAGTAGGTAATAGGTCAGTTATAATTGGTCTGCTTCTATAACTAATTATATACTTATAAGTGTTTGATATATATATATATATATATAACACTTAAATTTATATAATGTTTATATATAGTTTTATATGGGCTAGAAACTTTTACTTCTGGCATTTTTAGGGCTCAGCGATGAACTTAAAAGTAGAGTTTCTGTATGCACCTCTCTGGAGTGATAAGAAGGCATATAACTTTCCTGCAGATTTTTTAAGTTACACTACTCTTGCTTTGTTAGATTAAAATAGATTTACTTTTGTCTTTGATTTATCTGTTATTTTTGAAAATCGTACTATGAGATAAGTATAAGTCTTGCTAAATAATTTCTACTTTATTTTTTTGTATAAAATTCATGATTTTCGGTCAAAGTTTATCGGGTGGAGAAAAAACTTTTTTTCAAGTAATTCTTCGTAGCAATTCTTCTTCCCAGCATCGTTCAATACCAATATGTGTCAATTACATGTACTGCAGTTTCCAATTAGGCATGTGAAAGCTCAATGAAAGGATATTCTGAAAAGGAACAAGTAAATAAATAAAAGTGGTGCATAATTTATATTTTTCTCTTTAAAATGTAATTTACACTGTTTCATGCATTCATTATAATTTCATTCACTGTGTAAATAAGTCTTAGAATATTTAAAAATTTTAATTTAGTGTTTTTTCATGCAAATTAAGTTTTTAAATTGCGTTTCTGGTTTTGGTTTATCCATGTATTATAAATATTATTGTGCAATGCTAATTTACTGTTTCTTCCTCAAATGCTATTATAACAGAAACAGTTTTTTTTTTTTTTTTTTTTTTAAGGTGGACAAAATTTCTTCCCTTCTATTTTCTTTGCTACAGATTTTTTTTTTTCCTTTCTCCTTTTTAAAATAAACTTACAATGACTCTTGTGTTAGATATCCTTATATTTTATTTTAGATTATTACAAAATCATTTTTATGAATTTTTTTTGTTTTTTTTAAACCTGCAATATTTTCAAAAAAGTCTTAACAAAGTTAATTTTTATCAAGTGCTTATTTTTAAATTCACATGAAAAATCAGAGATCAGGTTCGAACTATGTCATTAGATATGAATTAAATGTAAGTTACTAAGATTGAAAAAAATATTTAAATGCAACTAGTTTTTCTTTTCTTTATTTTTTATTATCTTTTATTTAATTTTTCTCATGTGTCAATCTAGAGTTGAAAATTGAAATTTTAAGTTCCAGTGGCCGGTTGATCCTTTAAATTTACTAGTTTCTTTTTAGCAAATTTTTCAGGTGATTGTTGAAATAAATAATTTTCACGTTTGTTTCTTAAAAAAACTTTTTAAAATTGTCCATTTCTCGTGATAATGTGCCAATTTTTAATTCTCTGATTTTTATGAAATGTTCATTCAATTTTGCTGATTTTGTGAAGGGTCATTTTAAGATTGAGTTTTTGTGAAATCAAAGTTTCTGAATACGAACTCTTACTGAAGACCATCAAAGCTAATTTTTTCATAATCAGTTGATGAAATATGTGCTTTTTATTATTTGTTGACAAAAGTCAATATTTTTGCAGCCGATTGTCAAAATGAGAAACTAATTTGCCATTGATTTAAAAAAATACGCTGTAAACATTCAAGAAAAATACATTTGTTTTTAATTCCGTGAAATTACGCCAATGTTTACTTTTTGTAACGTGCTTTTGAACATTTCTCATTCTCAGACTAAGAGAGAAGAGAGAAAGCCATTCCACCACCTCTGAAAAATGGTTCGATCCTGTTTTGGCAAAATCAGTGCAGTGTTGCCAAACTGCGCTACAAGCAGTGAATCACGCTTTTTTATGGCCACACTCAGTCTATGTCATGGAGGTGCTCCATGGTCTATGCATACGTGCACATTTACAATAAGACAAAACTAAAGCTCTGATTGGCTGATAGCATGATATGAACGATCGGACTCATGAACGAGTCACCTTTACACCAGCATTAACTATATTTTTTGAGTCTTTGGAATGGCAATAACATCTTTCAATCTGACGTCACTGAGCAAGCGGATTATTTACATTCGTATTTCTGCTTAGCGTACTATTTGTCTTGTGTGAATTTTCATTTCTGAATTTTTGCTTACTAATTTTGCTTTAGTAATTTTTTTTAAACACTTTAAAATTTAATTAAGGTTTATTTATTATTATTTTAATGAATGATTACTTATGTATTTAAAATCGCGGCGTTTACAATGTTTGTTTTTGTTGATTAAGCTCATTATCGGCCGTGCGGCGTTTATGATGATTTTCTGGTTTATTAAGCTCACTTTTGAGAATGCGGCGTTTCTTCCATAAAATACGGTATATATGTTACCGCTAAAGTGCAGAAATCAGTTAATCTGCAGATTAGCTAGGTAATCTGCACATTAACTAGGGTGATCCATTAAAGTGAGGAAAATTGTTTTATTTCTCAAATTAACTAGGTAATCTGTGAATTACCTAGATAATCTGCACATTACCTACTAAGCACTAGTTAAAGTGAAAATAAGATATCTGGTGTTGTAATTTTACAGCACGCTGTGTTGTATTGTTTTTTCATTCGAAAAAAAAAAAAAAAAGAAATAGTTTTCTTTCTTTACTTATTTTAATCTGTATGTGTTTTAATTTTTATATCTTTTAAAGTTATATTTGTTTTATTTTTTATTTATTTCATCTTTTTCATTCTGTCAATATAAGCTTGAAGATGTTATTCATTTTTAATATGAAATATAATAGCTTTCAATAAATTCTATTTTATAAATGAATGTTAGAATTGTAATACAGTAACGAATTCTTTTCAAAATAAAAATATTTAACAATTTAAAATTAAAAAAAAAAAAAGCTTTATTAACAACTTATATTGCTATTACTATTTTAATACTAGAAATATTAAATTATATAAAATATTACTAGAAATATTAAATTAGACAAATCAGAAGCATTATTTAAGAAGTACTTCAAATAATTAAAACTGCTTTAACAATTTTTAGAATGCATAAAAATTAAAATGACAGTTTTTTCAATGCTTTATTAAACTATATTTTGCAGCATACATATATCTGCACAAGTGTAGCAAATATATTAATTTTACAAAAAAAAAAAAAAAAAAAAAAACTTTATTAACACTTTTTATGTGATCTACAATGAAATTATTCGAAAAATCGAACAAAATTAAAAAATTAAATAAATAAATAAATAAAAATATAATCAAGATATATAAAATATGTACAGGAAACTTGAAACTGAAAGAGGAAAAAAAAAAATGTAGTGAAATGCTAAAAAATGTACAAATATTTCAAATTAAGTATTTATTAAATGCCATAATATTTTTCAAAGTTAATAATTAATATATCTTTTTTTTTTTTTTCCAGTAAGTAATAGTAATTTAAATCAATTTTAAAATAAATTAGTTTTAAAAAGTTATGGTTTAATAGTTTTAGTTCGGAAGGAAATAATTACTGTAATTTAAATCTAATATTCATAATTCAAAATGGAGTTTCACGAGAGACAGCTTTTAATTAAGATTAAATTTCATTAATAATATACAGACCCTTATCAAACTTATATTGACAGAATTAAAAAAGATAGAAATAAAATTAAAATTAAAACAATTATAACTTACTTGTTACTTTAAATTTTGTGTAAGTCATAATAATAAACCTAATCATGGCTTCCATCCTCCACATTTTGCGTTTGCAGTTTATCGTTTTATCATCATAGTGTAGCGGAAGTGAAGGGGTAAAAGTTTTAGTTATGTTTGAAGGTCATTCGCGTATCTGTATCACATGGCTGTTTGACGTCATAGTGAATGTAAAAAAAACTAAGGCTCGAAACAAATATTTGAGCTTTAACAATACTGAAACTGTTAATCTGCAGATTACCTAGTTAAAAGGCGGAAAACTCTTTATTCCACACTTTAACGGGTCATTTTAGTTAATCTGCAGATTAGCTAGGTAATCTGCAGATTAACAGATTTCGCGTTTTAACGGTAACATATATATATATATGTTATTTTATTTATTTATTTCTAGATAGTTGCTGGAACAAGTGACTATTTTACCACTTATCGACAACATTTTAGTTTTTTTCAAAATTGATTCCAAAAATAAAGGATTATTTTGCCACAGGTCAACAAATATTTTACTTGTTTGTATATTTCCATTTATAAAATGTCAAATTTTTACAGGCTTATATCCGAAATGCAGGATCATTTCACTGACATTTGACTTATTATTATTTTTTTTTTTGTGGGTAATCAATGATATTCATTCTTATGATGATCATGGGAGGGGGAAAAAAAAAAGGTGATAACTTGTTAAATTTTTAAATTGCTACTTAAGAGCATTTTTTCAGGTCTATGTCAGTCCTTATACTAAATAAGAAATCTGTTGCTTAATCTGGTTGTTTTAAAACTTAATAACTATGATAATAAATAATTATAAATTAAAGAATACTTCAAAAACATTACAAAAAGTTGTATTACTTTAGTTCTTTAGTTGTTATTATTATTTTTAAAATCAAATGTTGTTTCTCAAATTAATTTGTTAACTAACATCCAATTAAGATTTCATTTTTGAATCACTGTTTCAAAACTTTTGATTAAATTTAATAAATATTGTAAAGAAATATAATAATAATAAATATAATATAGTGAAGCATTGATAATTCGGCATTGGTAGGTAATAGACATTTTCAGTTTGTCATTGACTGATTATTGAACGTATGCACGTTCATTAGTTGGTTATTGCTGATAAAATATTTTTCAAGTCCTTCTAAAAACTGTAGATGGAAATTTCGGGTGATCGTGTTTATTTTGACTTTCGGTATCAGGAATAAGAATGATCTCTTTTATTAATAACTTTTGGATTTGCCAGAGCGAGACAAAAATTTTGTTATTCTTTTTCGGAATTTTTGCCATCATCCTGATTAATCTGTAAAAATTCACGCTAGTCCGTAAATCAATAAAATTAAATGAACATCTGTAAACTTTAGTCTTTACTAACGATCCATAAAAGTTGCCAAGCATGTTGCGAATAAGAAGTTGAGTACTGCTACAGAGGTTTACAAAAAAAAAAAAAAAAAGTCATTAGTGCCGGATTGTAGAATTATGGATGCTTCACTGTAATAATTTTTTTAAATTTAAGATGTTTTTGAAATATGACATTTGACATTTTATTATACAGAACTGCACGTGGTTTCTAATAGATATTATGTATGTGTGCCTTATACTTAACAATATCGCAAACAATAGGCTTACAATAATATTGTTAAAACTTATTTCCCTTTATAAATTCAGTAAATGTTTACTATATAATTTGTGTCATTAAATTTTTGTGATTTGAGCATTACAAAGAATACCTTTTTAAATTAGCACATGCATTTTTCTCAATTATTATAAATTAATGATTATTCTGCATGTGACTATTTTGAAGCATAACATTTATAATCTACATTACTGCTTTTAGTACTTGTTTTATTTTAATATAGATTTAAATCAGGCAAAATAATTATTTTAGAGACAAAATTTGTTATTTTTATATAAAATAATGATAGCTGCAATACCATTCAATATCAGAGGTACCTGGATATAGAAAAATTTAATTGAAGGTTTTCTCGTGTATCAAAAAAGTGTAATTATGAAACAATTAAAAATTTAAGCGAACTTTGGTTTTGCATTTTATGATGTAAATAGTTTTTTCTTTAATTTTTTTTTTTCTTTGATTACATTCAATATATATTTTGATAATTTTGCTAAAAATAATTTAGTTTATATTTTTGTCTAATAAGTTTAAAATATGTTCCATTTTAATTGGGAAGTCAGCTCATATAACCATTTGGTTTCACATGTTGGGACAATATTTTCTGGGACAGTTTTACTTTAGAAAAGGAAATTGCTGAAAGAGCATATTTGTTAAATGCATTTTTTTTTCTGGCAAATATAATGTCAAAGCAGACTTGATGCTTGTGAAAAAGCAGAGAAGGTAAATATAAGCAAACTTAGTCATCTCTTATATACATATATCTGTACCCCGGAGGTAAAGGACTCCATGTCACAAAAATGAAATTTTTTAGAAGAGCAACATTTTTTTTTTTCTTTCTTAAAGTTTAAATATGCACTTTTGAACACATTTCTTTGCAACTACTCGTAATCGCTTTATGATACTTTAACACATTATTAATGGCATAATATACTAATGTAATAAAACAAAAAATGCACATGAAGAACATGATGCTAACTCTTTTCACACACACACACACACAAAAAAAAAAAAAAAAAAAAATGGACATGGTGCCCTCTATGGCACAGACATTTATATAGAAATTAATGTACAATTGGGGGGGAAAAAAAAAAAAAAAACTGTAAAAATGTTTTAATGAGTTTTAATATACTTTTTTAAAAAATTTACTCCTTATGGTTAATTTATAAGTATATTTAACTTTTTAAGATATAGAATAGTTTTAAATATTAAGAAAACATATACAATTGAAAACATATATATATATATATATATATATAATATATATATATATATATATATATATATATATATATCCCTTTCATATATATATATATATATATGAAAGGGATAAAAATAAATAAATTTAAGTGATTAGAAACCCAATTTAAAAGTGTGAAAATTGATAGTCAAAATTATAAATCATGAATAATTCGTAATTGCTCCTTTAAAGATTATTTTCTGGCAAAAGACTTTATCACTCAGAATTTAGAAAATAAATGAAATTATAAGCCAAAATTTGCTGACGTTAACGCAATTTGCAACTCGCGCTGCATCCATCGTGAATATTAATTGATCCCAGAAATTCTTTTAGAGCCCCAGGCGACCTAAAGGACCAATGAAAGGACCTTAAAAATCATGTATAAAAGGCCAAACTTTAAACAACCGGAGGACTTTTGCCACAGTTTTCAATTGTTAAAAACTTAATGCAGTGCTCTCCTTTGAAATTATGTAGGTCTACAGGCTTCCTAACAGATTCTGCGGCGGCGGCTGCTTTTTTCGCGCAGAGATCGGCAAATTGTCAGCCTAGACTCCGTTTGTCTTGCCATAAAGTCCCTACTTTGCCAGATAGAAACTGATTGTCATCTCTCTAGCATTAAATATCATCACATATATATATTTACTACTTTTACAAATACTTTCAGGAAAATAGAGACAAAAAGTATCTGTAATTAAATCTAGAAAGATTGAAGTACACAGAACCATTACATAAGGTGGTAGTTAAACAGATAAACTTTAAAGTAATGTTATGGATCATTATGGTCATGACTGTATGAGGTATTCTATTTTATCTCCTGACCACTACTGCTGGATAAATGTAGTCACTGAGCTGTTTTTTTTTTCCCCCTGCAATACTCTTATAATTAAAAATTACATAATTATAGCATTCTATTATTTTTTTCCATATGAATTTCATATATGTTAATCATAAGATTTATCTTCAAATGCATAGTAATATATTTAATCTCAACCTTCAATTTAGTGCACTGTATAAAGCCATACGGTAAAAACTTTATTATTTTATTTCTTTTCAAGGAGATCAAAGGGATACACCTGTAGGTACTATTAGTGCCTACCATTACTATTACCATTAGTTCTTTGTACCATTAATAGTACAAAGAATCTACAAGATACACCTGAAGGTTCTATTTTCATAAGTTTTGTTACATAATTCATCTGTTTTTAATTAACTAATCAAACCTGGAATTTTCACTTAATTTCTTTCACATATTTTTTGTTTATTTCTTTTTTCCATTGTCTCACTTTCACATGTGCACATTCTTGATAGATTAAGTTTGCTGAATTCATCTTCAAAATTTGTATATAATTTTCTACCTTACTGTTCTGAAGTTGAACATTTGTGAATCAGAAAATTTTATTAATAACTCTCAAAATATTTATTTGCTAGAAATTAACCTTGTCATCTAGATACTGTGTGATATAGGGGTTTAAACGCAAGAAGTTTTACAGAACTTACGAAATATATTGTAGAGCAAAGCAAAGCAAAGAAAAATATGATATGATTTGAGGAAAAAATTTTAGAATTATTCATTTAATTTGCCATGACATTTGCAGAAAATGAGAAAATAAAATATGTAAATAAATTACAACACTTAAAAGAATTCTGTTGATTTCTTTTATAATAATTATATTCTTTAGTATAGGTAATAACTGTTGAAGTTTCTCTCTCTCTCTTTTTTTTTTTTTTTTTTTTTAAGGCCCTTTTTTTGTGTTTAATAGTTTGTGTTAAGCTAATATATGCAAAATGACATAAATTTTTTACTTATAGACTAATGTAATGAAGAATAAATTATTTTAAACAATGAAACAAAAAATAAAATAAAAAATTGTAAATATATTTTTTCTATTAATTTAATATCATGTCATGAAATTGTAATCAGTATATCAGTTCTTTTAGGCTTAAACCTTTAACTTATTATGTTTTGTATTAAATATGTAGTTATATAAGATATTCTATTTTATCCTGTTATAATTTATTTATTTTTCTTATATTATCAGTAAATTAGTTGTAGAATGTTCATTTTATTCATTTACAAAGTATATTGCCAAAATCACTCTTAAAGTTATTTTATTTATTTATTTATTTATTTCGAAAAATCATATGAAAATGAATAATTCAATCTCAATATGTTCCTGTCAGTGAATGTCTGTTTTGATCATTTGATACTACTAATAATAAAAGTTTGATATTTAAAAAAATAGTTTATATTATGATTTTTAAAAACAATATATATTTTTTCATTAATATTGATTTTATATCATTAATTACAGAGGTGAAACTTTTTAGGGGCTACCCCTGAATTCAGGGGTTTTTCAAAATTTTGATGTTTTTGAATTTCATGTTAAAATATTTTGTTTTTATAGAAAATTCTCATTTTGAATATTTAATTTGCCTTACAATGGTTTTAGAACTCTTGAAATATTACTTATTGTTGGTAGTTATATGATATATCATTAATAAGTCTTCCCTAGCTGCATGCAAGTAGTAGTTTTCAGGGTTTTTACATGTTAGGTAGTTTCACCTCTAATTATTAAGTTGTAATGGATCATAAGGTATAGTTTGTTGAATTTTATTTGGTGTTTTTGAATTATTTGTAATCACTGTAATATGATATCTAATTTTTTTTTTTTTTTTTTTTTTTTTTTTTTCTAACAATACATATTAAATTCAAATATGAAATTTCATAAGTCATTTTATTTATGATGTTACTGATTGTAAAAGTAGTGCAATATTTTATGAATTAATATTTTAGAAGTAAATTTTGTTTTACATATTTCATATTATTATTTAACAATTAGTAATATTGTTTTTTATGGTTCTTCTGTAATTATTAAAGGGTTGCCACACTGCTTGGAGAACCTGGAGTATTCAGGGAATTCAAAAATTGACTATAAAAGTCAGGAAATTTGAATATTTTAGCCAGAATCTGTAAAAGTCAGGGAATTTTACGATGATTGCCAAAAAAAAAAAAAAAAAAAAAATTTTTCACCAACATAGGATTATTTTACCATATTTTTCTTAGCTTCCACCATTTTTTTTTTAAATGCCTACCCTTCTTTTCCGCTCATAAAAGAAATTTCTTATCTTGTTTATAAGCGACAGATGCTAGCACTAAGATGTAACTTTTGTTATACATAGCATAACCTTTGTGTTTTCAAATGGTACCATAATTATGCTTCATATACGGTTAGACTGGAATTTTCTTAGAATATTCCTGGAAAAGTCAGGGAATTTCATTCTCCTGTGTGAGTGGCAACCCTGTTATTAAAATCTACCAATTTGTTTCTCTCTTATTAAATATTATGGAAATCATTTCTTTGCATTTCCATATAAAACTGTCGAATACTATATGTTTGGAAGAGGTATAATTTTGTATATTAGAATGCATTTTTAATAACTTGATATTGATTAATGAAACTGCTTCAATTATCATATATTCTTAATGATGTAGTTTTTTTTTTTTTTTTTTTTTTTTTTTTGTCATCACAAATGCATTATTTAATATAGACAGACAAATCCTTCATCCCTATCTGCAGTTATTTTGTAATATTATAGATTGAAACTATTACAATATTTTAAACAATATCTAAACTATTGCAATATTTTTAAGTACATTCACAGTATATTGATGAATATATTGTAATTTATTCCCTGCATCGAAGAATATAATAAATGTGTAAGTTGAATATATACATATATATATATATATATATATATATTATTTTCTAACTATATTCTTCTTATCTATGCAAATTCATAATAAATATGTAAGGGAAAAAAATAGTTTTAAGGCTGCTTCTTGTTTTAAAATAAATATATACCATATATAATGTTATTTATTTCCTGCATCGAATAATTTTCACTTTAATATTTTTAATATAGATTTTTTCTGATTACAACTCTTAAATTACATGTAGCCTGTAAATGCAAATTTATTTGTATTTTGGAAGTACAGTAATTACTGTATTTTCTTGAAAATCATGCCTCATGTAATACCTCAGTATACTATGCAATACATTCAACTTTAATAGGTTTTCCTTTCTGATGCTTTAGGATCCTGGTGTAGTCAGGGATGGCAGTATTTTTTAATTTCAGAAAATTTCAAACTTTGACAGAGATTTTCCAGTAAATTTGAACAAAATCATTTTGGAAGAATAAATAAATATTACAACAGATAAACAGAAACGCCAGATAAACAGAATCCATATGACTCCTGTTCTGGTCTTGGCAGGCTGGGGGAGTGTTGCCGGCATGAAACTAGTTTAACCCCATAGGCAAGTCACAAGTCTTGACGCCTGCCTCCTTCCTTCCTTCCTTTCTTGGGTTTCTTAAATTATTTTTTCATAAATTTCGATAAAGTTTATGTTTTTAAGTTAAGATTTGTTGTGTTAGTTTATTGTTTCATTTGTTTTGCAGGCTGTTAATTAATAAATCTGGTTTCTTTGGATATGTGTATTTCATCCCCTGATGATTTTTTTTTTTTTTCATTTTTCTGAGCTTCTCCTACATAAAGAAATTTTTAGTCTTATTGGTCATTGGTGTTTCAGTGATCATATATCTGTTGCTTGGCTTCTACTATGCTTAATAAATCATCATTATTATATATAATATATATATATATATATATATATATATATATATTAATAATCAATTTTAATATTTTCCACATTCATCTGGCTATGCATCATAACCCATTTGCATCATTCATAAAAGTAGAAAATTGGTCTGTAATGCCAAAATTTTTACTTCCAATACCTGACTGCTGTAGGTAATGGAAGTATTGTATTTGGTCACAATATCGAGATTTCACCTGATTTACATGTTTTAGTGTCTCCTGATGCCTAAAAAGTGATTTTTGGCAGTTGGTCAGTGTGCATGTGTGTGGAGAAGCTAACTATCATATTTTCAAAATGAATAAAGAGAGAATATCTAAACTTCAGAATTCAGACAGGTTCAGTGAAACTTTTGGTGAAAATCAGAAAATCGAAAGTGTAACATTAAAAACCAGAAGGGTCCGTATCTCAAGTTATTTCAAAAATGGCTCTAACAATTTTCTTCAAATTTGCTACATAAACCCCTTTTTAGATATCCTATAGCATGTGATGTATTATTTGGTTACAACAGAAAAATTGATAGGCACTTTGTCAGTTATAGGTCTCAGAATTGGATGTTTAAAAAAGTGGCTCTACCAATTTTTTTAAAAACTTGCTATGTAAGCTCTCTTTTATATGTTTTTATAACATATATAACTTTTTTCTTACAGTAAAATTGTTTGGTGTCTAATTTGTTAGACAGGGTTCCCACGGATCAGGGAGAACAGGGAAAACCTGAAAAGTCAGGGAATTTGAAATTACTAAAACAAGTCAGGGAAATATCAGGAAAATTTTTAAATATTGCTCAAAAACCTGGAAAAATGTTGATACAAACCTGGAAAATGCTTTTTGAGCATTCAATTTATATCACAAGTCATGTTACTATGCTGTCTTTTATGTTTTGAGCTATGTTCTGTTTTATACCGCAAGTTATTTTTTATGACACAAACCAAATTTTATGACTGAAATTTTCTAAAAATAGACCTGGAAAAATCAGAGAATTTTATTTTTGAAATTGAGTGGGAACCCTGGTTAAATCAATTTTATGACCTGTCTTCTGACCACGCTATTGCCAAAAAAAGGTATAATATATGTAGTTGTGAGTAGTGGAAGTTCTGTAATTGTTACAAACCAAATTTTTTAAAGATAGAAATACTTTAAAATGATTTAAAAAAAAAAAAAAAAAAAAAAGGCTAAAATTGCATACAATGAATAATTTATAATTACATTTAGTTTAATAAAGTTATACATTGAAAATAACTTGAAATCAATTTAATAGTCATATAATCGCACAGCTGTTATCACACTGATAAAATTATGGGATAAACAAACTACACTATCAATTTAAATTCAAATACTTGAAGCCATTAAACATTATAATATACTAAAACAACCTTACTTTCAGTTCCAAGGTAAGTGGCCTTTACAGTAGAGTACTTTCTAGGTAGGGGGATCCCCCTCACCATCTGTTTCACGTAACAAAGCGTATTGAGGGTTATTGTAATGAGCTATTTTTTGAACATTATTAAAATCAGTTTTAATCTCCTTTTTTTGATGAATTTGGACAAAGGTCGTTGTACTTTTCTCTTATTTAATATAGTTTATATGTTCTTTAATGCGTGTTTTTATTTTATTTTTTACATGCCAATATAACAACATTCATTATTATTTTTATATTTAAATGGCACTTTATATATACCAGCCGTTTCGAGGGGGGAGAACGGATCTTTATCATTTCGAATTATTTGATATATGTTAGGGTTTGGTTTAATGGGTATATTTACATTTAAATTTTTAACGATGTTTTTAATTTTAACTGCAGCTCTCTGGTTGTATGGAATGGAATTGGTAAATTTTATAAATGGTTTTTCATGGTCTGGAATTTGGTTCAGCTGTTTCATATGCTTATTATGCAGTTCATCAACTAGATTTTTTTGGATAATTGACTGGGACAGTTAATTTTTTTATATAATTAAGTTGGGTTTTAAGATCGTTGGGTTCAGTGCAGATTAATATCGCGTGGTTTTTCAATATTCGCTAACATTTTTTCAATATTTTGATTTTTATGAACAATGGCAAAGATATCAGCTACATACTTATTCCAATACATGATTTTTCCCTTGAACTCTTCTAAAATAGTGGTTTCCAACATTTTTAGTTTAAGTTCTGCAATGAGCTCAGATATAGGTGATCCCATTGGAACCCCTTTATTTTGTTTATATATTTTGTCATTAAATCTGAAATAACTTTCCTTTAAAATTAAATTTCTAGTGAATTTAAGTGTTTGGGCTATAGGTGGGTTATATTTTTATCTAGTTTATTATTTATGATTTCTATTATTTTGTCGGTATCTATTGAAGTATAAAGATTGATGATATCAAAACTAACGAATTTATAATCTTCATGAATTTCAAAACTTTTAATTCTCTTGATAAAGTCCTGTGTGGAATTTAAACTGTTTTGAGAGGGGGGTAAGATTTCACGATAAATACCAGTCATAAATTTTTTTAAACGGATAGGTGGGGCCTTCTCTTTTACTGACTATCGGCCTTATTTTAGGTGTGTGTGTGGGGGGGAGGGGGGGTGTGGTCCTTGTACCTTCCAAATAACCTAGTGGTGTTAGGGGCATGGTTTTTAATCTTTGGTAGTTGGTCATTAGGCCAATGTCCGTTATTAATTAATTCCCGTGTTTTTTCAATAAGTTTATTATTTCGATCTTTTTTTTATTTCTACGATACCTATTTTACGAATGGTTTCATTCATTTTTCCGATATAATCTGTTTTGTCTAAAATTGCTATTTTTCCAGTTTTATCAGTTAGGGTACATGATATTTTTTCATTATTTTTAAGAGACTTTTTAAAGACTTGATCATACCTATTAATATTTTTATTTTTGGTCAAGTTTTCTAAATCTTTTTGGGATGTATTTCTAATAATATTTTGATTATGACTAGGGATTTAATTTATGGCTGCCTTTATTTTTGAATACTGTCTTTAATATTTATGGGTTGTTCTAAAATGAATTTGGGCCCCATTTTTAAAATGGCAACTTCCATGGCTATTGGTTTTATACTGAGATAAATTAATGTATGAATATTCTTTATTTTGTTTGAGTTTGCTATTGTTTTTATGAATCAGAAAACATAGTTTTTTATTGTGCTTTTTTTTTTTTTTAATATTACATTCAGTTTTAGTAAAAGTCTTGTTTTGCTTTTCATATTATTGTACGTTTCCATATCATTTTTATCATGAATTCAATTTTCTATTTCGTTTCCATATGCTTTTTTCATATAATATTCAGTCTTTTTTTACTCTAATGGCTTTATCAAGAATTTCTTTTTCAAATGCTTTTACTTCTCATGGAAAATTTCTTTTAATGAATTTGCTATTAATCCTTAGTGGTTTGGGGATAATTTTGTTTGCAGTTTTGTAATAATTCGATTTGGTCGTTTAATCTGATCAATTTTTTATTGACTTTTTTCCATTTGGCATAAAGTTCTTTTTCAACCATTTTCTATTAAAGTGAAACAGTCCGGGGAAAAAAAAAAAGTTTACTAGACAGACATAAAAATAAAAATATTTTTAAACTGTCTACTAAACAGACCAGAGATTTTTTTTTTTTTTTTAATACACATTTATCCTTATCTAAATCCAAAAAAATGGAAGAAATATGTTCTATAAACATTTAAACTTTCAGTTAAATCATTATACATTAAATATTTCTAAACTGTGTACTAAACAGACAGGAGAAAAAAATTTATTAAGTATACATTTATCCCTATCTTAATCCGAGAAAAGTAGAACGGTCCTTGCCCAAATCCATCAAAAAGAGGAGATTAAATTGATTTTAATAATGTTCAAAAAATAGTTCATTACAATAACCTTCAATACGCTTTGTTATGTGAAACAGTTGACATTTTAAGCCAATCTGCTGCGAGCAACCACGAAAAATCAAAAGCCGGAATAGATTCCACCTTGCACCACCTTTTGAAAGGAAGAAAAACTCATCAGTTTGCTGAAAGGATACATGGGCCAAGCACCACAGAAGTGGCTGGTATTGGTAATGAGGGGGTATCCCCCTACCTAGAAAGTACTCTACTGTAAAGGCCACTTACCTTGGAGCTGAAAGTAAGGTTGTTTTAGTATGTTATAAACTACACTATGTTTATGAGCTTTTTGATGAAGTTGTTTCAGTGGGTATCTGAAAATGTTCGTTAATAAATCTTTATGGTAATGATGGACATGATGTAATTTCTTGTGTTGTTAATTTTGTTCAATTATTTCTTCAGCTAATTTTGCTTGAAGATATGAAATGTTCTATCCTTATGAATCAGGGACGTAGGAAAGAGAGGGACTCGGATCCCCTTTTTAGTTATTACAAAATTTCCTTTTAATGCCAAATGAAAGAATCACCATTTAAAAACAAAATTAAAGTCTTATAAATGTTCATAATTGTGATACTTTGTCTTAATACTAATAATTAGTAAATATTAATTAACATTTAATTATTGATTTTTTTAAGAATAATTTTGAGTCATTTCTAAAATGAAATTTTTTTAGCCCCTCCTATGATTTTTAAATTACTACGCCCCTGTTATAAATAGTTTTGAAAATAACATAACTGTTCAAAAAGATCATGTCAAGGCAATATATATATATATATATATTTAAGTAATTTGCATAGCATGAAATTTGTTAAAAATTTGGTTTCCTGCATCAACTCCACCCATGTTTTTATTGTTATCAAGACAGCTGTTGGCTTTACAATGTTTTCTATAATGCAAAATATGTGTTGCGGATAACATTATAATTTCTTTTCTATCTTTCCATTTTATGGTATAAATAGTTTTGCTTTGGAGTATAGCAGCTTTACCTCGTTCTAATTTTATATTTTCTAGTGCTTTAGGCATACCTTTCCTATTGATTTTCACAATGCCCATTTGTTTTTAATTTTTATAATTCATTATATAAATCAGGTCTATGGTATCAGTTGTCAGTGTAAATATAAATTAATCAGTATAAATTAATGACACTTTAGCAAAATATCACTTTTTTAAAATGTTAATATAAATTAATGACACTTTAGTGCATATACTGGGTGATCCAAAAGTCACAGAAAAAAAAAAAATTATTAAAAAAGTACTGACTGTAGCTCTATGCAATTTTTTCTAAAATGTTTTAAAAGGCACAGGATTTTTTTACACATAAAAGAAAAAATGTTAGATACATTTTCCTTCAACATATAGTGCAGTATTCTGTCACATTTTAAACACACCCGTCTGATCAAATGACACTATATTATGAATACTGAGGCTTTTTTTAGACGAATTTACAGTGTGCAACATCTGACGGCATTCTAATGAATAAAGGTACATTGTACATTTATAATCCAAGTTACATTTTTTAATTTACTTCACCACTGTAAAAAATGAATTTTATAATTAAACTGCCACCTAATGTAAAGAAATTTAAACTGATTTGTTGTTTATTTAAACTTTTGTTGCCTAAAAAAAAATCCAATGTCTTTCTATGCATTTCAGTTAAAACCACATAGTGTTATGGTCAATACTTTTTTAATAATATATATATATATATATTTTTTTTTTCTGTGACTTTTGGATCACCCAGTATATGTACTTTGGTGATAATAACCAAGAAATTTCCATGCATATATGCATTTATGATTTAAATGGATTAATTTTCGAAGTTTGTATATTTTGTAACTTTTATGCAAATAATCTTTAAAACAAATCTTAAGTAAATAGAAACTGATAGTATACTTTTGAAAATTTATTTTAAATATTTGATTCATTTTGGACTGGGATATTAAGATGACTAGCCAGTATTTGCATTAAGGTATAATTTTATTGAGCTCACTTTCACCCTTGGTTTAAGCCTTAACATTAATTGTGCCAAAAATAACTAATTTAATTATTCAGTAAAAATGAATTTTTGGTAGCATTTTTATCCTATATATAATATTACACTATGCAATTTACTGTTTGTGTGTCCACGTGTAACTTTTTCTTTATGAAGTACTGTTTTAAAAAGTTTTATTTGAATTAAAAAATGGTACAACATGCAATATTTAATATGTGCGTGTATATACGAATATATTTAATATTATATTTTGTTTTTTACTACACATAAAAACTAGTGTAGTACTTAAGAAGTATATCTAAATATAGATTTTGTTAAAGTAAACAACTTTAATTTAAAATATTCTTTTTCTGTGGGGGAAAGTATATAATATATAATATCCATCAATTTTTCTAAAAGGCTTTATTTTTTATTCATAATATTCTATTTTAGCAAAACTCTTTTATTATTATAAAGGTTAAACCTCTTTTTTTTGCACAAGTATATCTTCTATACTATATAACTGTACATTATACCAATGCATATTTACTTTAATTTATTATCACAGTTTTGATTTTTGAAGCAAATGCACCATTGTTTATAATAAGTTTTTAAATGGATAAAGAAAATTCCAAATCATTTTTTTACTCATTGTTATTGTATATTTTGTAATTTTACTTTTTGTTTGTAATAATGTCTTGTGTGTCAATTGTTATTTATACTAGACTTTATTTCATAAATGTGTTATGTTATTTTATGGTGTGAAATGTTTTATATAATATATGCATTGATTTAGTGTATCATATGAATAGAGACTGCCACTTGTTTGATATATTTTGATATGGAATGACCTGTGGTCTGTTGCTTTGAATAGTGACCATATAATAAAAGAAGAATATGTTTTAGTCTAGTTGTAAGGATTTTATGAGCTCTTAACTTTGTTATATGCATATGTACATAAAGTGTGAAGAGCCAAACCAAATATATATTAGCATTTGAGAATAAATTTATAACTTTCTATTGTTTAGTTGTTGTTTCTTCAAACAAAATAATTTTAGGAATAAAAGAGTCTGTGATAAGAATTTTATAACATATATATTTTTAAAAGCCCTTTTACAATAAATTCAGTTTGTGTTTTAGTTCTCCATCATATTATAGATAGAAGGAAATTAAGGTAATTGTGAAAATTTTTCAGCCTTTTTTTTTTTTTTTTTTTTTTTTTTTTTTTTTTTTAGCTTTTTGCACATTTTGAGGTGTGAAGAATCTGAAAATCACAAAATTGGTATGGTGTCTGAGTGCAGAGTGTCAGTTGATGTGTCTCTGTGTACATGATATCTAATGAACAAATGATTGCCGAGAGGTCGAGCCAGTTTTTAAATATCACTTATGATACTGACAAGAACTCTATTGATTTTCAACATTTTAATTAAAAACATTTGTAAAATATTCAAAATTTACATTTTTTTTTTTTTTTTTTTTTTTAACATGGGAGAATACAGGAAACACTCACTTAAATATACATTAAAAGGAATGCTTTTACTGTAAATTATGTCAGACCAGCTTTAAAATATCAGTTATGATACTGTATGAATATCATTAACTATGAAAATTCAACTTTAAAAACTTCAAAAGTTATTTGAAATCTATGAATTTCATAGCCTATCAGAATAAGGCAAAATTTCACATAAACATCCATTTTGAGGGATGTTTTCATCATAAAGATGTCAGACTACTTTTAAAATATCACTTTGGTACTGAGAGGAACATCATTGACTATAAATTTTCCAGTAAAAAAAAAAATTGTAAGTTATTTGAAATTTACAATTTTCTTAACATGCAAAACAGGGCAAAATTTGCAAAAACATCCATTTTAAGGCATATTTTCAAAGTACATATTTCAGACCCTTGTAAAATGATATTTATGATAATGGCTTGAACGTAATTGACTTTGAATAATCTAATTTATAAATTTTGCAAGTTATTTGAAATTTTAGATTTTTTTTAACATAGCAGAATAGAGCAGTATTTCATATAACTTGCATTGTGAGGATCATTGCATTGGAAATAGTATGCAATTGCATGAGAACTAAAATATAAAACTAACCCTAATAAAACTATCAAATTAGGATTGTGCCAATTAGTTTTTCTCAGATTTGCGCAGAGATGAGATGAACAGTAACCATGTGTCTACAAAACATAAGATGTATTTTTTAACGGGCTGGGCTGGTTAAAACAGAAATAGCCTTAATATTTTGAAGCTTACGAAAATAAATCAAATCCTCCCCCCCCCCCCTAAAAAAAAGTTAAGAGCATGGAATTTTGTGTATATTGTAAAGAATTTGTTAGCTAGAAAATTAAGAACTATCTCTTGGAACTTGTTGCAATTATATTATATTACTTTAATAACAAAAGAGATATGTTTGTGATGTGCAAACAATTCAACGGAATATACAAGGATAGTCTTGAAATCACGTTTGGTGGGCCTAGGTAAGTTTAATAATTGAAAGAATGAATTATTAAAATTTCTGATGAAACTTATTTTAAATCTCTCATTTAAATTTGTTAGATTGATGAATGAACTGATCAATGAAAATTTGTAAGCAAACAAACAGCATAAATTGTCAGTCGAGTGCCTTTACTGCTTTCATGCTGTACTTGTGCGTCCTTTTTCTGCCTAATAAGGGCTTCCAAATGGTCCCATTTCCCACCAAAGTCCATTTTTGTCTTCTTTTTAATGTTTTATTTTGTTTAGTCCACTTCCCGATCTATGATCAAACATCTTTAGATGTATAATCTTTCTCTATTATGATTAATCTTCTTCCATAGTACTTAGTGTACATTTTACCCATTTAAACTATTTGGCAAATGCATGTATCAAAATTATTTCATTTAGCTTAAATGTGCATTATTTGAAAAAAATTCTATTTATTTTTTTTCCTATTTTGAAGTAGAAATCTTCATTTTTCTTCCCATTTTTAAAGTTGAAAAGTGGAAGCTATGTTGGTTTTTCTAAAGTTCCTGTTATCTATAGTTTTTTAAGAAGAAATAACTTTATTAAAATAAAGTTATTTAAGTGGACGTGTCTTAACAAAAAGGAAAAATAAATAAAATTGCTGTTTTTACACATGAGCATGTAAGGTATTGAAAAAATGTAATAAAATAAATTTGTGATTATGTGTAAATGTTTGTGTGTGGGGGGAGGGAGGGGGGAGACAGAAAGATACAAAAACACAAAAATATTATCTTTGTATACATTTTTAATGATTTGCTATATGTATTAAGTTTCCATGTTTGAAAATAGTCATGCAAAATCTATTTGTATCATCTAGCAAAATACTCTGTTTTTCGAAAAGAATGTCCTGTTTTTTGGCTTTTGCAAGTTAACATCTCTGAAGCTTCCTAAATTTTTCATTTCTATCTATTTCTTCTCCATCCATTTAAGTATGCTGCATGGAACTGATTCTCCCTTCCCGTTCCTTCTACACCAGGGATTCCCAACCTGAGATACGTGGAAAGATTGTCTGTAATGGTGGAAATTACAAAAATGGTTTTACTGAAAATGCATACAGAAAATTGTATAATTTTACATTAAAAAATTGTTGCAAGTGTAATAGTTCCAATAGATATCCCCGTAAGTGGAGTCTCATATATCCAAATGATGTGGATTCACATGAGCGGTCATAGTAGCAGTGTCCAGTGTGGTCACAGTACACAGTGAGTAGTGTGCAATGTGGCTTTAATAATTAAATACTCCTTAATATTTACATGCAGAAAAAAAATCTCGATTTGAATGCCATTTTCATTTAAGCTAAGAAGATTATTTTTAATAACAATAACAATAAAAAAAGCATGTCTGTGTTATGTGGGGAGTAAAGTCGTCTTTATGAGAAAGGGGATACAAATAAAAGAAAGATCTAAGCAAATGATACGTGAAAGCTAAAAGGTTGTCAGCCGCTGTTCTACTCTAACACTAAGGATTTATATGCTGACATGTCACATGGAATTGCTGTTTTTATGTGTGATGTTGAATCACACTCTTAACTAGTTGCTAATCATAAGCACTGACTTTTCAAAATTTCAGGGGGGGTGGGGGGCAATAAAGCTGTAGATTAGTAGTCGCCAGATGCCAGTTGGCGACTATTACACTGAAAATGGCTACCAAAAAATCAAACCCTAGTCGCCAAAAATGGCGGCAATGTAAACATTTTACTGACTTTTAGAAAATTAAAATCATGGTTTCTACGAGATATTATGCTTTGCCTCAGTGCATCGAACAACTGTAGATGATAAGGAAAGACTAGAGCCCCTATATATATATAAATACATGTCGACTCAAAATGATAACATGATTGTACAATTCATTCGTTACTTTCTTTTATGTATACAAGAAGAAAGTATTGGATTAGAAATTTTTGAACTTCTTTTTCCGATTCATTTACATGTTTTAAGATGTCTTAAATAAGATTCGACTGTTTTTAGAAAATGTGTGTCTCTCTGTGTGTGTGTATCACAAATTTTGGGGATGCTACAGGGTGTGGTAGATAAGTAATGAGACTCAGTCTAGAAAAACAAATTTATTGATCCGATTTGTACAAAACGTTAATATTCTTCAAAGTACTCGCCTTGGGCGTCGACACAACGTTGCTAGCGCGTTTTCCAAGCTTCATAGGCCCCACTGTAGTCCGTTGGAGTTATCCCAGTTAGTGCCTTCGTGACAGCACGTTGGATGTTCGGAATATCGTCGAAACGATGACCCTTCAGGCATCTTTTGACCTTCGGAAATAGGAAGAAATCAGGAGGACTCAAGTCAGGGCTGTATGGTGGCTGTGGCAGAACTTCAACTCCAATTCAGGTCAAGTAGGAGGTCACGAGGAACGCTGTGTGCGCCGGAGCGTTGTCGTGGTGGAGACGCCAGCATTGAGCAAGGTCCTGTCGCTTCCGTTTGACGCCTCTGTGCAATCGCTGAAGGACTTCTTTGTAAAATTCGGCATTCACAGTTTTCCCCTGAGGGACAAACTCTTTGTGAATTAACCCCCGCTTGTCGAAAAACACAATCAGCATTGTCTTGACGCGGGACTTTGACATTCTTGCTTTCTTCGGCCGCGGGGATGCCGGTGTGTGCCACTTCAAGCTCTGGGCTTTCGTCTCCGGGTCGTATTGGAATGTCCAAAAGTTTCCGAAGCAGTTTTTCCAAGCGAAAGCAAAATTTGATTGCATACCGCTGTTCTATCGAGCGATCCATTTTCACAAGTGTCACGTGCACACAAACAACTAATACGCGAAGCTCGACCCTCACTGCGCCACAGCTCCGACGCGACTGCGAACCGGTTCTATTGTTAGCTCAGATCCCCCACCACGTGACCTGAAGGTGCAGACCGCACTGCGAGCGACTGGGTCGCCGCGCGGCGGCCAGTCTCATTACTTATCTACCACACCCTGTATATCTCATGAACTAATGAACGAAGTTTAACCAAACTTTGTATATAGTTGGACCCTGATCTAAACTGGTACTGATTAGATTTGGGGATCACTCACTCAGCAGATGGTGCTGAGATCTCATTTTTCTAAATTTTTAGCATGACAGTATAGGACAAAATTACGTATAGATGTACATAATGAGCATTATTTTTAACATGTGATTGTAATGATAATGATGAATTATTGATAATAGTAGTAGTAAACTAGGAAAAAAAAGTTTGTCCATGTAGGAACATCCCCTCCCCCTCCTCCGAGCTTATGGGGAGTGTAAATTTTCAACATGCGTATCTTTCGAAAGAACTGTTCAATACCTTTAAAACTAACAGTTTAACTATATATCTGTAGTAATTTTAAATACAGTTATCTTTTTTTTTTTTTTTTTTTTTTTTTTTTTTTTTTTTTTAAAACTTGAAAAAAAAAAAAAAAAATTCTTCTGATGTTTGCACAAGACAAAATTGACTTTCTTTCGGCATTTAGAGTTATAATTCTGTGAGATAAAAACTGCCTGCATTTATCATGGAAATAATTTAATAAATAACTTGTACTGACTGAATTTGTGTAAAATTACATAGAAGAAAGTGTTGTGGTGGCCACAACATACTAGTTTTGTATTGTGATTATATTTGTAATTTCTTTTACTTTGGTTGTATCTTCCATACTTAAAAACATATCCAATCAGAATTATGCAAATTAGAACTCCTTGTATTCTTCAAATTTCATGATCTTGTATTTTAATTTAAAATTTAGAAATTGCTTTTAAACAATGATTGCAATCTAGTTAAATAAATGCTCTAATTTCAACTATTCTTTTCTGCTTCAAAACTGGAATATTAGTTATTATACCATGATAAAATGCTCATCACTCAAAATTTTTTGATTATTTTCCATAAAATATTTTTTTTTAGCATTTCATGCATACTTATACTAATTATACTGTGTTTCAAATAGAAAATACTGCGTTGAAAATAAAAAAAAAATGTTTTTTTTTAAATCAATTTTTTTCAAATATCTAAAAATGTTTATTCAACTTAGTTTGTTTCTTTTGCAGTTTTATTCACTGAATACTTATATATACAATATAAATTTTTATTCGATTATAGTATACATTTACCAGCAGAATATTGTACTTATTACTTTCTTCTATATATATAAGAAGAAAGTATTGGATTCATGAAAATTTTCGAACTCCAGTTTTTGATGGTTTGGTGGTTAAATATAGATTGCGTGAGGTTAAATTGAATAATGAAGAATCATTCAACTTCATGAATTAAGACGAATCCTTTAGAAAAATAGAATTTTATTTACAACATAATGAAACATCCACGGCAAGCGGTGCTCCGGTATCCATACCGCTCTCAGAGGCAACGAGAGAGAGCTCTTGGATGTGCGCAGCTGATGCGCGTGCACACATCCGATGGGACAGAGAGAGAAGCGCGCTGTTACAAAACAAACGTTCTCCACCACATAGTATCCCCCCCCCCTCCCCGTGACATAGTCATGATAGAAAATACTCGGTTACATAAGAATGCAGAGTATAATATAAAAAACTGTTTGATGCATAAGTACAGAGATTTACAGATCTTGAAAAACACAATGCAATACCAAATGTAAAATATTGTATATAAAGTACTATATGTGAATGAATGATACAGTAATATAATATAAATGAGATTAAATGATATATTCTTTTACAAGATTTTTAGAAAAATGTACACGCCAACCTGATCTGGTAATAGTTTCTTTATGAACGTTTTCTGGCAGTTTGTCCGTCGTAACCTTTAATGGTACAGGCTTATCTGATTGTGATGGAAGTTCGAATGCAGGTTTAACTCTGTCGATGGAAACGGTAGTGTGTTTACCATTGAGTTCTATGAGTCTTGTCGGTACGTTCTATTACCAAGTGAGGTCTGGTGTATGGAGGTGTTAGTGGTGGTTTCACACTGTCGATGCGTAAATAAATGTGGCTACAATCTTGAAACGAGTGGTGCACAAAAATGGGATGTTTGCCATAATGGACAGGTAAAACAGGACTTAAAGTATTCATTGTAAGTTTAAGTTGTGAAACATAATCCTCCGTGGGTTGTGAAGGTGTACTAGTAGAGTTTAGGATGTCTGAAGGCAGTCTTAATGTGGTGCCATATACAAGTTCTGCGGGTGAAGCATTTATGTCGCTCTTAATGGCTGAGCGTATACCGAGCAATACAACTAGTAAATTTTCTGACCATTTGATTGAGTTGTGGACCATTAAAGCACTTTTCAAATGACGGTGGAATCTTTCTGTAATTTCATTTGAAATAGGATGATAACTTGGGCTATGTATTCTTTTTATTCCTAAAATTTTAGTGAGTTCTCTAAATAAATTTGATTCAAAATTTCGTCTTTGGTCACTCGTTATTGTTACAGGACATCCAAACTGTGATATCCAGTTGCTAATGAGAGCTTTACTGGTAGTCGTAGCTGTCATGTCTGTAGTTGGTATGACTTCTGGCCACCTAGTGATTCGATCAATTATGATCAAGCAATATTAGTAACCCTAACCATTCGATACTGGAAGAGGTCCAATAAAGTCTATGTGTATGTGAGCGAATCTAGAGTCAGGTGATGAAAAAGTGCCTATTTGGGATTTAGTGTGTCTATGTATTTTTGCACATTGGCAATTTTGGCAAGATTTTACTGCATTTTTAATGAATTTGTGCATATTAGGCCAAACAAATCTTTATGATATCATTTTAGTTGTTGCAGAAATACCTGGGTGTGAAAGATTATAAATGTGATTGAATATAAGTGTGCGATAAGATTTCGGAATGAAAGGATGTGGTGTACTTGTGCTAAGACCACAATAGAGAATAACATTTTCTAATGGGAAATAATGCTTTTGTAATTTAAGAGTTTGTGAAGACTGGGATAGAAAGTTTTGAAGTTTTGGATCATTAAGTTGTTCTTGTGATAATTTTTGAAAATAAAGTAAGGGGAGTGCAATTGCATCAATCTCAGCCCGTGATAAAGCATCAGCTACAGTGTTGTCGCATCCTCTGATATGCCGTATGTCTGTAGAAAATTGTCCTATGAAATCGAGATGACAGGTTGTCTGGGAGAGCATTTGTCGGGCTTTTGCTTGAAGGCATATATTGGAGGCTTCTGGTCTGTATAGATTGTGAAGCTCCTTCCTTCTAGCATGTGCCGGAATTTTTTGATAGATAAATATATGGCCAAAAGTTCTCGGTCGTAAGTGGACCAATTTTTTTTTACTTTTAGAGAGTTTTATGGACAAAAAGGCTATGGGTTCCCATTTTTCATTACATAACTGCATCAGAGAACTATCAACGGCTACGTCTGATGCGTCCGTGAAAAGGTTTAAGGTAGCACCTGGGATTGGATGGTTAAGAAGGGTGGCTTCGGCTATTGCTTTTTTTGCATCTGAAAAGGCTTTATTAGATTCCTCATTCCAATTGAGAGGTTGTTCTGGCTTTTTAGATAGATTTTTTGATTTATTTTGGTTAATCTGACCTTCTAGTAATTTATTTAATGGAGCTAAAATGTGTGAAGCTCTAGGAACAAATCTTCTATAAAAATTAATAATACCTAGAAATTTTCTTAATTGGGTTAAAGAAGTGGGTTGTGGAAATTTTTGAATAGCTTCAACCCTATGAGGTAATGGTTTTAAACCTTTTTCCGATACTTGAAAACCGAGAAATTCTATACATGGTAACCCAAAAAGACATTTGGAAGCATTTATACATAGACCATAATCACTTAATCTAGAAAAAAGAGATTTCAAGTGTAACAAATGTTCATCTTCGTTTTTAGAGGCAATCAAAATATCATCAACAAATGAAAATACCCCTGGAAGATCGTGAGTGACTTCATCTATGAATCTTTGAAACGTTGCAGCAGCCCCACAGAAGCCGAACTGCATAACAGTGCTTTCAAAAAGGCCAAATGATGTGGCTATGGCTGTTTTAGGAACATCAGATGGGTTAATTGGGATTTGATGATAAGCTTTAATCAAATTGTGATGTCATTAGTGACGTCATGCCTACCAGGTGTGAAAAGCACACTGCGATGTGTTTTTTTTTTCTCTCAGAAGAGAGAGACGGGCAGCAGGGACGGCTGTCTGCGAACGGAGGTGGAATGCGAGCCTCGCTTAGTTTATGTGAAATAATCTTTTGTGTTAATTATTTTTATTATTATTTTTATCTTGTGGTGCCGTGTACATAGATAGTCGTTTTGTGTATATTAATAAACTGGATTTATGTTAAAATCAAATGTGATTCTTCGAAGTGTCAAGACTGAAACTTCACTAAACAGGAACAAATAAAAAACAGAAGTAAATTGTCTGCGTCAACTATTGGGTGTGGGGAACGAGCATCACACAAATCTACATGTGAAAAAATTTTAGAACCATTTAATTCTGAGGTGAAGTCACAAATATTTGGCACAGGATATTTATCCTTCACTGTCTGAGAATTTAACATATGATTATCTCCAACTGGTCTCCATTCATTCGTGCCTTTTTTGGGCACCATATGGAGAGGAGAGGAATAGTTACTTTTAGATGGTCTCATATGGCCTAAATTTATCATGTTTTGAATTTCTAATTTAGCAATTTTTAATCTATCAGGAGCTAGTGTCCTAGGCTTACATGAAACAGGAGGACCTACAGTTTCAATAAAATGAACTGTATTATGTTTTACACTACGATTAAGATCAGGTAATTTTGACAGTGAAGGATAATTAAACAATAATTTATGATAAACTGTATCATCAGTAATAGTTTCAACAGAATGTAAATCAACAGCACTTACCATACATGAAATTTTTAAATTAGTTTTTAGATCAATTAGCTTTTTCCTTCTTAAATCAGGAGTTAAGTTAAAGTAATGTAAAAAATCAAACCCAATGATATCTGTTTTAACATTACATATTACACACATAAAAAGAAAAATTAAATGTTCTGCGTAGTCCAAAATCGAGATTTAATGTCTTGCAACCATAAACAAAAATGAATGTTCCATTCGCCGCAGTAAATACCATTATATGTTTATTTCAGAGTTCTTGTTTCAATGCGGGAATCAGACAAACATCGGAACCTGTGTCACACAAGAATTGCAAGTTTGTTCTGCGGTCTCTGATAAACAGGCGACGAGATTCGGAAGGGATCGCGCACGTCGCCACTACGCTTTCCCGGCCTCGTTTTCCTTGCATGAGCTAGATGGAACACATTTTTGGGCGTTCTCTTTAGATCTTCGGTGATACCAGCAGAAAATATTCGGCTTAGAAACATCGGAGGATGATGAACTCAGAGTTCTTGTCTGGTTTCGATTTCGCGAGAAACTACGTCTTCGACGCAGCTGAGAAACTTCTTTACGAAGGTTTCGAACTTCTTGAACAAGCATATCTACACTGTTTGTGTCAGATGAAGCACTGGAGTTTAAAGAAGAGACATCACTTACCTGCGGAGGTGTTACTTCCATTATGCGATCTGCAATACTAGCTGCCTTTTGTGAGTCGAGTGGTTGTACGGAGGCTAAAATAGATTCACCATTAGACGGCATTTGTGGCATGAAAAGTTCTAATAGTAATGCATCTGTAATGTTGTGATTTTCAGCACGACTTTTCATATCACGTAGCAAGTGGTGCTGTGATACCATTTTTTCTAAAATTTTAACATGGCAGTATAGGACAAAATTTCGTTTAAATGTACATAATGAGAGTTATTTTTTGTGTGTAATTGTAAAATTAATATGAATTATTGATAATAGGTAGATGAAAAAAAAAAAAAAAATGTGCATGTGGGTGCAGTGCTTCTCCCCCCCCCCTCCCCCCAATCTCATCCAGCTGGGTGTAAATTTTCAATATGGGTATCTTCTGAAAATTATCGTCAATACCTCTAAAAGGGATAGTTGAACCATAGATCTGTGATAATTTAAAACAAAGTTATCAATTTTTTATATTTTTAATGAAAAAAAAAAAAAAAAAAAAAAAAAAAAATCGTTTTCTTCTGATGTTGGTGCAAAATTGACTTTTTGGTATTTAGTGTTATAATGCTGTTAGATAAAAATAGTCTGCATTTATCATGGGAAATGATTTTCTTAATAATTTAATATATAATTTGTATTGCATGAATTTGTGTAAAATTATATAGAAGAATGTCTTGTGATGGCCACAACATACTATTTTTTTTTTTTCTCTCCATTTTAACTTGTTAATTTTACTGACAGAGAACAAGTTACTTTCTGTGTTGCCAGCAGACTTTTATCTAAAGGTGGCTACCAAAAGTGCAAAAGATGTGACCAATTTTTATGACTGGTCGCCAGTGGCTACCATTCATAATTGCTAGACTAGAACATTAGGGGGGGAGCACTCAAATGGTGGAGTGTTAAAATCGGTTGTGTTAAAATCTGTTTCACTGCTCTTCCTCATGGTAAAATCGGTCACATGTGTTTTTCAGATCGATTTGTGAAAATGATTTGTTGTATTTCCTGTTGAGGGTGCGAAAGAGCTTCTGCTTCTGACGAATTTCGAAATGCATTCCTTTCACGATACTAAATACGGGCTAGGGCCCCTTAGAAAGACCCCCACGGAGGGCATTCCCCCTCTAGGCCTAGGACACATCAGGAGTCAATCAGCCTTAAATCCTACAACCAACCTTTCACGATACATTTAAAAATTGCTCCAAACAATTTTTACAATTGTGCATTTTTGATGTGGAGTGTGATAATACAGTGTGAAACTAACTTGTTCCCAGCAATTTCTGCATTAATATCTGATAATCGAGAAATGACACATCACAATGTATTCAACAAATTGAAAGAATGGAGCATAGAATAGCATCCATTTACAATGAAAGTAGATTTTGAATCATTGGTAATAAATGCATCTTCCATATCAGGCTGCAATTCTTATTTTACTCAACTTTATGAAGATATACCTACTAAAATAGGAAATATGCATGATAACAGCACCGAAACAACGTCGTTGGAGGATAAATTTCAAAATTTAGCTGAAGTATTGGCATAAAACAACCAATTTTGAATGCAGACGATTTTCATATGAGAGAAGTATTATACCAAATGTCCAACGAAAGTGAACTTTTACCGTTCTCCTGACATCCTTCGCGTTCTCGGAGAAAGTTGTAGTTTAGTAACGATTGGTGGATATGCACCCAATTAAATCAGCATAATGCCTTATAAAATCAAACTTGAGAACATAAAAGAACCTCATAAGTTACACATAAAGTATCAATAAAAACGAAAAATTTTGTTTTATTGTAGAAAAGAAAATTAATTAAATAAAAATTTCAAGCTAATGCCAAATATTTGTATGAAAATATTTATTTACACACAAATTCTTGATAAAAGTGTACCAACTTTCATGGAGTAAAAACTTTTCATTTCTAATTTTTATTCTTACTAGCAGGCTTTGTTCGCTGGTCACTATATTTAAATGAATAATAATAATAAAAAAAATCTGGTGTGAAACAAAACAATCGCATGACTTCAATTACCCAGCATTACACGTATTATATGCACTTTTTGGAGATAATGTAATCAGAAGACATAAATTTGACCTAACAAAGTTAGACACCTGAGAATTTTTCTTTCACAGGGTTCATATGCCTCAAGAAGAACCTGGAAATCAGGGGGGGAAAATCGGTCATAAAATCTCAGGGAAACTTTCAAAACAAGCAACAAAACCTGGAAAAACGAGGATCTGCTCTGGAAAAAGCTGGTATTCACGCGTTTCTGTGACGTAATTATGGAAACCTGATAAGACTAGAGCCCCTAAATAAAATAATAGGTCGGCGCATCCCCGCCATTTTTTTGCCTCCGAAGAGGACAGCATTCCCGCTTGGCGTCCTTATCGCTTCCCTAATGATTTTAAGAAATCTTGATCTGAAGCTAATCCGGTCAAGATAAGAACAATAAGCAACAATAATATTCCTAAAACACATTTTTTTCACAGTACATTTTCAGGATGTCATTTTATTCTGAGGATATCCTATGAATGTACGATGTGTTGTTAGGGCGGTTTCTGTTTCTTTTATACAAAATGTCGCCAAAACTCAAATACCCACAAGGAAACTCTTTCAAGTGATAATCACCGATTTCCTTCAAAAAATTACAGAATATAGTTTATGTTGCACTTAATTCACTGGTAAAAAAATTAGCTGCTGAATCGCAACAGGAAAGCCGCAAAAAATTATTAAACTTTACGTTTTGAACGCCAAATATGAAAAAAGTCATCGCCAAATCACATTAACCTTCCTTAAATGATGCCAAAGCCAAAGAGCTTAAGTATAGGAGGGTAGTATTTTCTGTCGCTCTAGGGGTTACTGAAGCAAGGAAGCCATCCCCTCCGCGGAGGATAAAAATTAAGATGGCATGTCTCCGGAACATCTCTAAGTGCAAATATAAGGCAGTCTTTAATTTCCCACTGCGTAGCTATAGTGCGACGTTAAAGCCCACCAACACTCAAGATATTTTCTGAAATCTAGAAATTTCTATTTAGAAAAAGTGACGTTATGTTTTATGACCAATATTTTCAATTATTTTATGTAATGTTTCAAAATTGCATTTATTTAAAATAATGCAATTTCAATTTCAGAATTACTTTTACATTACTCCAGCTTATATATAATCTGGAGTAAATTAATGTTTGAAGCTCTCGGCATGTGCATTTAGGGTTACATACAAACGGAACACTTGCAGCTTCGATGACGTACATTCTGCAAGTTTTTTTGCAAATACAATCGGCAGCAAAAGTATCCGAGCACTAGCAAAAATTCCTATATCAAAAAAATTACACTGAATGCAGTTTTGTTAAATAAATCCTTGTCGAATCCTGTTCTAAGTCAGTCTAAGAACACGATTCGACAAGGATTTATTTAACAAAACAGTGTTAAGTGTGCGTTTTTTACATAGGAATTTTTGCTAGTGCTCGGATACTTTTGCTGCCAACTGTCATACATTTGGAACGCTTGCAAACGGAAGTGTTTCATTTGTATGTACCCCTTATATAAATTTGCAGACGATTTAAAAACTAATCTGATTTATAGGTTGGTTGGCTACATTTTACGTCGCACTAGTGCTGTGTAATGGGCAATTGGAGGCCAATATGAATTATAATATTTGATTGAACATTTAATTATTTGAATAGTTGATTGAAATTAATATTCAAATAAATAAATCAAAATTAAAATATTTAAGATATTTGAGGTTGAGTAGGTTTTAAGTTTTAATTCGCACTACAGCTATGCAAAGGTGACAGTCTGGGACATATTCCTAGAGATGGTCATTAGATGTGCTATTACAATTTTGATCTTTTACGGAGGGTTTATTTAAAATTGTTAAAATTGGAAAAATATTTGCATAACTACTACTTTATGGCTTCTTACATTTCTGGCAATTTATTTTATATATATTTACGAATAATAATATAAAGAATTTTGTAAAAATACGCATTAGAATTTCATAAGGTTGGTTGGGTTTTACGTCACACTAGTGCTGCGCAATGAATTTCATTTTGAATTTTATAGAATTATTAACTGCGAAATCTTGTTGTTTTAAAAATAATTGTTAAGCTGAATGCAGACCCTCTGTGGCCGAGTGAGTATGTCACCCTTGCTAATCACCTTCAAGTGTAAAAGAGTGGGTTCGATTCCTCAGCTGACCCAGGGTGTTTTATTTATTTTTTGTATTTAATCCGGTTATGTTATATCTATCCTCATCTCGATGAAATTTACAGGGGTATGGGGCGGGGGATGCCGAGTCAAACATACAAATCGGATGTATAATTAAAAATAAATAACATACAGTCGGTAACAAAAGTGTCTGAATACTAGCAAAAATTCCTATGTAAAAAAAGTACACTTCTTACGGTTTTATTAAATAAATCCTTGTCAAATCCTATTCTTATCCAGTGTAAGAACATGATTCGATAAGGATTTATTTCACAAAACCGTATGAAGTGTACTTTTTTTGCATAGGAATTTTTGCCAATGTTCGGACACATTTGTTACCGACTGTACGCAGAATGGAATCATTTATAACCTGCAGATGTCACCGGACCATCCTCAGAAGCTCATCGCAAACCGTTGCCAATTGCCCATAGTGCAGTACAAATGCGACGTTAAACCCAATCAACAAACAGGTCGAAATTTAGGGTAGAATCATAAATCGTCTCCAATTGCTCATTGCGTAGCTCTAATGAGATAATGGATCCACACAACTCATAGTCTGTTGAGTTGCTTGTTCGTCGAAGGTTGGTACTGCCCAATAAAATGATCAGACTTATAAGAAAAAAAATGTGGTCGGATACGAAATGCTTTCATTTTAGTTAAAAAAAAAAAAAAGTTTTGTGTTTTAATATATAATGTTTTATTTTATTTAAATTTATATAAAAGTCTTGATCATATATTTTTTAAATGACGTTACTAAAGACTCTTGCTCTTGCAATTGTTAATGCTCTTGCAATTGTTATTGACACAGCTTATTTAATTGAAATATTAAATATTATTTAGAATTTCGACTAAGTAAGTCTCAATCTGGTAAATTATCTGGTTTTTAATAACTATTCTGAATCCTCGAGTGCTCGACAGCGTATGGAGTTCGTTTGGCTATCAAATAGAAAGAAGAACATCTACATCTATTAAATCTTCATTACAATGAAATTCCGAAGAATGCAGTCGCCAAACAGGCGCTTTTTTGGAAATATTGCAGACATGCTTGCATTTTTAATAATTTTTTATAGCATATCTATTGCGACTTAGCAGCTAATATTTTAGGAAGATGCTATTCATGATTGAATCTTATGCCAGAATTTTTTTCAAGAAAATCGGCGATTATCACTTCAAAGAGTTCCCTTGCCAGTAATAGAAGGTCTGTGAACACTTTATATTCACTTCTTGAATGATTATAGCAGTTTATCGCTAAACAAACTTCCATATCATTGTTTACATAGCTGAAATTATTATATATAATAAAATAAGTTACTCTAAAGTAACGTAAGACGATAAAAAAATGCTTGTGGTTTGTTTATCAGAGAAACGCGCTGGGTACATGTGGCAAGCCTAAGGCAACAAAATGCCTGATGCGCCAGCTCGTATATATAGGAGCCTTAGATAAGACAAAGGCTCCTATATATACGACATGCCAAATTTCTGATAGGTAATATCATTACATTTCTGACGAGTTCAAGGCCTCCGAAGCGCAACATTTAAGCAGGACAATTAACGACCGCAAGTTGTCTATGTTGTCTGGACCTTCATTGATGCCGAATGTGTTCGACTGTTGCTCTGGCCAGTGCGTTCTCCTGATCTCGCACCAATGAAAATGACTGTTTAATCGTTGAAAAGTGACTGGTACCCCACCACTCATCAGTTACTTCGATCGATGAATTGTGGCATCGTGTTGTAGCTTCATGAAATGCTCTACCCGTACATGTCATCCAATCGCTGTTCGATTCAATGCCTAGGCAGATATGTGCTGTTATTGCTCACAGAGGTCGCTGCTTTATGTACTGTTTTCTCAGTACATATTACTCCAAATTTCCTGAAATTTTAATCAATTGTTCTTCCTACTATAATGTATGTGTCCAACAAATTTCATTCCGTTATTATCATTCCTTCTTGGTGTTGCATTTTCAATGTCGAGCAGTGTATCAGTTTCAAGGAATTCCATAAATATTTACGGGAGTTAGAGCGCGGACAGACTCGAAAGTATGTAAAGTAATATTCTGTTTTTTTTTTTTTTTTTTTTTTTCTCTTTTTAAGGGGGAAAAAAAAAAGAACTCAGCAATTTGTATAATGCAACCCAAACATACAATTTACAATTATATGGTTTATACATGTTATGTTAGTTTCATATTCCCTCTATATTACTTGCTTATTGAAAGAAAATTTGCATCATGAAATGACGCAATAATCAGCGCAAATGATGCAATGTGTTAAAATACTGATAATCGGCTACTGGTCTTAAACTTTTGCAAATGACTGTACATACATCACCGTAAAAACAGTAAAAGAAAAAAAAAATCTCAGTACTTCAAAACGTATAGCTACACCAAAATCTCAAATTTTTGTTATGATTACAATACTTTCCTTACATAGTGAGTTCAGAAAGTATATATATATATATATATATATATTAAAAAACAATTTTTTTGTTGAACCATTTAACGAGAATGATCTTTTGTGAGCATACTATCCCAATCGATTTGTTGTATTTAAAATCCTTTTTAAAAGTTCTGTTATTCAAAATGTATAATTATCTAAAAATTGATTATTTGTCATTAACTTTTTGAGAAACATTGCACGGTAATGGTTGTTTTCAAAACCCGAGGTCAAATGTAAAATTTTTAAATTTTTAAAAGGAAGAGTAACGGTTCTTAACGGATAAATACTGTTGATATGACTACAAGAAACGCAATCTTTTGTTTAAAAGTAATTTCATCTCTCGTTACCTCACATTATCAATATGTTGAAACTATAACGCTAAAAGGAATATCTTCTTTTAACTTCTATTGAAAGGGGAAGTAGTAAACAAACTGCATATTCAGTTTTCAGTAATTAATCCATTTGTCCTTTTGTTTCCGCAGCCCATTTTACTTGTTCTCACTTTATTTCGTTGCAATGTACTTTGCGATATCGACATTTTTGCCAGAGGGAGTGGATGCTGAATGAAATAAAGTTATTTTGCGGAATAAATTTTGCTTAAGTAATGATTATCTATGCCTTTTATTTCAAAACTTCTATTATCTACTCGTTTACAAAAGTTTCTTGTATTAGTTTTAATATTTGTAAGAAACATTTTAAACGGAATTATTTCTAAACGTCATTTTAACAAGCGCTTTCTTATGCAATTATAAACAGAACATCCGGTAGTTATTTAAAATTAGAATTTAGTTGAACAAAAGACGTCTTCCAAGCTTGATTTTGAAATGCTCTCTTATCAATGCATCGAATTTAGATATAAATATAAAAATGCAAAAATTTTAATAAAATGTTTGTTAGACAATTATTCCTTACATTTCAATTATTTTGTACTGCTATTTGATTATTATCATCATGCGTAATTTACAAAAGTTAAATATATTTTTACAAAAAGTCCATAATTTCATAAATAGAGTACAGGAAAATTTTGTAAAATAAATTAAATTAATGAAGCTTAATAAGAATAGGGGATACTTAAACTAATTTGACTGGCAGTATAATCTCATGTTATTCTATAGAGAAATTTATTTTGTCAGTTATTCATTAGCTAATTAGTTTTTTAAAATTCCGTTTTCACATTTAGAAAATTCACAACTGTTAAAAATATTTCTAATTAAAAAAAAAATATATATATATTTTTTAAAAATGTTCATATTCTTTTGAAGCAATAAAATGCATAAATGCTCCCTTAGTTAATTTTTTGCACTTTGCAGCTTTAAAAAAAAATATATTAAAAAAATAAATAAATAAATAAATAAATAAATCTGCCGTAACTTCACTCGACTTTCCGAACATTGAGTAATTAACAGTTTTGTAGATAAAGTAAAGAAAGAGGAGTTGTTAAACAAACAAAAGAGAGAAAACCATAATTGAGTGTTTGAGTATTTTTCTCCATGTATTACACGATGTTTTATTTAACGCTACTGAACTTTGAGCCCATAGATCATAATGATAAAGAATTTTTCGTTGTGTCCCTGTGAAAACCTATAAATGTTAGATTCACCAAAATGCTGATATTTAGTGCAACAGTGATTTATAATATTCATATAAATTTTCAGCTCAATTGAATAAGGCGTTTAGATGCTATCGCACTTTTAAAAATTTGTTCCCATAGGCAATAATGATAAAGAATTTTTCTTTGTGTGCCTGTAAATAACTATAAGTGCTAGATTCACCAAAATAAATAGGGTCCGTGCTACGGTGACTTACACAATGCGTACCAACTTTCAGCTCATTCGAGCAAAGCGTTTAGACGCTATCACACTTTTAAAAATTTCGCCCCATAGGCCATAATGATAAAGAATTTTTCTTTGTGTCCCTGTAAAAAAACTATAAGTGCTAGATTCTCCAAAATCTATACAGATTGCGTATCTGTGACCTATAATATGAGTATAAATTTTTTGCTCAATTGAATAAGGCGTTTAGATGCTATCGCACTTTTAAGATTTTGGTCCCATGGGCAATAATGATAAAGAATTTTTCTTTGTGTCCTGTAAAAAACTATAAGTGATCATCATAAGTTCACTAAAAATCAACAGGGTTCGTGCTACGGTGACTTGCAACATGCGTACCTACTTACAGCTCATTCGAGCAAAGCGTTTAGACGCTAGCGGGTTCACTCTCACACATACTCACACACATACATACACACATACGTACACACATACATACACACACACATACATACATCATCTTAAAAATAGTGAAAACGGACTCGGGGGACCTTGAAACGTATAGAAACATCAAAATCTCAAATTCGGATTTTTGACATGATTACAATAATTTCCTCACTATAGTGTTCGGAAAGTAATAATTTTTGATAAACGAGAAATCTTTTAACAGTTGCGAATTTTCTAAATGCGAAAACAGAATTAAACAATTAAAAATATACATTAGGTGATGAGTAATTCTGAAAACAAATTTCTGCATAGAATAACATGGGTTTAGCCTGCCACTCAAATTAGGTGACGTATCCCCTTAAGGGGACTTTCTACTTATCGTCTCCGAAAGCCTAAGTCAATGTTATTCTATGGGGAATTTCGCCCCGTTATAACTCAACTAATACATATTTTTAAATTCCGTTTCCACATTCAAATAATTCACAATTGGTAAAAGTTTCTAAAATTTGATTATTTTAATTTTTAAGATTTCATTTTTAAGCTCCAAAATGTAAAATTTCACATAGTGAAAATTCGCATTTTGCAAACTCAAAATAAAATAATAATAATAATAATAATAATAAAAAAAAAAAAAAAAAAAAAAATCAATTTTTAGAAAGCGATAAATTGTTTAATAGTTGTGAATTTTTTTAATGTGAAAACGGAATTTAAAAGTATGTATTAGTTAATGAGTTATAATGGGCCTAAATTCTCCATAGAATAACATTGTCCTTAGTTTCCGGGGAGCGTATCTCCGAAATGTTGGCGCACGCAGAACAAATTCCCAATTTTTCCCCAGAGAATACGATTTTCGCCAAATCTGGAAGTGCAAAGAGAAACTTCACGCCGCTTAACCTGTATAAATAAACATCCGGCGTTTTTCTTTCTTTCTTTCTTTTTTTTTTTATTATTTTTTTCTTCTGATTATTAATGTAGGATTTAAATCGCAAAACGAAACATATCTTGAAATTAAGAAATAGTTATCCGAATAGAGAAGTAGATAATAATAATGGTAATATATTAGCATTGAGATCCGATTTCATGTATAAGGCCAAAAAGTTTGTAAAAATTGTTCAAACAAATTACAAATTCTTAGTAAAATGCATGAAAAATGTTCACAAGTCCAAATCAGTAGTAGGCCATTTTACATTTCAACTATTTTTATTATCATTTTGTATTTAAATTTTTAAAATGTACGACTTTATAAAATATTTCTCTTACGATGCAGTGCTTGAATTTTCATAAATTATCACCTTATATTTATCTATTATGTATTTTTAAAGAACATCTTAATCATAATAAAATAGATATTTTGTGTTAAATTTTATGGTTGAAATTCATAAAATTTTCTACGTATAATTTCCTCCTCGGACATGTCCATTTCTCATTCTTTACCCCCCCCCCCCCCAACCCCAACATACAAAGTTATAAAATAAAACTTTAAACATTTTATTAATGCTATTCTATTTGTTTTTCAGTAATCATAAACAATCTAACTTAATATGTTATACAAATCAAAGTAATAATGATGCGCATAACCATTTTCATCCTATATTTATTGTTACTAATTTCTATTGAGAGCGAAATGTATTCATATTAAAAGGAATGAGTATGATAGAACACTCAACACAGTCGCAGACTGAAATGCCGCACCTCATAGGCTACCCTCTATCCGATTCGATACATTTGACTTATCGTAATTAAATGACTAATTTTATTAGGATTGTTTTCGTACATTAATTTCCAACACAACTGATCCCCATATTGCAAGTTCGTGGGAAGTATTGGCCTAATTTGTCAAATGAAGGAAACACAATTTTTAATTACTAAAGTTTCAAATTAAAACGTTCATATTTAATGAAGTGTATTAAAAAATATATTTTAAAATATTAGTCTGACATGTTTACGACAAAATATTGGCATAATGGACGTTTAAACGAAATTTTGCTCTATTTTGCCATGTTAAAAAGAAAACGTAAATTTTGAATAACATGTGAAGTTTACAACTTACATTGTTCCAAAGCAATATTGTCCTTATCAATAACATAAGTGATATTTAAAAACCGATGCACCCATTTTACAAACTCAATATCTGTAATACACACAGACAAGTCACATAAACCAACCGCTAAAAAGATAATTTTTGGATTCAGGAAACCTCAAAACATATAAATGTAACAAAAATTCAATTTCGAAAACGTGATCCGAAAACAATACTTTCGCGACCTTTTACGGATAAGATAAAGTAAATTAGAATAAGAGAATAATTTTAAATTAATTAAACTTTAATTGCATTTATTACATTGATTTTTATTTATAAAAAGAAATGCTCTCATTTAATTTGGGGTAGACCTGTATATTTACTATATATTTTACAAACACAATATAGTGTACTAATTTAGCACAGAATTTAAAACACATAGCACGACATGAAATGACCTTTCAGCAATTCCATTGTATGAATATATCTGAATTCTTTTGTGGGGTTCTGTGTAAACTTCTAATAAAGGATATACATTCTACATTGTATACGAAACATTCTTTCATGCACATAAAATATAAGTTCAATTTTTTTTTTTTTTTTTTTTTTTTGTTTCATCCAAAAATATTAAATTGTATTTACCAGAAAATTCACACATAGACTTAATGAATTTGAATTCTTTTCTTAGTCACTGTACACGAATTACTTAATATTTCATCCGAGTCCCAATATCTATTCTTGAGGTATGGTGATAACAAACACACAGACACATTCAGGCAACCGCTAAAAACCTAATTTTTTATTTCAGGATATTTAAGCAAATGTAGCAAAAACTCAATTTCGAAAATCTGAATCAAAAATAAAACTTTTCTTACAATATATGGGTAAAATAAACTAAATAATGATCATAATAATGACAATCTGGTGTGTCACTCACACGACTTTCTTTTTTACCCTGCATTTCAATATTATAATGACAGATTGCACATTAAATCTTAAGATCAATAGCGTAAGAATGTAAAGTTTAATGTACTTTTCAAATAATCTAAAATAGGTTTAGAAACAATTTTATTTGACGAAGAGAAAATAAATAATAATAATAATAAAACAGAATAAAATAAAATAAATGTATTTCAAGGATAATTTTAAAAGCTTTAAAACCATAATATTACAAATATACTTCTTCATTAATCTTGATAAAATAAATTTAAAGGGTTTTCTAATAAATTTTGGTATTAAATTATATTATCTAAAAATAACGATACAAAGACTCCATTGACACATTTTTAACAATTATGATTCAGGGAGCCTCAAAACGTGTATATATAACAAAAATTCAATTTCGAAAATTTGACCCCCAAAACAATACTTTCTCTACCATGTATGTTGGTAAGAGAAAGTAAAATAAATAAATAAATAAATAAATGTATTTCAAGAACAATTTTAAAAGCTTTAAAATTAGAATATTACAATTTTATTTCTTCATTAATCTTGCTAAATTAAATTTAAAGGGTGGAGGATTTCTAATAAATGTTTGCATTAAATATATTATTTAAGAATTACGATACTAAAACTCCATTGGCACATTTTTATAGTTTATTCTCTTGGGAAGAAAAAAAAAAAAAAAAGATTGCTCGAATCCTTAACGAGTCGTGAATGAAGTGGAAAGAAGGGTTGCTTTGCGGCAGAGAGTGTTTTGGCGCGAGCTACAAAACGAGCTACAAAAATTCGCCAGGTTCGCCTGTATGCGCCAACATTTCGGAGATACGCTTCCGGGGACGATAAGTAGAGGCTATAACAGATGTTTCCTGCCAGCAATCAAATTAACGAATGTTGTAATAAGAGTCAAAGAATGAAAATCGAGCAACCCCGCTCTGGCGTGTTTAAAACTTTAAAGGACAATGAACGTTATCCGTTTTTTTAGGTTCGATTCTAAATCTTGTATTGTTTTCCACCGCAATGTGATTCCTGATTCTCAATTTCCCCGTGAATTTCCCCATAAGGTTCAAACATTTTATTATAGAATACAAAATTTCCCCATACAAAACAAATACAGACGGTATAAAGTTGCAGTTTTCCCTGCAGTGGTCACGTGTGAAAAGTTTTATGACGTAACGCGAATAAAGTCCATTTAGCCATTTATCTTCTAAAATAACTCAAAACATAAAAGTTTTCAAAGTTTATATCTGTAACATGTCTATCAATAAAGAGAAAACCCATAAAAATGAAGCATTATAAATTACAAAAACACTCAACAATTGTTTCGGATCAAAATAATTTGACAGAACCCTTCATAGGTTGAGAAAAAGTAAGCACGAATATTGTGTGGAAGTAGTAACGTTCTGTAAAAGTTCCGCGAAGGTTTCGTATTGTACTTGTTAGTTAGATTAGGTTCTCATTGGAACACCGGCAGTGAAACAACACTGGCTGGGGTCAGTACTTGAAAATTTCTGCTTCTCATGACTCCGAGGTCCGAGGGAAGGAACCGAGGGATCGAAGTTACCTGGTCCTTCTTAAACTCGTTAATCTCTTCTGATTTGAGAAGTGCTCGACTTTTCAAATTATTAATTATGAAATATTAATTCATGTTATTTTTGTGAGTGAAACTACGTTTTCACTCATACATTCTGTGATTGCGAATTCTTTATGATTTTGAATGATAAATATGCGAATACTACAATAGCAATAGTAAATTGCGAAATACAGTTAAAATAAAAATTTAGAAGTGTGTTTTTGGCTTTATACAAATATATTTTATGTAGTGTAGTAATGAAATAACGAATCCGACGTCTGCATATTTTATTAATTAATTAATTAATTATTATTATTTTTTTTTCACTAAGAGAAATTTTGCAAAAACAGATGATCCTAATTTGCGATTTTTATTTTTATTTATTTATTTTTAATTTTGAAGATTGAGGTTAACTGGGTTTAACGCAACACTAGAGCTACGCAGTTACTAATTGGTGATGGTCTTTGATTTATTTCTATGAGTGGTTTGGAGACGTGTCATCACATGTTTAATTCTTTGCGCAGAGGATGGTGTCCCCGCTTCGGCATTCCCCAGAGCTACTATTTTTATGGAACATGGTAGGTATTGCATCAGCCATCATTATTGTACACAACGGGTTTTTCGCCGGTTCGAGTATCGAACTCGCAATCCCCTGATTTCGAGCTCGATGCTCTACGAAACGAGATACTGCGGCTCTACGCCTCTGAAATGAAGACTGAAATTCAACCTAATGATGAAACCGCAATTACCGAAGAATTTGAAAGTATACCCAACTAGTTGGCACAGGTGGACTTTGCGCAGTTCCTCATCGCATATTTGTTTTCATACATTTTAAATATTATTAAAAACTATCAAAGCAAAATTGACATATCGCATCCCGGCAAGAAAAATGACACAACATAATTTTTTGTATAAATATTCCATTTAATGCACGTTTAAGTGAAATTTTGCCCGATTCTCCCATGTTAAGAAAATCGTAAATTTCGAATAACTTACGGAGTTTTTAAATTAGAATGTTTGTAGTTAAAGATGTTCACACTGGCATCAAAACTGATATTTAAAAGCTGTTCTTACATCTTTACGATAAAAATATTTCTTTTCATGTATGTTTAAGTGAAATTTTGCCCTATTCTTCCATGTTAAGAAAATCGTAAATTTCGAGTAACTTCTGAAGTTTTTTTTAATTAGAATGTTGCAAATGAATAAGGTCTTTGCTAGTGTTATAAATAATATTTTAAAACTGGTCCGACCTCACTGAGATCATTTGTTCGGGAGATATAATGTACACAGACTAACAAACTAACAAAGTAGAAGACACCCTGCAGACGGTCACCATACCCGTTTTTATATTTTCGGATTCCTAACACCTGAAAACGTGTAAAAAAGTAAAAAAAACAAGGTCGAAAATTTCACGATTACCTAAGTTTCCCCATACCTATAAGTAGTATGATGGGAAACTAAAAACGCTCAAAATTCCTTGATTGAAGAAAATATGTACTAGTATACGAACTAGAACTTCCAAATGAAAACTGTAAGCATGCCCAAAATGGATACGATTTATTAACCCTTTCCTTCCCCGTGATTCCAATTGGAATCATAACATTTCAGATTTTCTTTCTTACCATCTAACACTCCGCTGATTCAAAATGAACAATATTAAAATCTATATACATTTTCCTACCGAAAAATACCTATTTTAGATGATTTCACTATCTTTGTTGACAATTGAAAGTATATTTTACGCTATTCTGATAATAATACCGGAATCAGTTTCTGTTTAGGGCAATTTAAGTAAATTAACTGTTTGAAATATTTTTTATTTTATTCTTTAATGTTTATAATATGTATTTTAATTAATTGAAATATGTATTTCTTCCAAAATTTTGATATTTTTATTTATTGAAAAGTTATTATTTTTAATGGCATCAGTGGTTATACTAAACATAAATAAACATCTATCAGTTGCTTTCTTAGCTATATTAATTCGTACTCTGCTATTACTCCTATTTAGAAAAAATATTTATATATATTACCTTTGAAATAAATTTATGACTAAATATAAGATTTATTGTTTTATGGAGGGAAAAAGTTGGGAATGAAAGGGTTAAATGAAGACCAAAAAGAAGCGGAAAATATTGTTATATTGACGTCTCAAGGATCAGACTTCGATTGTCAAGTCAAGTGCCAGGTTTGAATCCCGGTTCAAGCGTGGATATTTCCTATTCGGAATCCAGTTGAAGTCGTGGGTCATGGTCTAATGAGCCTTAATGTGCAAAAGAAAAAAAAAAATGACTGTAGACAATCTCCCCAAATGTAAACCTTCAAGGATAAGACAACAGTCCCAGGTTTTTCCGGTGTGTTCAAGAAAATTCTAAAGTGACTAGGACAAAATGCAAAAAAGAAAAAGAGAGCGTCAAACCTTATTTTTCCAAGAATCATCACTTTGGAAGAGTAGCAAATATGGTATACAGTGGAAAAATTGCTATGGAAAATATGAAGAAAGTACGGGCAGAAGTTAGAAAGAAAATAAAGAAAGAAATGGAGGAAAAAATTAGAAAATAAATTGCAGGATAAAGATGAAAAGAATAAGAAAAGAGATATAGCCAAATAAGAAGTAAAGAAAAAGTCTTTAGAAAAGCGAAAAAATCAAAACGAATGATGGAAAGTTTTCCAAGAACACACTGATGTAGCAGAAATACATTATTATTCCTTTTTAAATATACTTTTCCAATAGAATTCGCATTTTGTTTGACTCATTTCTAGAAAAATTCAAAAGTGTCAATTACTGGAACAAAATGCGTCTACAATGGGATTTTAATATATCCGTTAGTGGCACATTTTAAGCTCTCTGGATTTTTTTTTTTTTTTTTTTTTTTGATATAAAGATGCTACAATTAGCAACTTTCGTAGTACAGTCGTGTAAAGGAAGAGTTAATTGAGGTATGAAATTATTTAATTTTACAGTCTCTAATTAACCCTTTCATTCCCCGTGATGCCAATTGGAATCATAACATTTCAGATTTTATTTCTTACCATCTAACACTTCCGTTGATTCAAAATGAACAATATTAAAATCTATATACATTTTCCCACGGAAAAATATATATTTTAGATGATTTCACTATCCTTGTTGATAATTGAAATTATATTTTACTCTAGTCTGATAATAATATCAGAATAAGTTTCCTGTTTTGGGCAATTTAAGTAAATTAACTGTTTGATACATTTTTTTATTTTATTTTTTAATGCTTATAATTTGTATTTTAATTAATTGGAATATGTATTTCTTTCAAAATTTTGATATTTTTATTTATTGAAAAGTTATGATTTTTAATGGCATCAGTGGTTATATTAAACATAAATGAACACCTCTCAGTTGCTTTGTTAGCTATAGAGCATTTCCTCGTGACGTCTGATGGTTGGAAAAAAAGCGCGCTCGACTTTCCCGCGCAATTTACTATATTGGTGATCCGCCATCGCTATGCTTTTCCCAAGCCTTTTTGCCAACCACTCATAAAAGTTGAGATGTTTGTTTACAAACAAGGAACTGCCCTATATTAATTCGTACTCTGCTATTACTCCTATTTAAAAAAAAAATATTTTTATATATTACCTTTGAAATAAATTTATGACTAAAAATAAGATTTATTGTTTTATGGAGGGAAAAATCGGGAATGAAAGGGTTAAGAACAGTACACACTTAAAGTATTCACTGTAAAATCGAAGGAATAAAAATAGAAGCAAACATTTGAAAATTTCAAAAAATTGAAATTTTTGCTTTTGCTATTTTAAAATTTAAATAGTTTTCGAGAAATTTTATTATGCTCAATGCTGATAGATTAAGTATGCATACGTATGCAAATTTTCATAACTCTAGGACAGCAATTAGACGAAAAAGAAATATATATATAACGTTTACCATCCCCTTAACAGACGTAATTGTTGTTTTGATTGTGTCGAAGAATTAACCAGAAACTAATAAAATAGAATTAACCGAACATTACGAGGAAAGCGAATGCATTAAATAATTAATGGATAAAATAGTTAAAACAGATTATAACGTAAAGCTTAAAATGCACTTTAAACATAATATTTAAGCACTTATGCCGTAATAACTCTAAAAAGAAATTCCTATTGCATACTTAGCTTTAAAATAACGAACCTCATTTCGACATGAGTCCTGTAGTGCATTTCAAAATGCACGGCGCTGAATAATCTAACATGATGTACCATGGGAAAGCTTTGGTACTTAGTGGATATAACTTGATAATGACGTAATTCGCTGTGCCTTTCACTGAAGCGCTTTGCTTTTCAAATTAAATGTCTTTTAAACAAAGCTATTTATATTTTGAAGCAACTTTCTGGATAAAATCACTCTAGTGAGTATTTTAAATTAAATATTTGAAACCTAGATGTAAGTTTGTTGATGTAAAGGCACAAAAGAGATTAGTTCTATTTATAGTTCATTTAGAATATTATTTGTCTGCGATCAAAGTAGCGCTTTAAATACAGGATGAACACAAGTTCATATATACTTTAAAACTTTATAACAGTTCGGAATAACTATACAGTGACTTGCATTTATTTACTCACGAAACAGGAATTTCAATTTTAATAAGATAAACAGAAAAAAAAAGTTCTTGCAAATATCCGTTTAGTATTAGTAATTATGATGATAATAACTGAAAATTTTCAAGCAAACTAAGTAATTAAGTACTACTCTTTATTAGACGAAAAAAAAAAAAAAAAAAAATCTGGCGTGACTCCACTCGACTTTCAGAACATTGAATAATTAACAGTTTTGTAGATAAAGTAAAGAAAGAGGAGTTGTTAAACAAACAAAAGAGATAAAACCATAATAAAGTGTTTGAGTATTTTTCTTCATATATTACACGATGTTTTATTTAACGCTACTGAACTTTGAGCCCATAGATCATAATGATAAAGAATTTTCGTTGTGTCCCTGTAAAAAACCTATAAATGCTAGAATCACCAAAATTCTTAGAGTTAGAGCAACAGTGATTTATAATATTCATATAAATTTTCACCTCAATTGAATAAGGCGTTTAGATGCTATCGCACTTTTAACTAGTATGTTGTGGCCACCACATGACTTTCTTCTATATTTTCCTATACAAATTCACTCAGTAAAAATAATTTATTCAAATTATTATTTAAAAAAATTATCTTCCATGATGATTTCCATATCAGAGAAGTAGTATAACACTAAATATCCTAAAAAAGTCATTTTTTTTGTCAATATTACATTAAATATATATATATATATATATATATATTTATATATATATTTTTTTTTGTTAAAAATGAAAAAAAAATCGATAACTTCATTGTAAATCAGCGCAGGTCTGTGGTTCAACCATTCGTTTTAATGGTACTGGCGAGCTCTTTTGAAAAATACCCATCATGAAAATTTACTCCCGTCGAGGGGGGAATTCCCCCCCCCCCCACCCAGGGACGGGGGAGAAGGCGAGGTTCCTACACATACAAAAAATTTTTCCCAGTTGACTATCTCTATTATAAATAATTCTGGTAAATTTCATAATGATTATTAAAAAATAATTCTCTTTATGCACATTTATACAAAATTTTGTACTATACCACCATGTTAAAAATTTAGAAAAAGCGGGATGGCAACGCAACCTGTAAGACAATTTTTACCAAAATTTGATAGGCACTTATTTATGTCAAGGTGCAACTACATACCAATTTGTATGAAATTCTGTGAAGTAGTTCCTGAGATACAGTTGCCACAAAAGTTTGTCACACACACACACACAGAGACTGACAGACAAACAGACAGACATTTTCTAAAAATGGTCAAATCGTGTTCTACAGCTCTCTAAACGTGTAAATCCTTAAAAAACCCGAGGTCGAAAATTTTTACGAATCCAATACTTTATTCTATTGAATATAGAAGAAAGTAAAAATTTGGTCCCACAGGCCATAATGATAAAGAATTTTTCTTTGTGTCCCTGTAAAAAAACTTAAGTGCTAAATTCACCAAAATCTATACAGTTCGTGCAACTGTGACCTATAACATGTGTACAATTTTTTTGTTCAGATTAAATAAGCGTTTAAACGCTATCGCACTTTTAAAAATTTTGCCCCATAGGCCATAACGGTAAAGAATTTTTCTTTGTGCCCCTGTAAAAAAACGGTAAGTGCCAGATTCTCCAAACTCTATGCAGATTGATTACCTGTGACCTATAATATGTGTATAAATTTTTTGCTCAATTGAATAAGGCGTTTAGATGCTATCGCACTTTTAAGATTTTGGTCCCATAGACCATAATGATAAAGAATTTTTCTTTGTATCCCTGTAAAAAAACTATAAGTACTAGATTCACCAAAATCTATAGGGTTTGTACTATGGTGACGTACAATATACGCACCAACTTTCATCTTATTCGAACAAAGCGTTTAGACGCTTGCGTACTTTTAAGATTTTGGTCCCATAGACCATAATGATAAAGAATTTTTCTTTGGGTCCCTGTAAAAAAACTATAAGCGCTAGATTCACCAAAATCTATAGGGTTCGTACTATGGTGACTTACAATATACGCACCAGCTTTCAGCTTATTCGAACAAAGCGTTTAGACGCTAGCGTGTTCACTCACAGACATACACACACACACATACATACATACACGCACACACACATACATACATCATGGTAAAAATAGTGAAAACGGACTCAGGGGACCTCAAAACGTATAGAAACATCAAAATCTCGTATTCGGATTTTTGACATGATTACAATACTTTCCTCACTATAGTGTTCGGAAAGTAAAAATTGTCGGCACGTTGCAACCTGATACGTTCTGTCTTTCACGTCGCCCTCGTGCCGTCAGAGAAACATATTTCACAGTCTTTAAAACGCATTATGTTAGGAAAATATTAGTAAATAATAAAATCATACCAATTTATGCCTAAATGATGCTGCAATTTTTTCTACATTTAAATATTTAACGATAAGCGACCATGTATGTTATAAAGTCTTTTTGTAAAAAAATAGAACCGACGAACTATTATTCAAACAACTAAAAATAAAATAAAAATTGGCATAAAATGAAATTGCAAATTGCGTCTAAAAGTATAAAATAAATTCTTTCGCCAAACAACATAAACACTACAGTTATTAATAACTTTTGAAGTCGGCGCAAAATTACATAAAATTTGATTTATTTTTAGACTGACAGCTACAAACGCTGTTAATATTTCCTTTATAATACGCTGTTATAATTTCTTTTATTATTTTATCTTTGTATAGTACAATTAGTTCATTATTAACATCTATGCAGAACAGTGAACATCTTTCGTAATTCGGCATTTATGTTTCTACGAAGTTATGTGAGTTTTCTTTTCAAACTTTTGCAGCTTACGAAGTCTTAATTGTTTATTTGAATCAAAGTAGTTTTCGGCTGTGTTTTGCAGATGCCAAAGTACGATGTATATTTTATATAGATATTGATTTTTGTATTGAATAAAAGTATCAAATTTTATTTAATTTTGCGCCGACTTCAAAAGTTATGAATAATTGTAGTATTTAGATTGCTTGGCGAAGGAATTTATTTTATACTTTTAGGTGCAATTTACAATTTCATTGTTTGCCAATTTTCATTTTATTACTTTTCGAACACTATAGTGAGGAAAGTATTGTAATCATGTCAAAAATCCGAATTTGAGATTTTGATGTTTCTATATGTTTCGAGGTCCCTTGAGTCCGTTTTCACTATTTTTGCGATGATGTATGGATATGTGTGTGTATATATGTGTGTATGTGAGTGAACACGCTAGCGTCTAAACGCGTTGTTCGAATAAGCTGAAAGTTGGTACGTATATTGTAAGTAACTATAGTACGAACCATATTGATTTTGGTGAATCTAGCACTTATAGTTTTTTTACAGGGACACAAAGAAAAATTCTTTATCATTATAGCCTATGAGACCAAAGTCTTAAAGTGCGATAGCATCTAAACGCCTTATTCAATTGAGCAAAAAATTTATACACATATTATAAGTCACAGATAGTCAATCTGTATAGATTTTGGAGAATTTAGCACTTATAGGCTTTTTACAGGGACACAGAGAAAAATTCTTTATCATTATGGCCTATGGGGCCAAATTTTTAAAAGTGTGATAGCGTCTAAACGCCTTATTAATCTGAGCAAAAATATTTTGTACACATGTTATAGGTCACAGTTGCACTAACTATAAGCATTTTGGTGAATCTAGCATTTATAGGTTTTTACAGGGACACAACGAAAAATTCTTTATCATTATGATCTATGGGCTCAAAGTTCAGTAGCGATAAATAAAACATCGTGTAATATATGGAGAAAAATACTCAAACACTCTATTATGGTTTTCTCTCTTTTGTTTGTTTAACAACTCCTCTTTCTTTACTTTATCTACAAAACTATTAATTACTCAATGTTCGGAAAATCGAGTGGAGTCACTCCAGATTTTTTTTTAGTTGTTTGAATAATAGTTGCTTTTTTGAGTTTGTTCTATTTTTTTTACAAAAATATTTTAATTTTTTTCTTTTTAGTTAAAATGTATTCATACTGCAGAACATGATAAGTCGTTCGATAGCAGTTTCATTTATCGCAACCCGCAACAAAAGTGACACAACTCAAAAAAACGGCAATTTCAAGTTTATATCACTGAAAAATATATGAAGTTACCCAATGTGCACAAAACACGTTACATGTAAATCTCGGAAATTATCCACTCCAGAGACAGTTAAAAGTGTGAAAACGAACTTTTGTGGGCACCTGTAATTTATTTATAAATTACACGTGCCTGTAATTTATTTATGAATCTTAATGAAATCATAATGGGACCTGTTTCAGGCTAAGATCTTTACAACGAAGAAAAAATATTAAACTCGGACAATCTGTAACGAAGCTATAAGCTAACAAACAGCACCAGAAGCATACGATTTGAATTAAGAACCTCCTCCTTTTGAAGTCGATTGAAAACGACTATGCGCTAATCGATGTGATCGCTTACAGTGGCCGTACATTAAACTTTACGTAGCATACATGTCACCCATTGTGTGATAATGCGTGAAACGTAGTTCAACTGTATAGTGTAGGAAATTTTGTTCAAACATATGCACATTTTAAGCGTTCTATTTTCAGTATCGATGTATACAAACTGTCTTTTCGTACTAAATCGATTATGCTCTTCAACTTTGTAATTGACTTTTTCCCACTATCTTAAACCGTTTTGGAGCTAGGAGAGCTAATTCTGCTGTTTTCCACCAAGTAGCGCTGTAGGCGGTTGAATCTCGTAGCGCATGGCCACTTTACTACATCTACATACCACTTTTATGACTATAGCTGCAGCCGTTCAGCAGTTAAAAGAGTTGGGACTGACTTTTCTGGGCACCCTGTATTTTCTTTAGATCGTAAAGATATTACAATGAGACCTATTTCAAACCAAGACCTTTGCAACAAAACAAAATGTATAAAAATCGGAGCCTCCTTTCAAAAGTTATGAGCTAATAGACATTAAAAAAAAAAAAAAAAAAAAAAAAAATCATACGGCGTAAATTCAGAACCTCCTCCTTTTTGAAGTCGGTTAATAATAAGAGATTTGTGTGTGTACAACTATGCGTTTCATGAATATGCGTCACAGAATTCAAGAAATTGGCATATGGATAATATTCAATAAAACTACCGTTACGAATGGGCTTTTATGTAAATTCAAACTGTAATGGAATAAAATAAATTCTAATTCACCAAACAATATGAATTAGTATAAATGTAGCATTTTTTCACAAAATTTATAGGTCGCTTTGATTTTATTGCACGTTATTGGTTCCTGAAACTGTAAAAACATTTGCTAACGTTCAATGTTCAAAAGTAAAAGGATGTAAATAAAGCATGAAAAATCCTATTTTAAAATAAATATTTATTAATTACATTATTTATCTGTCACTGAAATAGATTACAGAAGCATATTCAAACGTTTTCAAGTGTTTTCTTCATAAACTAGTTACGAGTTAGTTTAATACCACCGTTTTCATTCCTTTACTCGGTAAAAAGTTCTATAACACGCCGTGTCTTTCTTAATCGCATGATTCCTCAATTTATTATTATTATTTTTTCAAAACTAAACATAGTATTAAAGGCCTATTTATGTGACACAAATATCCGCCTGAAGCCAAATATATTCGTTCCTTTTAGAACCTCTCATTATTTCCATCTTTGTCTCTATCTCATGAAGTTCATGAAAGTATGGAGTTTATTAATTTCTTTTTATTCTTATTAACACAGCAACTTCTTCGTCTCTTACTGATATACCCTTTATAAATTTAAAGGTGAAAAATATTTTAGCATAAGTAAATTGGTAAATCATCCAAATGATCGATAAAAGACTCAAGAAGACGCTTCACTTATGGTCGCGACAGCCAAGCACCATGTTATTCTATGGGAAAATTTGTTATGCAAAGTATTCATTACCTAATATAATTTTTTCTTCCGATTTCGCATTTAGAAAATTCACAGCCATTAAATTGATTCTCGTTTTCTAAACTAGTTGGCATAGGTGGACTCTGCTCAGTTCCCCATCATATTTATGTTCTCATAAATTTCTAGAGCGAGACATTTTTTAATCATGTTAAAAGAAATGAATTTAACTAAAGCTTGATACAGTGACAGAATGAAATCCCCGCCTAATAGGCTATCCACCGTTCACTTCGATATATTTATCTTATTCTAATCTATTAATTTATTTTATCGGGGTCAATTCCGTTGTTTAGTTTTCATGCTACTATTTCCAATGCAATAATCCTCAAAATTCAGATTTATATGAAAAATTTACAATTTCGCTATGTTGATAAAATCGTAAATTACGAATATTTTACGAAATTTTCCTATTAGAATATTTGTATTCAATCATGTTCAAACAAATATCATAAATGTAATTTTGACGTTGTCTAATGTATTTACTATCCTCAAAATGGAAGTTTATGCTCAATTTTGCCTTATTCTGACATGTTAAGTAAATCGTAAATTCCAAATAACTTACGAATTTTTTAAATTGGAAAAATCATATTCTATGATATTCATGCCAGTATCCTAAATAATATTTTGAAAGTGGTTTGACATCTTTACGATGAAAATATCCCTCAAGATTGACGTGTTTTGTAAAGGTGACATTAATTTCAATAAATTTACAGCACAATTATTTAAAATGCAACAAAACATTAATGAAATAATTAAAGAAATTATAAATTTACAAAAATACAATATTCAGGTATCTATATAATATCGTAAAAATATTTCAATTTCAATTGATCATTTTTTTGTGATTCTATTGGCAGAACTGCAATTTTATTAATAGTACGTTTAAATTCCCCTGATTTGGTCTTAACTTTGATGACTCTGACCTTTCCGTCAGATCCATGATATACTGATATGATACGGCCTAACAGACATGTATTCATGGGCAAAAGGTCATCTTTAATGAGGCACATTTGACCAACCATTAAATCATTCTTTTCAACCATCCATTTTGATCTAGCCTGTAATGTATTTAAATAATGAGACTTCCATTTTTTCCAAATAAGTTGAATAACTTTAGTTACCTTTTGCCAACGACTTAATCGGTTTTCATTTATATCAGTTATAAGTGGCTCAGATATAGTTATCAAGGGTCTTCCTATTAAAAAGTGACCAGGGGTCAAAACATCAAATTTATCTAAGTCATTACTTAATGGAGTAAGAGGGCGCGAATTTAATATTCCCTCCACTTGAATCACAATTGTCTCAAATTCTTCATATGTAAAATGAAGATTTCAAATAACTCTTTTGAGATGATGTTTTACCGATTTCACGCCAGCTTCCCAAAGTCCTCCAAAATGAGGGGATTTGGGAGGTATGAAATTCCAATCAATATTCTCGGATGAAAAATAATTAGCCAAATTTTCATCAGGAAAGTTAATTAATTTATAAAATCGTTTCAATTTCGAATTTGACCCTACAAAATTAGTAGCATTATCAGTATAAATTTTGGAACATTTGCCACGTCTACTGGTAAAACGTTTTAATGTGGCGATTAAAGCATCGGAAGTCAGATCTGATAATAGTTCAAGATGGATGGCCTTAGTAGAAAAACATATACAAATACAAATATAAACTTTATTTAAAATGCCTTTCCTTTGATTTTTATAGGTAACAAAAAATGGACCACACAGGTCTAATCCCGTTATACTAAATGGAGGTGCCTTATTTACACATTCGTATGGTAAGTTCCCCATAATTTGTGATGATAAAATGGGTTTGCATTTAAAACAAGTCACACACAGGTGAGCTGTTTTCCGAGCCAAATCTCGGCCACCCAATGGCCAAAACTTTAACCGTACTGCATTCAGCAGTCCTTGAGGCCCAATATGCAGCAATCTTTTATGTACACTAGAAAAATAAATTTTACTTAATCTACAATTTTTTGGCAGGATTACTGGATGTTTTTGAGAAAAGGCACAGAGGCTTTTTCAAGCCGTCCACCTTTCTCATCCACGAAGGGATTCAAATTTTTTTTTAATTTACCTGATATGTCCCTTTTACCTGACAGGACTTTTTGTTCATGTTTTATAAGGACATCTTCGGCTACCTGCACTTCTTCCAACTTTAAAGGTCCAGTTTTCTTCAGCTTATTTCTGCAATTATAAATAAATCTAAAAATATAAGAAATAACATTAATTATTTTATAATAACTGTTACTCAGACTTAAAAGTTCGTTAAAGGTGTCCGAAGTTTCACAGATTATCATACTTCTTTCACAACAGTTATCATTGTCAGTAGAAGTTCTAGTCTCGTTCAAGCAAAATTCTTTCTCATTTTGGCTCAAGCACTCAGCTTCATGAATCACAGAGGTGACATACACTGTTCAAAAAATTGTGGCTGCATCAAAAATTCTGCGCCTGTCCACCACTTATCACTATTCACTAGAGAGACAGCACTAATTCCACGTGTCAAGAGATCAGCAGGATTGGCTTTGGTTGAGCAGTAAAACCAAGAATCTGGATCAGTCAAATTTTTAATTTCATCTACACGATTTTTGAAGAATGATTTCCATCTTTTGCTGGATCATTTGATCCAGTATAACGTGACTTTGGAATCACTCCAAAAGAAGATATTAGATGATAATTTACGATCCAAAATTTTTTTAGTTTCAGTTCCTAGTCTTGCAGCAATAAGTGCACCAAGTAATTCTAGACGAGGCAAGGATATCTTCTTTACTGGTGCGACTCTACTTTTAGAAGTCATCAAATGTACAGAAATTTGTTCATGACTCTTCACTTTAATATATACAACTGCTCCATAAGGTTTTTGACTTGCATCGGAAAAAACATGAATTTCTGCATTTGCTTGAAATGATTCCAAAACAAATCTTGGAACTTTAATTTTACTCAGTTTCGAAACTTCACTGCACCACTGGGACAACTTATCATTGATGTCAGTGGGAGTATGTTTATCTCCTAATACATTGAGTTGTGAAGTGGCGCTGCGATCGCCCCCTTTTCCATGTACCGGTAGTTTGTTTTGGTTTTCAGTTTGTAAACAGAAGCATGGAAGTTCGGAACGCCGAAGTGTCGTTGCCGAGAATAAAGTTTGATATGATTTAAAATTAGTTTCTTTAATTAATTGTACAGTCCACTTTTTGATTTAAGAGTATATTATATTTGTCGCGTTAACATATATTATAAATGTGTTTCATAAAATGTTCGTTAAATACGTTTCATTAAATACTTTAAAGTTTAATTAAATTTTTCGTCCAAAATTGTAAACACATCGAAATTAAGTTTTAATACAGAATGAAAGCAAATTTTTTTGAACATATTATGAATACGTGTATTTTCTAATTACAAAAAAAATTAGTAGGCTGAACTGATGCTTTATTTATTAGAGAAACATAACGGTATACGTTGTTTCATTCTATAAATTCTAATATCACTAGTGACCGAATGAATAGGGCGTTTTTTATTATTATATTAACATTTAAAACTTTTACATTATAATTCATTAAACATTTATAATAATAACTCTACGTTGTCCAATAAGTTTTTGTTGATTTATTTATAATTGCAAATTTAACCCTTAAATGCAAATTTAATCCTTAAATGCTTAAATGAAAAGCAATTTGTTGCCATTCGGTAAACATGAGGCAGAAGATCTTCAATATTATTCTGAAAACAGTTCAGAAGACAAAATTGGGTATGTTGACAAAAGGCAACACACAGTATTTAAGGGTTAAATAGAAATTATGTGTCTTGTAAATTTTGTATTTTATATTGCTCTTATTCAAAATAATTTGTAAAATATACTGCAACTCTCTCCTTCAAAATAAATGAAAATATCATTATCAAACGCTAAAAATCCCCATGTTGTAGTATTCTGTAGGTGATTAACCAAATTAATTTATCGATCAGGGAAAAGTTTTCCTCTTTGATCAACTACGAACGTTTTAATAATTAAAAAACGAGATATGTAATGAACTCTAAAACAACGATTAAAAATCACTAATAAAGTTGACGGCTTTTATAATCTTATTCTGAAAGGTTTCATTAAAATAATGATTCCTCAAGAACTTCCTCATTGAAAATTTTCAAAAATAGTTCTTAAAAATGTAACTTAAGTTTCCTTTAACCATTTTTCAAATATTTTCAAATGCAATTATTCAAGTTTCTCATATAAATTTAATTTAAAACTTTGTATTAACGTCTTAGCATTTGTAATCAGTGAGAAATTCATATTTTCTCTAATCGTTAAACAAAGAAGAATAATATCAACGACAAACCTCGTGACACTAGAGATAGTTAATATTTAAAATTCTTAATTGCTGTTGAAAAATATACTTTAGAATATCCAAACATGATGTGAACTTAATTGTCGTTTTAAAGTACCTGATTTAGTAAAAGACTTAGTTAAGAAATTCAAAATGTTATCTTCATTTATAAATTTTTAATCATATAGAACTATCTATTTATATCTTTTCCTTTTCTTACAAAAGTTTGGCATTATCAATGCAGTTTTTCTTTCTGCCTCTTTTAATAGACGGTGAAATGTTTTGACGACATCTTAAGAAATATTTATTAGTTACATATTGTTACTTACAAATAAAATATGAAGTAATTATCACCAAATGAACAGCTCTTAAGTATGAAATATTCTTTTATATTCTTAGAAATTATTTGCTTATTTCAACGACTTAAAGGATTTAAAATGTGTTGGACAAATCCTCTTTTATTAGACTTTGATTTTACAATGTTTATTGCAGTTAAAGTACGTACGTAAAATGATTTTTCTATAAAAGCAAAATGTTTAGGTAGATGTAAATATGAAGTCAAATTCACTTTTATGTGCATTCATAAGTCATTTTTCACATCCTTTCCCAAGATTTACTACTGGTTATTATCGCAAGTTCTTGCAGTTTAAAGAAAAATATAAAATATGTTATTTAATTTAAGACATCTTAATATATATAAATCTCGTGTCACAATGTTTGTCCTCAATGGACTCCTAAACCACTTAACCGATTATAATAAAATTCGCACACCATGTGCAGTTCGATCCAACTTGAGAGATAGGATAGTTTAAATCTCAAATTATAGTCGCAATTTTAATTTATTGCTAATTATTTGTCTGTTATTATTTGACAGTCACAATTATCTGTTAACTCCAAATGATTCTAACAGATGTCGATACCTTCGACTGGGTTGAAATGAAAGCTGAAATATATTTGGTGCTGCCATCTACACAAAGAATCTTCAACTTTTTAACCTATTAATAAATTTCGTATAATTCAATTATTTCCACTTTTTAAATTTTTGGTGTTAGCATAGCCGGCCACGTGTTACTTAGACTGAAGTGTAAATTGAATTCATATTATAATGAAGATAATACAGTGAAATTAATCCTGTTTTTTACTTATTTGTGCTTCATTGATCAAAACTTTATAATTTAATCTGTATATATATATAAATTACGTGTCACGATGTTTGTCCGGGGTAAACTCCTAAACTAAGGAACTGATTTTGATGAAATTTTGCACACTGTGTGCAGTTTGATCCAACTTGAGAGATAGGATAGTTTTTATCTCAATTTATTGTCACAATATTGTTTTATTGCAATTATTTGTTAATTATAGACCTTTATTAAAGTTGCTCCAAAATATCTGTGAGTTCCATTAATTTAATTGTTGCCAAAAAAAAAAAAAAAAAAAAAAAAAAAATATGAGTTCATTTTCTTTCGACATAAAAATAAATACATTTAATCAAACGTGAACGTTAAAAAATTATAAAAAGTTAAATTATGCATCTCACGAAAATTGACGTCATAATCAATTTAAAGATTTTATACACATTGATAAAGTGCTAATGTAGTTCTATCATAGATATAGTAATATATATAGATCTCTCATCCCCATGTTATCGTAGAAAGATTTTTGATGCCGAAAAAAGATAAAAAATAAAAGCTTTGGAAACAGCCATTAAGTGGTATTGAAAAAAAAAAAAAAAAAAAAGAAAAAGAAAAGAAAGAAAGAAATATGAATTTGAAACTGTATCTGGAGTCTTCCATTCCCCTTTAGCAAATAAATTATTCATAAATTTTATTTGCTAAAATATTAGTATGTATTCCCGTGTGTATTCACTCGGGGAAAGACGGCCATATTTTGGTAAAAACGTCGTCTTTTCCCAAATGAAAAGGAATAACTTTTTTCTCCCCAATGATCACTCTATTCTATATATGCTATACTATATCTATGAGTTCTATACGCAAGCGAAGTGTGACTCACTGACCGTCTGTGCAGCCAAGAAAAAGATTTCCTATGTTAATTGCCCACTGGATTTTTTGTAAGAAATTATTAAAAATCGAGGAAATTTATTTCCCGATTTTAATCCTTATATTTGGGTATAGATATGTATTAGTTATCGCGGGTGTTAGATTGAATTATTTTGCTGTCAAATTGACAAAATTTTAATTTTAAATTTTTAAACTCTGTCGCCCTTGGCTTTTTTTTTTATTATTATTATTATTTGGCGATCAAAAGCGTAACACGAAAATATACATGCCAGATGTATGCATTGTACGAAATGTAATATGTATTATTCATTGTACGTATGTATGACATGTAATATGTATTGTACGAAATATTGTTTCATATTATTCATTACTCTTTTAATATAAGTTGTTAAAATAACCATGATTTTTGAAAGGAATTAAATATTTTCGCCAGATAATTTGGCGATATTCTTTTTTTTTCGCCAAGGATGACAGAAATGAAATCTATTCCGCTGCAAAATATTAGTATCTTACATCAGATATTTTATTTAGACATTTGAAAACAAATTTGACTTCAAACTATGATAGAATATTTATCATTTTCCTTTTAATTTGTATATTATTAGTATATTAAAATTTAAAAGCATGGTATATAAAAAGTTTTTTTTTTTTTTTTTTTTTAAATCTTATAATTATTCTTATCTTAATCCTCAATGTTTCCCATCTTTATTGACTTGAATTTACTATTAAAATTTTAACATACTCAAAAACTTCTCATCACTTCGTTAAAATACACTAAACTTTTCCAAAATCTTTTTGTATTTAAAATGATACATGTATTTACTTTAAATGTCCAATATTTCATAAGATTTCCAATTTTAAAGTTTTAAAATATTTATCAAATTTACTTATTTTTCTGGTTTAGCCTTATTGTTTTCCCTTTTATAACTACAGCTGTTGCCCTCTTTAAAATATTTAAAATGATGAGGTCATTTAATAGTAAAATTATCCATTATAGCATATATTATATTTCACTCCTCCATAAAAATTGATTTTAAAATCGTCTGTTTCTTTTATACTTTTATTTTAATAGAATTTTAATAGAATTTAATTTATATATTAGTCATTTTAGCAATTTTATCCAAAGTAGCATTAGAAATAATATATATCACTTCTCCATTAAAATTTATAGGACCCTACAATAAAATTAATTTGTGCTTAATATCAACACTACGAAAATTTTTATCAATCGCTTCCAAATTTTGACCTAAGTTTCAAATCTCAACCCTGTGGGTTTTTACATCGGCTACAACGTTTTCGTCTTTGTTCGTAAATAATAATTTAACTGTACTAAATAGTTTACAGCCGTATAATTCAACGTATAACTTAGTCACAGCAACGCGTGGCCGGGTCTGCTAGTATATATATAGTATATATTTAGACGAAGTAACTCTGATCTAATTTCTTTTTCTACTTTAAATGCGTCGCATTATCCGGCGATTATATTATAATCATATAATCAATTATGCATATAAATGCCTGAATTATATATATACATATATATATACAGGGTGTCCCATAAATAACGCCCAAACTCTGCACACCCAGATTCCTCGTCGGGAGTACATAAAAAATGCCCAAAGAACTGTACCTGTACGATCCATAGTTACGAGAAAAATCCGAAAAATAATGTATGACATCACAGCCGGTGCAAGGAAAAAAACACTTTATTTGACGCATCAACAGCAGTATTTGACAACACCAGTCCAAAGTGTCCGCCGTGCATATCGAAGATATGCAAATACTGCTGTTGATGTGTCCAATACGGTGTTTTTTTTCCTTGTACCAGTTGTGACGTCATTCTTTGTTTTTCGTATTTTTCTCGTAAACTATGCATCGTATAGGTTTTTTATGTACTCCCAACGAGGAATCTGGCTATGCAAAGTTTTGGCGCTATTTATGGGACATCCTGTATATACACATATGTGTGTACGTGTGAGAACAATCGATTCATGTTATCATATTGTTTAATTTTACTAAATAATTTTTATTCCTTTTAGTTCCCCATCATACTATAGGTATGGGGAACTTAGGTAATCGTGAAAATTTTCGACCTCGGTTTTTTTTACATTTTTACACGTTTTCAGGTGTGAGGAATCCGAAAATGACAAAATTTGTATGGTGTCTGTCTGTAGGGTATCTGTTAGTGTGTTAGTCTGTTAGTGGGTTCGTGTGCTAGTCCGTTAGTTTGTTAGTCTGTGTACACGATATCTCAAGAACAAATTGTCGCAGAGAGGTCAGATCAGTTTTAAAATATTACTTTCGACACTGGCAAGAACCATATTCATTTGAAACATTCGCATTTAAAAACTTCGTAAGTTATTAGAAATTTACGATTTTCTTAACATGGGAGAATAGAACAAAAATTCACTTAAACATGCAATAAATGGAAACTTTTTACTGTAAAAATGTCAGACCAGTTTTAAAATATCGGTTTTGATGCCGGAATGAACATCAGTAACTATAAATATGCTACTTTGAAAATTTTGCAAGTTAAGGCAAATTTACGAATTTCTTAACATGGCAATATAAGGCAAAATTTCACATAAACGTCAATTTTGAGAGATATTTTCATCGTAAAGATGTCAGACTACTTTGAAATATTATTTAGGACACTGGCATGAAAATTAATGACTATGAATTTTCCAATATAAAAATTTCGTAAGTTATTGGAAATTTACGAATTTCTTAACATGGCAGAATACAGCAAAATTTCACATAAACGTGAATCTTGAGGGATATTTTCATCGTAAAGATGTCAAACCACTTTCTAAATATTATTTAGAATACTGGCATGAATATCATAGACTATGATTTTTCCAATTTAAAAAATTCGTAAGTTATTTGGAATTTACGATTTACTTAACATGTCAGAATAAGGCAAAATTGAGCATAAACTTCCATTTCGAGTATCATAAATACATTAGACAACTTCAAAATTACATTTATGTTATTTGTTTGAACATGATTGAATACAAATATTCTAATAGGAAAATTTCGTAAATTATTCATAATTTACGATTTTATCAACATAGCGAAATTGTAAATTTTTCATATAAATATGAATTTTGAGGATTATTGCATTGGAAATAGTAGCAAGAAAACTAAACAACGGAATTGACCCCGATAAAATAAATTAATAGCTTAGAATGAGATAAATATATCGAAGTGGTCGGTGGATAGCCTAATAGGCGGGGATTTTATTCTGTCACTGTATCAAGCTTTGGTCAAATTCATTTCTTTTAACATGATTATAATATGTCTCGTACTAGAAATTTATGAGAACATAAATACGATGGGGAACTGCGCAGAGTCCACCCATGTCAACTAGTTTATATTTATATGTTAATTATCAATGAAAATTAAATTACTTGATATATTCTCACATTACTAGTTTTTCCTTACAAGCAAACATTCATTTTGGGAGGATGGAGTTGCAGGATGGTGGTGGGTTCATTCGAAAGAAGAACAAAAGGTGATTATCTTGTATAAATCTTAGCTGCAATGGGCCATCAGGTCAAAAGTTAGAAGGCTCCAAATAGTTAGGTTAGGTTAGGTTAATATGGAGCAGGGAGACGAAATTCGGAAAATATTAGTAGAATTCTTAAAAAAAGTGGAGAAAATCCTTGAAAAATGAGATAATGAGAGAAATGATGACAATACTTTGAATAAAAAGGTTTTATTTAAGTTATACTAAGCAGAAGTACAATCGAGATGAATCTCATTAACAAATGCATGCAGTGCACAAAGGCTCTTTTCACAATGTGCGCACTTAACAAAACTCATCTCATTACATTTCAAGCATTTGTCAAACATATTTGCATCGAAACAAAAGTCCATGGGTGAAATACAGGGTTCAGGTTCTTCATCCAAGTATCCACTTTTGTAGAATGCATACTTAATCATGCTCCTGAATCTCGGGGCGCTGAATTGATAAATAGCAAATCCTTGCATTTGTAGAAAATTCTTTCTTTGCCACAGTTGTATCGCGGAATTGGCAATAAGAGTATCAGTGATATATCTAATGAATGCTTTATATGGTCTGAAAAAGTAAACATCCAGTGGTTGTATTAATCCTGTACATCCGCCAGGGATAAGCTGCTTTATTAAATGTCTACCAATAGGACATGTTCCACTTGAAAGAGAATCATCGCGATTTGCACGCCACGAGTCCAGGAGCAACAAGATTTTGTCACGATCAGAGGGAATACTTTTCCAGAAGGCTTCATTGTAAAATCGCTTGAGATCCTCCTTGTTCATGTTTGCTGTTCGACCAGCAAATGAAACAATGTTTGGAGGATCATGTTCTTTAGAATTTGGAAATTTCCCGTTTGGTTCAGCAACAAGAACATACATCGGTCTCATGATCTCTCCATCCATTGAAATTACGGGCATAATCATGTAAGAATGAGTTGTTGCGCTCTGCGACCCAACAACTTGTCTTAATGTCCGATAAGAATGTAATTCCTTCTCAAATCGACTTTGATCAGTGTTAAAGATATTTTTCGCATCTAATCCTTCATGCTGAATAAGTGACTTCACAGAGATTACGAAATCAATGGCTAGCTGATGTGTTTCTCGTTCGTTTTCCTTCCAGTTCTTTCTCACCTTGAGTGTGATCGCTCGACTAACAATATTGTTTTTCTTTTTAAATCGAAGAACCCATGAGGCAGATGCTTTGAAGTTATTAAGATGTAGATGTTGAGGATTCATATTTTCTTTAATCTGCAAGGCCCAAAGACGAAGGTTGCGATCAGGAATGACAGCACATTCTTGAACTTTTTCTCTAAATATGTTGAGTACTGCATCATTGACCTTCTTCATCGTTGGCTTGTCTCTAGACTTTCCATACTTATAAATATGTTCATGTTTTTAATTCTTCGGAACCGATTCATAACCGTACTGGCCTTTCTATTAACGTTGCGTAGAGTGCCATCATCGTTTTCAGTAAGGAATTTCCAAGCAGCCTCCTTGTAATCATCATCCAAAATATTTCTTTTTTTAACAGGAGATCCTTCATAATCTGAATCTGATATTGATGCTTGTGATGAATGAAGCACTTCTGGTGTAGTTGCAACCAATCCTTCCTCTTCCTCTTCTTCTTCGATCTCCGTATCCGAATCGTCCTCATCGCCAAAGTTCATTTCCATGTCACTCCCATCATCACCACCAAAGCCAAGCGTTTTTACCTCTTCGATTATTTCTAATCGATTCTCAATGATACCAACGATATGATCAAACAATGCGTTCTCTTCAACATTCATGTCCTTCTCTGCTGAACCATACTTCAGTTTTAGGGCATGAACGACGCTGCGAGCATCCATAACTGCCAGGAGTCGAAGTGTCCTATGTTTTTAATTCACTATCCCGTCACCATTCGTAAGCTAACACATTCCTTATATTTTTGTTCCCCAGATTTTCAAGAAAGTTATCAAGTTTATATCTTAAGAATAGTGGTGGGAGAGTGATTTTAAATATCGGGCACTTTGACCTCTGTGACAACAGGAAAAAGAAAAATAATTTGTTTTGAAGAGGTCCTGTTCCTCTCCCAGTGGGCCATAGCAGGTAAAATTTGTACAGTATACTCTTCTCAACATCCTCTTTCAAATGACTCCTCTCCTGACCTGCAACTCCATCCTCCCCAAAAGAATGTTTGCTTGTTAGATTTATTGTGAATTTAAGTGATTAAATAATAATTTAGTTAGTAAAGTCTTTTATAAATTATTTTATAATTAAATTTGAATTTATCTTCACAAAATAAATCTTAGATATTAATTTATTTAAATTTTTATTTTCATTACATTATCTCAACTTGTTTCTTAATATATATTTTAATGATTGCTTGTAAGTATCACGTGTTTGTGCTTGATGTTGTATTTTTATCTTGTTATTTCCATTTATGTTAATTTTTATAATTAACAATTCATTTTTTATGGTCAAATACCCTCTCCTCATTTTTTTTTATACTTGATAACATTGTCGAATTCTGATGGAGAATTTTTGCTAAAAGTCTTCACCATTGCAGAAACATTGTTATTTTTTTCATTCTAACAATTATACCCCTAATAAAATTACAGTTTTTTTTTTTAAATCTTCAGTTGTTATGGTTGTATTTTAAATTCTGAATAATTTTTATCATGATCTGTTTCCTGGTTTCTTTATATTGTTGTGATGAACTGATACATACATATTTCGGTCATAAGTTCTATCCACTAAAATAAAACGATCACTATTAGTTCCCCAACATACTATAGGTATGGGGAACTTAGGTAATCGTGAAAATTTTCGAGCTCGGTTTTTTGACTTTTTTACACGTTTTCAGGTGTGAGGAATCCGAAAATGACAAAATTTGTATGGTGTCTGTCTGTAGGGTGTCTGTTAGTGTGTTAGTCCGTTAGTCCGGTAGTTTGTTAGTCTGTGTACACGATATCTCAAGAACAAATTGTCACAGAGAGGTCAGATCAGTTTTAAAATATTTCTTTCGACACTGGCAAGAACCCTATTCATTTGCAACATTCGAATTTAAAAACTTCAGCAGTTTTTCGAAATTTACGATTTTCTTAACATGGGAGAATAGGACAAAAATTCACTTAAACGTGCAATAAATGGAAACTTTTTACTGTAAAAATGTCAGTATTAAAATATCAGTTTTGATGCCGGAATGAACATCAGTAACTATAAACATGCTACTTTGAAAATTTCGCAAGTTATTGGAAAAGTTACGAATTTCTTAACATGGCAGTATAGGGCAAAATTTCACATAAACGTCAATTTTGAGAGATATTTTCATCGTAAAGATGTCAGACTACTTTTGAAATATTAATTAGGACACTGGCATGAATATTAATGACTATGAATTTTCCAATATAAAATTTTCGTAAGTTATTGGAAATTTACGAATTTCTTAACATGGCAGAATACAGCAAAATTTCACATAAACGCGAATCTTGAGGGATATTTTCATCGTAAAGATGTCAAACCACTTTCGAAATATTATTTAGGATACTGGCATGAATATCATAGACTATGATTTTTCCAATTTAAAAAATTTGTAAGTTATTTGGAATTTACGATTTACTTAACATGTCAGAATAAGGCAAAATTGAGCATAAACTTCCATTTCGAGGATCATAAATACATTAGACAACTTCAAAATTTTTATGATATTTGTTTGAACATGATTGAATACAAATATTCTAATAGGAAAATGTCGTAAATTATTCATAATTTACGATTTTATCAACATAGCGAAATTGTAAATTTTTCAAATGAATATGAATTTTGAGGATTATTGCATTGGAATTTATAGCATGAAAACTAAACAACGGAATCGACTCTGATAAAATAAATTAATAGATTAGAATAAGATAAATATATCGAAGTGAACGGTGGATAGCCTATTAGGGGGGGATTTCATTCTGTCACTGTATCAAGCTTTGGTCAAATTCATTTCTTTTAACATGATTATAAAATGTCTCGCACAAGAAATTTATGAGAACATAAATATGATGGGGAACTGAGCAGAGTCCACCTATGCCAACTAGTTTTTAATGTTCTAGAAATGCCACCGCTATGTCTTGTGAAAGTATAAATAGTGTGTGAACACTAAAAAATTAACAGCAATTGTTAAACATTTGCATAGTTAAGATGGAGTGGGGAAAAAGAAAATAGAATCGCAGTAACTACTTTACGCAAGTGTGGCAAGAAACCGAAGGAGATTTTCAACTTGCTAAAGCTGTTGAAAATTTATCGAAGTTCATCCAGTGAGATATTAGGAGGTATAATGCAACATCCTTTACCGACGACAGGCTACGAATTGGTCGTCCTCGTACAAGCAGAACGCCAGCAGCTAATAAAGTCGTAAAGGAAAGGATTTGCAGAAATACGCTACGTAGGCAAAAGCTCATGGCTCGTAAGATAGATGAATATCCCTGGACAATGTCCCGCATAATAAAACAAGACCTGTGACTAGGTGCTTACTGTAGAAGTGACTTACGGCTGCTCTTAGGCCCGCCGTACACTGACGAGACATGAGACAAAGTTTGAAGCGACGTGCGACACGCGCATGCTCTAAATACAACTTCATTTCCCGGAAACTGTTTAGAACATGCGCGTATCGCATATTGCATCAAATTTTGTCTTATGTCTCTTCAGTGTGTAGTGGGACTACAGGATATTCGTGAGACCAGAGCGACAGTTCTGTTACAGCGGCACGCGAATGACAAATATCCGCAAATTCTTTTTTCGGATGAAAAAGTCTTCACTGTAGCGAAAAAATGCAAGAAGCATATTGAAAGGGTGTTAGCTCGCACTGCCACAAAAACTCCAAAAAAAAAAAAAAAAAAAAAAAATCCTCTAGTTGAAAGAGGTGAGTAATGGTTTGGTGGGGATTTCGTATAATGGTGTAACCAGGCTATATTTTTGTGAAAAAGGCGTAAAAATATCAGCTAAAAATTACGAAAGCGACATCCTGGAACAAGTTGTGAAGCCCTTAAGTGATACTTTGTTCACTGGAAAGCACAGGACATTCCAGCTGGATTCAGCACCCCCGCACAAGGCGAGAACGACCCAGCGATGATGTGAGAACAACTCACCAGAGTTCATTCGAGATGACCATTGGCCACCCGGAAGCCCAAATTTGAATCCACTGGACTACCATCTTTGAAACATTTTAGAGGAGATGGACTGTGCTAAGTCTCAACTAAACATCGAGGCTTTAAAAGCAGATTTAGTGAAGACAGCAGCAGAAATTCAGATTGAAGTAATGCGTGCAGCGATAGGTGAGTGGTCGGAGCGTTTGAAGAAATGTATAAAGGCAAAAAGTAGTCACTTTGAATAGTTCTTCTTCTTTCTTTCTTTCTTTCTTTTTTTTTTTTTTTTTTGTAATATATTATAAGTAATAAATAAAATGTATGTTAAATTTAAACCCTGTTTCATTTTTCATAACAACTAGACCTTTCTAACTGGGGGATAGAACTTATGGTAGGAATACGTATGTATATTTATATATATATATATATATATATATACAGGGCGTTTCAAAAATCCCGTTTCCCCTCCTAATTCGAAAACGAGTCGGAATTGTGAAAAATGGCGAAACACTGTTCAATAAATTCGAGAGGGACCTTGTTTGGGCCCGGGGGGGGGGGGGGGGCTAAGCGGGCCGTTAGGGAGGGCAACTTTAAAATTTCAAACAGGAAGTCATGTCTTGTGATGCATCCCTGGAAACGTCTCTTCAAGATGATGAATTTGGTATGAATAGTTTTGCCCTACGATGATTATTAAAGGAGCTACATGAGTTTATAGACTTTTGAAATGTAGATTTTATACTTATGTATCCCCTTTAATAATTATTGCAGGACAAAACTATTGTATATCAAATTCATTGTCTTAAAGAGACGTTTCCAGGGATGTATCACAAGACATACTTTGCCCGAAAATGTTTGGGACAGGGCAAGGGTCGAGGAACCACCGCCACTTTAGAATGTAGAAAAAGAGGGGAAACAAGGTAAAAACCCCATAGAAATAGCATGGGAAGAAAAGCAAAAAAACTCACAATGTCAAGTGTGTTTAAAAAAAAAAAAAAAAAAAAAAAAAAAAACAGGCTCACACCGAAAGTAATAGAAGGTCAAAATTGACTAGAAAAACACATCGAAGAGCGGGAATCGGGCGGGCTGGGGCATGGGTCCTGTCGTCCAGGATTAATACGACTCGCCTAGTATAAGTAGGAATGCCGTTAGGGAGGGCAACTTTAAAATTCTAAACAGGAAAGTATGTCTTGTTATACAACCCTGGAAACGTCTCTTCAAGACAATGAATTTGATATAAATAGTTTTGTCTTGCAATGATTATTAAAGGGGATACATAAGTATAAAATTCGCATTTCAAAAGTCTAAAAACTCATGTATCTCCTTTAATAATCATCGTAGTGCGAAACTATTAATATCAAATTCATTGTCTTGAAGAGACGTTTCCAGAAATGTATTACAAGACATACCTTCCATTTGAAATTTTAAAGTTGCACTCTTTAGTGGCCCCTTAGCCCCCCAGGCCCAAACTTTTTCCACCAAGGCCTCTCCAATTCACTGAACACATGTTTAGCCATTTTTCACAATTCCGACTCATTTTCGAATTAGGAGGAGGTGTGGAACTTTTGGAACACCCTGTATATATATATATATATATATGCAAGGGGGACATAATTAAACTGACATGTGTTCATGTCGTTCTACAGTGCGATCTAAATTGCAGAAGTGGAGCCAAATTCTGTAGGAAGATTAAACAAGACGAAAAACGAAGAATTTCACGAAAAAAATAAAATAAAAGAAAGAAAGAAAGAAAGAAAAATAAAGAGAGAAAAATAAAGAAAGAAAAATAAAGAAAGAAAAATAAAATAAAATAAAAATAAATAAATAAAATAGTAATAATATTTTAAAAGTCATTACTAGAAGAATATGTATCGCTGTGTAATAGAACAAAGAGTTTTAGAAAAGGGAAAATCGTGGAAAATTTTGCGCGTTGTCTCTAATTTCAAAATAAGAAACGAGAACAAAAGCAATACTTAAAAAAAAAAATTGCACAATCATCAATTTAATTTATAAATTGTGACAAAAGCTTTACTTAGAAAAATAACTTCGCATATTCCCCTAGCTGTGACTTATAGAACTATTTTTTTCGCAGAATTTTTTGTCCTCCATCTTTTGTTTAATCTTCCTACGAAATTTGGCAGCATTCTCGCAATTAGATCGCGCTACAGAATATACGGTCATCTTGTTTAATTACCTTTAATTACTGCCATCTTGTATATTACATTTACATATATACATTAAAAGCCTAAAATATCGGCAAAGTCGAAATTTAACAGGAAAATAATCAAATATAGGGATGAATGGGTAAAACCGACTCCGAAGAAAGGCATTACTTCATTTTTGATGATAATTCATTACTAAAGTTCATTACCCAGTTTCATGAAATCTTGATTAGTTTAATACTAGCCCAACTGCATGTAATGCAAATGATTTAGTTTTAGAAAAGAGAGTTTTAGAAGATGGGAAAGCGGGGACAATTTTGCGCGTTGTCTCCAATTTCAAAATAAGAAACGAGGACAAAAGCAATACTTAAAAAATTGCACAATCATCAATTTAACTTATAAATTGCAACAAAAGCTTTACTCATAAGGAAACATTCAAAAGGTGTAGTCTTAAAAAAATATTGAAAAAAAAAAAAAAAAAAAAAAAAAAGAAAAATGTGATTCTACTCTTCCTAAAACACCAGAAAGTGAAAAAATTATTGGCTGAAATGAATTAGAGCGACCACAAAAAAATATCAAAATTAAGCATATTTGGCGATTTTCCATTGTTAGGCGATTAATTTTGAGTACTTGGCGGAGAAACAAAACACAGTTCTGTTCGTACGCGGCGATCTCGGTGCTAGCGAACTGAACGCCTAACAGCGCTAAATCGCCAAATATGCTTAAATTTGATAATTTTTTGTGGTCGCTCTAATTCATTTCATCTGACAATATTTTCACTTCCTGGTGTTTTATGAAGAGAAGAAACACATATATTTTTTTTCAATATTTTTTGAAGACGACACCTTTTGAATGTTTCCTTGTTAGAAAAATAGCTTCTCATATTCCTCTAGCGGTGAATTTTAGAAGTATTTTTCTCGCAGAATTCTTTGTCCTCCATCTTCTTTAATCTCCCTAAACAGTTAATGTTTAATACTTTAATCCTTCCTTGTTTAATCCAAAAAGTTTTTCATATCTTTACACAAATGACATTGTAACTATTAATTTTTTTTTCTTCAGATTTTACGATATTATTATGCTTAAAGAACAAAGGTGCAAAGGCACACTCAAACATCAGTCGAAAGCATCAAATTTCAAAAGATACTTACCGATTGATTGTTTTCACAAATGCGATTTGCATCACTTTGGGACGAAGCTGAAGAAAAGTAAACTCTGGCGCTGAAACAGCAATTCTGGAAATTCTGTTTCTGGCATGTTCCTGAACATAACTGAAAATAAGTTAATAGCGTCTCCTCATCTCAGTCCTATTTTGATGAAATTGTGACAGACTTGATGCATAAGGAATTGAATTGCACAAAAAAGGTTGAGATTCGAAAACAAACAGCATAATGCTGTATTTGATTTTGAGAAAAATCATAGCAATCAAAAATCAAATTTAGAGCCTATTATAGAATTTCCATTCCTATAAAAGTAAACAAAAAATATGCATATATATATATGCATTTACTTTTGCCCTCGAATTATATATGTACACTGTCTACCAATAAGCATTTGAACACTTTCGAATTTACACGTTTTGTCAATTAGTCAGAAAATTCCTGCAAAAATTATTTTGAAAATTTGGGAGTATAAAGAACATGTTATACCTCAGCAAAACTTTTATCCTGAAGTGAAAAAGAGGACCAGTAAAAAATTAAGCGAAATTCAAAACGTTTTGGATCACCCTGTAAAAAGTAAATCTTATCGTTTAAAATTTAGTGTTCTTTGCTTACGTGATAATACAACGTTCAGACAGGATGAAAGAAAGACAGATAGAGTATTTGAATTCATAATCAATCTTAACCCTTTATCTACCGCATTCTAAAATAGACAATATATATATATATATTTGAAACATACTTTTTTAGTTATTTAAGAGTATTTTTTAAACATATTTACAATAAAAATTATATATATCACCTCATCGCAGTAATTAATGAGGATTTTGGGAGATAGTTATTGAGTATACCACTGGATAATAGATATTTGGACCTTTAAAAAGTATAATAACGTATTTACTTTTTGTGTTCCTTACACTGAGAAAAAATTCTGTAATTGACATCTAGAATCTAGATTTTGGCTCTAGTAAAAATTGTTCCATGTCATCCTTATAAATTCTAGTCCCCTTCGAAAGCGAGTTCTAGAAACTCCTATTAGAATTCTAGAGTGTCTGACTATTATCGCTGTCAAACTTATTTGAAAATCTCTGCAAATAAATGTGAGCCCAAGAGGCGAGTTTTAGCAACTATAATCTTGGTTTATGACCCAATTCTAGAAAATGAAGCAAGAATTTCTCGCAATACAAATGATTCAAAATATTCACAATATTGTTTCACCATCTAGAAATGTATAGACTAGAAATTCTCGATCATTTCGTTTATTCAGCTTATTGACGTGCCTTATACGCATAGCTCAGAAATCTATATTTCTAGTTTAGGGATTTAGAAACTGGCCACTTATTCGTTCTAGATGAAAGCGGTATATATTTTTTTTCTTAGTGTATATTTCTTCTAATACTAATAAGGGATTCTTGAGATAATAAAGGAATTAATTAAAACACACATGAAGATCGCGAGAAATGCCAAACAAAAGCAGCAGTAGCACACTATAAAATTTATTCTGGAACATAAACGGCTAGATGTAGCCTCATGTGTCTTGTAGTGAGCGAGTGAGATTAAAGTGAGGTGTATACGTTCTATTCTTATAAATACCTTTGACTTTTCATCCATAAATTCGATTTTATATTCTTTTTAAACTAATGGTACTTTAAATTACCGTCGGTAGATAGAGGGTTAAGCATTGCTGAAAAGAGTTAAAAACGCTTCATACAAAAGAAAATGCAATACCGATGATTTCCAATTGTAGCCTTTAATGTATCTGAATATTTTAGAGTAGCCCCGTAAATCTTGACGCTAAACATACCACATTCTCTATAGATTTTTTTTTTGGTGCATATGAACAATAAATGTTAATTTCATTATGATTATTTTAAAATAACGGTATTAAAATATGGTTTATAGAAATACATAGAACGCAGTGCTTTGGAATTGTTTCCAGTGTCCCTCCACACAAACCAGTAATTGTATTTACTCCATTTTTAATAGAGAACATTCAACAGTGAACTCGAATAATATATATCAGTTTCAAGGAATTCTATAAATATTTTTGGGAGTTAAAACGCGAACAAATAGACGGACAGACAAACCGAAGTCATAAAAAAAGGTAATACGAAAAGTTAATATTGACAGTACTAAATAATACAGTTTTATTCAATTGTTTTAACTAATACTCAATTAAAAGTTTTAGCTAACGTAAATTTCAGAAAACTTGTAAATAATTGGGAAAAATCAGTGACTTGAAATGAGTATTAAGAAATCCAGCTTCGAAGGAAACTTAGAATAATCTGCGTTTAATTTTGATCTATTAAGAAGACAGTCTAGAAATTCAGATTCTTTAATTTATATATTTAGGTTAAAAAAAAAATCTGTAGTGACACCACTCAATTTTCCAAACATTAAGTAATTAACTGTTCTATAAATAAATAAAAGTAAGAGAAGTCATTAAATAAATAAAAAAGAAAATTATAATAGGGTGTTAGAGTATTTTTCTTTATATAGTATGTTATTTAATTTAACGCTATTGTTCCTCAAATAATTTGAGCCCATAAATCATAATGATAAAGATTTTTTCGTTGTGTCCCTGTAAAAATATGTAAGTGCTATATTCATCAAAATCTATAGAGCTCGTGTAACGGTGACCTATAACATGTATATAAATTAGGAAATCAATCGGATAAAGAAATTAGACGTTATTGTATTTTAAATAATTTGAGTCTATAAGCCATAATGTTAAAGGAATTTCCGTTGTGTTCCTGTAAAAAACTATAAGTGCTAGATTTTCTAAAATTTATGCAGTTTGTCTTGGTGATGGTGATCTATAATTATAAATTTTAAGTTCATTCTAACAAGGTATTTCGACGCTATCGCATTTTTAATAATTTGAGCCTATAGACCATAATGATAAAAATTTTTTTCTATGTATCCCTGTAAAAAACTATAAATACAAGAGTCACAAAAATTTATACATTTTGTGCGGTGGTGGCCTATAACATATGTATAAAATTTCAATTCAATCGAATAAGGTTTTTAGACGCTATTGCACTTTAAAAACTGTGACCCATAGGCCACAATGATAAAAAAAATTCTTCCTTGTGTCCCTGTTAAAAAACTATAAGTGCTAGATAATAACAGGAGACTTGGCGTTGGAATATTAAAACCCGAATAAACTACTACGTCAAAAACGCCAAAGAAAATAATTTGAGATGCATACAGCTGTTTCGGTAGCCTTAAGCGTACCGTCTTCAGTGCAAAAAGAATTCTGAATCTAGAGAAGTGCTCGTATATATAGAAGAGGGACCGAATTTAGTTCAACCAATAGGATTACGGGAAATGTGGGGAGAATGGCCAATTGGAAATTAGGAATGTAAGCTGTGTGAACAGTAGAAAAATTAAGAAAATGTGGACTGAATGTAAAATTTCCAACAATCAGACAAATAGGGAACAGCGAAATCACAATTTACAAGGTTTTCAAAATTTTTATAAATATGAAAAGCTTCAAAGAAATCGCGTTCATGAATGGATTTAGGTATGCAAATTATTTTGGCTAAATTAAATTTAAAATTATGATTTTCCTCCCAGCAATGTTTAAAAATAGCCGAAACAATATTGGCCAAACTAAACGCAGTCTTAAATTTCGTCTAAAAGAACATATGAATTACGTCCGCAAACAAGAAACCAATAAATCGGCTATTTCTAAACATTGCTGGGAGGAAAATCATAATTTTAAATTTAATTTAGCCAAAATAATTTCAGACCTAAATCCATTCATGAACTCGATTTCTTTGAAGCTTTTCATATTTATAAAAATTTTAAAAACCTTGTAAATTGTGATTTCGCTGTTCCCTATTTGTCTGATTGTTGGAAATTTTACATTCAATCCACATTTTCTTAATTTTTCTACTGTTCACACAGCTTACATTCCTAATTTCCAATTGGCCATTCTCCCCACATTTCCCGTAATCCTATTGGTTGAACTAAATTCGGCCCCTCTCCTATATATACGAGCACTTCTCTAGATTCAGAATTCTTTTGAACTGAAGACGGTACGCTTAAGGCTACCGAAACAGCTGTATGCATCTAAAAATATTTTCTTTGGCGTTTTTGACGTAGTAGTTTATTCGGGTTTTAATATAAGTGCTAGACTCATCAAAATCAATAGGATCCGTAGTACAGTGACCTATAACATATGTACCAACTTTCAGCTCATTCGAACAAAGCATTTAGACGCTATAGTGTTCAATCACACACATACACGCGTGCATACACACGCATACATCACTGTAAAAATAGCAAAAATGAATTCAGGCACCTTAAAACGTATCGATACACCAAAATTTCAAAGTCGATTTTTTTTCTTGATTACAATACTTTCCTTACATATGAATGTTTGGAAAGTAAATAGACATATTTTTTATTTTTTAACTGTTTGATTAATCAGTTGTTCGAATCAATATAAGTTATGAGTAGGAAGATGAAGCAAAACATTATATACAGCATTAATTATTTTGAACGGATTTGTGTGAATGTCTTTTATCTTCCAGGAAACCTTCTTAAAATAGAAACCAATAATTCTTGTTCAATCTAAAGTTTAAGATAAGCTAAGTTTCACAAAACTTATAAACAGTGAGAAAAATTAAGTTACTCTTTAAAATAGGTCAATTGGGCTACTGCAACTGGAAATATTTCGCAAAATCACTTTTCAAGTACACTTTAAATTAAGTCTTTCGAAAGTCGGCTTTAAATTGCATAAAGTTTTGAGACCAAGGGATTAATTTCATCAGTAAGTTGCCCGAATATCTTGACAGGAATGCAGTCCAGATGCCGAGGAATTGTATTTGACTTTAAAAGTTGCTGAATGTTTCAGAAATGCTTCGAGTTAATGATGCGATGTAACGTTTAAAAGTGTTTTCAGAAGAATTTAAAAGCAATTAATTTTAAACTTAAACGAATAGGGGAAAAAAAAAGTTCATAAATATTTTGTTTTGTACTGAAAGTTATTAAAGTTTTTTAAAGTGAAGCATCTTTTCATGAATATTTGATGACTAAAAAATTAAATATATTTTGTAATTAACTTTTGCCAAACTCTGTTAAAATGAATGTTGCATTCATTTTTAAATTCTAGGAGTCTTTAAATATGCTAGAAGGAATTTATCGAACTTATGTGATATCGATGTAACTTTGGATGATTTTGCTATGCTATTTGAAATAAAATCATTTCCAATAATGTAATTTAAGAGGAATAAATGAAATTCTTTGTATAAATATAAGGTAAGCTAAGAGATGTTTAAAATGTTTGATTAGATTACGGAAAAATGCTTTAAAGTTCATTGGGTATTTGCATATTTTTGAGAATACTTTTATTTTCTTAAAAATCTTTTTAGAATTATGTAAAACGAATTTTTCTTTTATTATATACTATTTAATATTTTATAATTACAATACATACTATTATAGGTTTTTATAATTGTGAAAAATAGTATTTCATACAATTCTTCATTGTATAAGGTTTTATAGCAGTGGATTGTTTTCATATGAATTGATATTCTAGTCATTGAGATTTATTTACACTGCATGAAATATTTATTTCCGTTGATTTTAACAGTAATAGTATTCAATGTTGAGTGGCTACAGAATCCACTAGCATATTTTACAGGATCTAACAATGAAATTTTTATAGGGATACAATTTTCTTCAGCAATACAAATTTTCAGAAAATTATTGTTATTCACATTAAAAGTGTGGCAAAACTTCGCTGTTTTCTTTAGCTTTAAAAACATAGAAAGAAGTTTTTTTCTTTCCATGTATGCTTTTACTATTCGATTTCATGACGCATGTTCAATATTATATTTTCTTTCGCAATTTGAAAGAAAGATAATTAAAATTATAAGCATGAAAAAATTATTTAGAAATGTGTATACATATATATATATATATATATATATATTCATATAAGTTTGGGAAAACTCAGGGGCTGTACTACTAATCAAAAGATCTTTGGTTTATGACATAACGTAATAGATAATGTGTGGCAAAAATAGTTTCAAAATATTGTTTATATATTTTCTAAAAACGTTCGTCGAACATGTTCGAAATATAAACATCTGCATATAATACACTCATAAGAAAGATAATACTACTATTATAATAATTAGTTGACTATAGTATTGATATATTCGTGTATACAATAATAGTATTTAATTAACCACTGAATCCTTTCTCCTTCAATAAAATAAAATAAAAAGTAGATGGAAAAGAAAATTTTGCTGTAATCAAAATCAATTTTCTTTCATTTCGGTTTTAAAAGAATACCACACGGCCATTCTTTTTTTCTGCGCAGCGCAAATCAAAGTTTAACAGCTAATGTACTTTTGATTTGTTTCTCAAAAAGTTATCCTTGAAAGAGAATTAATTATATTTCTTTCCTATGCATTTGCCGTCTGGGGTTTTTCAGTTCTCATAACTAAAGTTTGGCATCAGACTGGGGTTAGTGTAATATGGTAAATCTGTTCGCAGTATTCAAAATTATTAACTTAATGAATATACAACGGATCTAAAGCAACTGTTTCTGGTGAGATCTTTGCGGCGAAATGTTGTATGACAAGACAACATGTTCGAGATTTTTGATTTTGGCTAAAACTTTGGACACTCGTTCACTGATCACCGTCAAGCAAACATCTCTTAGTACTGGATTAAGATCTCTCTCTCTCGCTGTCTCTGTTCTTGCTGTTCCCGAACAGAATGTACTGTTATTTAAATTGTATTATGATGCCACTATATTTTTCCATTATATGTCGTAAAGGTAGTTGCTGGAAGGAATTTACTTGAAGAATAGGAAAATCTCGATTCGATAATTTCATTCAAATGGCCGTGAAGAAACACTTCTGAATGACAATTAAAAAGATGCTTTTTATTTACTAATCAAAACAGCTGTACGACAACATTAGGAAAAAAAAAATCTGGTGTGAAACAAACACACGACTTCCATTATCCACTATTACACGTATTATACGCATTTTTGGGAGATAATGTGATCAGAAAACATAAAAGTGACCTAAAGAAATAGAAACGTAAAATTTTCACAGAAAGAGAAATTTTATACACATATAAGACATATAGAACGAAGCTTACAAAAAACGAGGTAAAAAATAAGAGAGAAAAAATGCTAGAGTTATTTTTTGAAACCCAAATTTCCCAGATCTGAAGATCACCTACCTAAGCAGGATGACTGTTAATTTTCCTCTAATAACCACGTAATACATGAGAAAGAAATGGATTTATATAACAATTTTCAAGAAAATCGATAGAGCCGCTTTTGAGATACCAACTTTTACCAAAAAATCAATTATTGACCGGAAAACAATAATTACATACAAAAGGATATTTAAAAGTGAGTTAATATGGTGAGTTTGAATAAAATCCGTACGGCCGTTTTTAAAGGAACGCGCTTGCAAGACCTGAAATTCAGCTATTTATACAGGACGCCTATCAATTTTTCTGAACTAACCAACTACATAATTCGAAAGGACATCTAATGGAGTGTTTATATAGCAAATTTGAAGAAAATGGTTAGAGCTGTTTTTGAGATACGGACTTACGGTCCCACGTCCGGTTTCCGATGTCCCACTTCCGGTTTTTAAATTTTCACCAAAATATAGATAATTCATCTGTATACCAGACCTGTCTCAATTCTGAAGTTTTGTAGTTCTATCTTTATTAGTTTTGGAGATATGATAGCCAGAAGATTCCGCACATACATACATACACTCACACACACACTGACCAATTGCGAAAAACCACTTTTTTGGACTCAGGGTACCTTAAAACGTGTAAATCAGGTGAAATCTCGAGATCGAATTTTTGGACAAAATACAATACCTCCATTACCTACGGTAGTAGGTAATGGAAGTAATATAGTGGCCTCAAAGTCCAATTTAAATAACAGTACATTCTCTTTGGGAACCAAAAGAACAGAGAGAGAGAGAGAGAGAGAGAGAGAGAGAGAGAGAGAGAGAGAGAGAGAGATCTTAATCCAGTATTAAGAGATGTTTGCTTGACGGTGATCAGTGAGTGAGTGTCCAAAGTTTTAGCCAAAATCAAAAATCACGAACATGTAAGATCACCCAAAAACGGTTTCTTTAGATCCGTTGTATATTCATTAAGTTAATAATTTTGAATACTGCGAGCAGGTTTACCATATTACATTAACCCCAGTCTGATGCCAAACTTAAGTCATGAGAACTGAAAAACCACAGACAGCAAATGCATAGGAAAGAAATATAATTAATTCCTTTTCAAGGATAACTTTGAGAAACAGATCAAAAGTACGTTAGCTGTTAAACTTTGATTTACGCAGAAAAAAAAAAAAAAAGGCCATGTGGTATTCTTTTAAAACCGAAGTGAAACAATGAGATTTTACTAACAGCAAGATTTTCTTTTCTACCTACTTTTTATTACTACCTTATACTTTATTGAGGGAGGAAGGATTCAGCAGTTAATTAAAGACTATTATTGTATACACGAATATATTATTATATAAAACGTTAAAATAGATTTGAATTTAAATAAATGGGAAATTGTTTCAAAAATATGTGATTTCTACATCACAATACTTTACTATCCATTTAAATGTATTGTAGAAAAACAGTTTTTTTTTTTTTTTTTTTTAATTTAATCTTTAGAAATCCACGTTATTCAAGTTCACTATGGAATTTTCTCTATTTAAAATGGCATTAATAGGTCCCGTACAAATGGTTCGTGCACAGGGAAACCCCCAAAAATGCCAATGCATAGGATTTTATGACAGACATTTTTATAATCACATTTAAATAACTTTCTGCTGTAAAAACAATAAAGAAAATGACATTTATTGCTAATATTCTAAAAAATATGTTTTGTATAGAATATGTGATATTCTAAACCTTCAGATTTACAAGGCTAACTAAAATATTTGGATACATCAAGGGCTGCAATTGGAATCTAAAGGTTGCATTTTCTTTTGCGTTAAGTATTTTTAACATTTTCCAACAATGCTTAACTCTAGAACAGCACTAGTGTGTTCATATTTGCCGCTATTACTAGAGATACGTAAAATTTACGTTCTCCTGTAAAATTCGTTTTATTTGCTTACATCACATTGATGTTGTTTTTAAATATATTTAATTATTTGCTGTTTTACCCAACTTTTCATTAACAATTATTTCGAAGTACTCAAGGTGAAACAAGTGCATCAGTAGAAGGGAAAAGGCAGAAAAGAACCAATAAGGGAAGACCGCATGTAAAATTTACGTTACCATACTTATCAACCTAACCCGTAAGATTGTTAGTTCCCCCCTCTTCTTGTACACCACTTAATTTTTAGAGTAATTCTCTTCAAATATATTTACGATTAAATAAGAGGAAAAGTATTCTAAAAAAAGATTGGTGTAAAAAACAAAAAAAAGGCGGAAAGGGGCTGGACTAACTTTCTTCCGGGTTATGTTGGTAAGTGTACCTTTACACTAATATTCTAGGGTTAAGAGCGATTATGAATTTAATTAGTCTGTCTGTATGCGTTTCAGGTGTTCTGTTTGTCCGTTGTGTGATTACGTAAAGACCATTGAAAGTTATACGATACAACAAATACGTACAGTTGGAAAGTGTTAATAATGAATGTGTATCGCATGATTTTTCGTTCTTGTTACGTATCACTTTAACTTTAGTTCAAAGTAACAGATGAAACATAGTCATAGTTTAAAATTAAAACTGTTGTTAAATAATAATTTTATTCATTGCTAAATCATTTTATACTGTAAAATAGTAAAAATTAATTAACAAATTTAGTCTAATAAAAAAATTGCTCTATTTAATAAATGAGTCATATTCTGTATCATTAATATTTTGTTAAAGAAAATTAAAAAAATATTTGTTGTAATATTTAATCATAGTAATGGAAAATTTAAAATTTCATCTTCTGTTAAAAAGTGTTTTATTATTATATAAATTAATTATGTGAGTTTTTACCTCTTTTCGATGCAAAACTTGGTTTTTTCGAAGATTAAAAGTGAAATTTCTTTATGTATTATAACAACAACTTTGCGCCAAATTTCGATGTATATTTTATTAAAATTAAACAGTTTGTTTAAAAAATGTTAAACATTCAAAGTTTAAAAATATTTTTAAACTCATAGTCAAATTGTTGAAATAAAAATTAAGTATTTCTTCTAGAAACTTTATTAACGACTTCATAATCTTAAAATTAAAAGTACTCGAAAGAAGTTAAAAAAAAAAAAAAAAAAAGCAGGAAAAATCAATTAATTATCTTTCTTACAGAGTTCATTTGAAGATGTAGAAAACTACTTCAATAATGTACTTAAAGAAATTTTAAGGCGACGTACTAGAGATTTGATTAATTACTAAGACCATACCGTTCTTTTAAAAGAAGTTATTTTGTTAAGTAAGTGAAAAATTTGGACTTGTTTTTGTTGACGGGAGTACAATTTAGAAATTTCCCTCTTTCTATGAGGGCGGTGTTCAGTTTAATTTAAATTTGTGCTGGTTTGGACTAATCAAGTTCTTTAAACAAATCTAGTTTTCTTGAAAATAAGATTTGTGTGTGATTTTGTAAGAGGCAATGACTTTTCTAATTAATTCATTCCAACTAAGACTAAAAATAACGGATATAAAGTATTTAATTTACCTTCGTTACCTTCCACTCTAAATTATCTTATTTTAGAAAATATTTTTATCATAAATTGTCGAAAAACAAGTTACCAACACTAATGGCTATATTCACCATTAACTTCAACTACCGGTTCAACGCAAAATCTTGAAAAGCTTCTAAAGGCAGGGTGCAGCTTTCCAGCAAAATTGACACACTTTTTCTGCCATCTAGCGTCGAGGTTTTAATACAATCTTTGATTGGCAAAATTTGCTGAAAATTTAGTAAATTTTGACGTGTTGTTTCTGCCATCTAGCAGTATAGTTATTTTCAGATTTTTTAGGTGAAAATAACCAATTAAAGATTATATGAAATCCTCGACGCTAGATGGCAGCGTGCCACATTTTGCTGGAAAGCTGCATCCTGCCTTTAGACGCTTTTCAAGTTTTTGCATTGAACCAGGAGTTGAAGTTAATGGTGAATACGGCCATTAGAGGGAGTTGTTCCAGACAAGCGCGATTTGGGAAGCGTGGCTGCCCGTTGTAAAGCTTACGCCTATTCAAATTTCGCGATAGACGAATTGGAATGGTTCTTATAGCGTCATTATGAAAGTGTAAATCACTTTTGTATTAAATTCGTAGTGTAAACTTTCTTCGTACTATTTACTGTCCAGGTTGGACGGGGTTAATAGTCTTAAGTAACGAATGCCTTCAAGGAGACAAAGACAGTAACAGCAGCTGAAAGAGTTTGAACGAGTTTCATAGGGCTACGAGAAGGTTTTTCTTTTCGCGATATTGCAGAAAGATTTTGAAGGGATGTATCTACTGTACACGTATGTATAATCTGCGCTTAAGAAAATCCATAAAAACTGGCGAAAGAATTAGGCTGAATAGAAGACGTTATCAATAAAAGCCTGATTCCTGTAACAATTTCAAACGGATTTAATGTAGCCCCACCAGAGGTACTTCAAATGGTGCGTCGTGGTTGTGCAAAATAAGATCCTTCTTCTAATGGAAGGGGCAGCTGTGTGTTTTCTAAATTAACATGTACAACATTTTGTATGGCAAAGAAACTTGTTGTAATCTGCGTGTGGACAAAGTTCATACCAGCTGAACGTGCTGACAATGTGGGTGATTTAAGCGATGACGAGAATAACAATTAGTTAATGCTTTTATATGGTTTTGTATTTTGATCTTGATAACCATTGTTTACTCTTTAATTACTTTGTAATGAATACAACTTTAAAAATATGTAATTTTCAATTCACAATCACGTCCCGTTACCTTTTGCAGCATAAATCGTTAAAATAATCCGTTATTAGCATTCCTTGATCCTGTGAGCATAGTATTAGACATCAAAATGATTATCCTGTCTGTTCTATAGACGAAGATATGGCTGATATACGATTTTTAAGCCATCTCGGTAGACATCTTGAATATTTAAATAAACTCAAGGGTAACAAAGTGGCACCCTGTAGATTTTCACTATGTAGGTCTTGAAGAAACAGAAATCACTAAAAAATTGGGCGGACCTTCCTCTCAGCTTTTTTAATCTGCTACCAGACTAAAGGCATTGAGTTCGAGTTCCGACAAGGAATTTATTTATTTATTTTTTATTATTAAATTAAATTAAATTAAATTATTATTAAAAAAAAATGTTTATTATATTAAGATTTTTTTAATGAGTGTACCAATTAATAAAATATTAACCACGAATTTAAAAATACATGTTTATTTAAGTAGGTATATATAAAAAAATCATGTTTAAATTTACTAATTTATTTTTTAATTTATAGTGACTATATGTTTAGAAGTAGAAAATTAATGAAAGCATAAGCGTTTTTTACTCATCGGAATGGGATTAAAAAATTAACAGTGTTTTTGTTAATGCTTTTTATATATTTTAGGAAAATTTTTAACATGCATCTTTTGGAAATATAGTAAATACAAAGATAAATATCTAAAAAAAAAAAAAAAAAAAAAAGAAAAGTTAATGCATAATGCAAAATCTAATAATGCATTTATATTTTTTATACAAAGGTTAATATAATAAACTTCAAAAGTATAAGTTCTTTGATATCAAAGTAAAAAAAAAATATTTTAACACTTTTTTCCAATGACTATACTTATTGTATGCGACAGTTTTTTTCCCCTTTAAAAACTGAACTTAAACTCTGACATTTTAACATTAAGTTCTTCTTAGGTTTATTTTGTGGATGTTTTTGAGAAGGAATTTCTTTCAACTAATACTTTCTTGAAAAAGCATATTATCCCTTTAATATCCTTTGACAAACAACAATCTTTCCTCTAATAAGTGATAAAATTCATTTTTTTATTATTAATTTTTGGATAAAAATGTTAAGGAAAAAAAAAAAAAAAAAAAAAAAAAAAGAAAAGAAGAGATGAAAATACACTTAATGGATGAATTTCTGCTACTTGATGAAAAACAATACAAAATAAATATTTGCAAAGGGAAACTTTGTTTGAATTTTTATGTTTCAATATTTTTTGCTTTGGGGAACTTCAAACATATAAGTTCAAGAAATAATTAATACATAGAAGATATAATAAATTGTTGAAAGCTAGATGCAATGATTTTAATTTAATAAAAGGGCAAAGAGTAATGAATGTAAAATGAATATTTTTGCAAGAACATAATGCAAATAAAGATTTGAAATAACATAATTCATTTTAAAATAATAAAAAGGGAATTAGAAGGCATTTCCTGCATGATATATTTTTTTTCTCTTAGAAATATTTATTAACTTTGTTTGCTTATAAAATGTTTAAAATTTTTCTAATTAAAATAAAAAAAGAGACTTTTACAGTTTAATTTTGAATCCAGTTGCATTTAATTGGCGAAAAATTCTTTACAGAACATTTTGAAGATAAACAATAACTTTGAACATATAAAAACTAAACAGTTAAGTACTATAAATAAATAAATAAATAAATAAATTAGTGTAATTGCTCATTAAAATGCTCTTCGTATAATAGTATTTTTAAAATGTTTCTTGTTATTTCAATTTTTTATACAAATTGATTAGCTAAGTTAAAAGCGCAGTTATGAAACAATTACTTTTGTTATTTTTACAATATCTAATAAAATTTTTGTTTATTTTTTATAGGTACAGAAAATCTGCAATCAATTATTATTTAAATGTCAATAAATAAATAAATAAATAAATTATTGGAAAGATGAATTTAGTATGAATTAAATCATATAAATAAATTCAAACTTGTATATTCAGAAGGTAAGACTTAAAAAAAAAAAAAAAATCTTCACTTACGTTCTACGCAGCAGGGATCAGGCCATTCTTCTAAAAACAAAGATTAATCCAAAGTCTTCCAAAGCTGGTGATATGAAATACGTAAATATCTTGTTCCTACATCTTGAAGCTGCTAATGTGTATATAAAATAAATATGTAATTTCACACGTACTAAAATGGGTACATGACACTTTGGTCCCGCTGTTTTGGTCCTGCCATTTTGGTCCCACATTTTAGTTCTAGTATCAGGAATAATCAAAGTATTACAGAAAAAAAAAGTGAAATTCTTTTTTATGTTTCAAATTCTTGTCATTTAACTTTAAAACATGGGGGTTGGGAAAGTCAAAATTATAATTATAATAATAATAATTATTATTATTATTTTGCAAGAGAAAGTTGTAGTAACGAATAAAACTGAAAATACGTCTAAAATTTTAAGATTTAGATTATTTATTTTTGTATGATAGAGGAAAAAAGGACAGCAAATACACGAAGGAACTTTGGGCAAATTAGACGAATGTTTACAATTGGAGGGTTAAATATTTACAACCGTTGTTGAAAATGATGTAACTATAGGACAAATGGAACAGAAGATTTATTATTTCGGATCGAATTTTGAATGATAAAGGGTATAAGTCATCAGCGAAGATCTAAGCATTTTTAATTATTTAAGTCCCCAAAATTTCAGTTTAAATAAAATACAAGGTTTTTAATATAAAACACTGTAATGCGGCTCTTAATTATCACATTCAAATTTAGAGTGTTCGAATACAAAAATTGTAGGAAATTGAGGCTTTATCCGAGCATCCTCTAAATGTTAGAGTTTAATATTAAAAGAAGATACGAGGAACATAAATAATGATCTCAGGATTTAATTTGCACAGATCTGCTAAACTTGAGTCATTATCTTCTCTGTCAATCCGGATATATTTGTCAATCAAGGAAAACAGTTATATATCACACAGAATTGGAAAAGCATTTTTCTTCCATTATAATCCTTTACAATATTGTTTAAGAAAATTTCGAATAAACGCCCCCCCCCCTTTTTTTTTTCAAATGCGATGAAACAAAACAGTGAAATTCCTTTTTACTGTCCGTCGCAGAAACAAGGGTGAAACGAATCCAAGAGGGGGAAGGGGGTTCAGAAATTTCAATGTGGGCATTGTGTTTAGTCATGCAGACATATCAGATATAATATATATATATATATATATATATATATTAAATACATAAGATTAAACTAAAAAGATAGAAAATTGTCTATCAACATTTTCTAAACATTGATGCTTGCAGTGAGCACAGTTGATTAAATATTGGACAACTTAAATTATTCCATTTTTAAAATAAAATCGTTGTAATTGAAAGAAAAGTAATTTATATACATACATAAACGGTTAACAAAATTAAATGACACGGACAAACAATCATGCATTTTATTATTATTAGTAATATAACACAGATTTTGAAATAAATACCTCTTAGATTATAGATAAAAATTAAATCACAATAAAATCGTTTGAAACGTATATATGTATATATATCACACACATATATATGAGTAAATTCATATATAAATCCAAAAACTTCATAAATGATCACAAGATTATGCTTATGAAGAAGAGTCTATGATGGGAGCAGGTCAATAATTAGTTCTTTGAAAGAAATATCATTCTGACACTAAAAGCAAATTATATTTAATATTCTAAGATTTTCTTTCTTTTTTCCTTTTTTTTTTAAACAAAATTAATTCAGACTTTAGCAATAAATATATTCAAATGGGGATTTTTTTTTTTTACTTTCCGAAAATACATATGTAAGCAAAAAATCCGAATTCGAGATTTTGGTGTTTCCATATGTTTTGAGGTTCCCTGATTCCGTTTTCGCTATTTTTACGATGTTGTATGAATGTGTGTATGTATGTGCGTATGTGTGTGTGTATGAATGTGCGTATGTATGTGTATATGTGTGTGAGTGAACACGCTAGCATTTAAACGTCTTGCTCGAATGAGCTGTAAGTTGGTACGCATATTGCAAGTCACCGTAGCACGAACCCTATTGATTTTGGTGAATCTGGCACTTATAGTTTTTTTACAGGGACACAAAAAAAAATTCTTTATCATTATGGCCTATGGGACCAAAATCTTAAGAGGGCGATAGCCTCTAAACGTCTTATTCAATTGAGCAAAAAATTTATGCACATATTATAGGTCACAGTTACTCAATCCGTATAGATTTTGAAGAATCTGGCACTTATAATTTTTTTACAGGGACACAAAGAAAAATTCTTTATCATTATGTCCTATGGGACCAAATTTTAAAAGTACGATAGCGTCTAAACGCCTTATTTAACTGAGCAAACAATTTATACACATATTATAGATAATACTTGCATGAACTGCATAGATTTTGGTAAATCTAGCACTTATAGTAAAGTCTTTAACATTATGGCCTATGGACCAAATTTTAAAAAGTGCGATGGCGTCTAAACGCCTTATTCAATTGAACAAAAAAATTATACACATATTATAGATCAAAGTTTCACTATCTGTATAGGTTTTGGTGGATCTAGCACTTCTAATTTTTTTACAGGGACACAACAAATAATTCTGTATCATTATGGCCTATGGGGTGAAATTATTTAAAGTGCGATAAAATCTAAATGCCTTATCCGTTTAAGTGGAAAATTTATATACGAGTTATAGGTCACCATAACACAAACCATATAGATATTGGTGACTCTAGCACTTAACAAGTTTTACAGGGACACAAATAAAAATTGTTCATCATTAAGACCTATAGGCTCAAATTATTTAAAGTGCGACAGCGACTAAAAGCCTTATTCAAATGAACTGAAAATTTATATACATGTTATGCGTCACTGTCACACGAACTTTATGAACTTTAGAGAATCTTTCACTTATGGTTCTTTTTACAGGGACAAAGTGCGAATTTCTTTATCATTGTGGCATATGGGCTCAAACTTTAAAGTGCGATATCGTTTAAATGGCTTATCCGATGGAGCTGAAAATTTGTATAAATATTATAAGTCACTGTTGCACTAACTATAAGCGTTTTGGTGAATCTAACATTTGTATGTTTTTACAGGGACACAACGAAATATTCTTTATCATTATGATCTACGTGTTCGGTAAAATAGCGTTAAATTAAACATCGTGTACTATATAAAAAAAAAAAATACTTAAACACCCTATTATAATTTTCTCTTTTGTTTATTTAACAACTCCTCTTACTTTACTTTATCTACAAAACCGTTAATTATTCAATGTTCGGAAAGTCGAGTGGAGTCACTCCAGATTTTTTGATAAGAAGATAAAGTTGTTATTGTTAACAATACTTTTAAAATCACAAAATTTTGTCACACGTAGTAAATTTAAAACCAAATTACAATTAATGTAAGTTAAATCGAAATCAAATGAAACAAAAATCTCAATTAAAAAAAAAAAAAAAAGAAAAGAAAAGAAAGTGCGATTGCTTTTAAAAAAAGATGAAATATATTAAATGTTCGTAAAATATCAGAACAAAATTCTCCGAATCTCAATGACTAGGGATCAATCGTAATATCGAAATTTATATATTTACCTATAAGATATTCCTTAATGAAAGATATTCTAAGAACACTTCAATTTTCCCGTATAAACAAATATGCTGTCATATTAAAAAACTTATATTCATTTAAAAGATAGCAAAAAATTAGCGGGACAAAAATGGCCAAGGACCAAAATTTGCTCGGAACCAAAACTTTAGGATCAAAATGGCAGGACCAAAGTGGCGGGACCAAAACAGAAGGACCAAAGTGTCCTGCTTCGTGTTAAAATAAGGAATTTCAATATGTGGACTTAATTAGTATTTTATTTAACTTTTGGATGCATCCTTTTAGTGCATCCTTATCCTAAGTAGATTTTTACAGAACTGAAAGAAGTATACAGAAAAACGTATCTTTCAGTTTGACATTTATAATAATAAAAGATGTCTGTCTGTCTGCCTGTCTGTGAATCTATACGTTCAGCCCCTATTGAACGCAGAAGTACAAAAATTGATATACGGATGCTCAGGAGCCTTCCCGGGGGGCTCCTGCAAACAGAATTTAAAAATTTCAATTGGTTTCGGAGATATTAAATAAAACGTCGATCCAGATCGATCAAAAAATGACCACGAATCCACGGCTAATTGCTTAAAAAGAGACATTCTATCAGCAGACGACTTTCTCCGCTGTTTGGAACGGAAACAAAACATCTGGAAATCATTAATGTCACATGATCTTAAACTGGGATTAAAAATTGCAAATTTCAAAAATCTTCAAATTTTCTTTCCCGCACACAAAACTTAATATACAACCTATACATCACAAGATCAACTTGCAGTTCAAATTTCATCCATTTTGGATAATAAACAAAAAATGTACATTTTTTTTTTGCAAATTAAATTTTATTCTAACACGTAATCTATCTCTCAAAAGACGATAGGAACGAAATGTATTTGAAGGTACTAAAAAAATACTTTTTCTTTTTACTTCCATTACCCGAGTACCGTAGGTAATGCAATTCGAAATTTCACCTGATTTACATGTTTAGGTGTCCTGAAGGGGGGCAAAAAATCTGAAATCGAATTATACCATTCAAAATTAGTATATATAGGTTTTGGGGATATTTTAAAGTACTTTTATATTATCGAAAGTGGGATTCGAGATTTCCCCTGATTTACATGTTTTAGGGTGTCCTGATTAGGTTTTCTTTTGTATCTCAGCTACTAATTAAAATAATTTCATAAGTAATTCATCATTTGAAAGCTTTGTTGATTTGCAATTGAACAGTAGATTACAGAAATTTCTACCACCAGATGGCGCTATAATATTTTAATATTTCAATATTTCAAATTCTAATTATGATTAAATTATTTTTAATACATCATTCGAAAGATATTTTAAAGTACTTTTATATTATCGAAAGTGGGATTCGAAATTTCCCCGGTTTTACATGTTTTAGGGTGTCGTGATTGGGTTTTCTTTTGTAGCTCAGCTACTAATTAAAATAATTTCATAAGTAATACATCATTTGAAAGCTTTGTGAACAAAGAACTCAGTATAATTTAGATTTCGTACAGGCGTAATTTATAGTGTGATGTATAATTTGAGTTTCCGTAATATCTTGATTAAATGAAGTGTCGAAAACGAAGATTATGATAAATATCATAAATAATAATAAATAAATAAATAAATAAATAAATAAATAAATAAATTCTGGTGTGTAACAATTTTACGACTTCTATTACCTACTATTACACGAATCATATACACTTTTTAGAGATACATTGGCTAGAAGACTCAAAATTGATCTGAAAAATCAGGCACTAACAACTTTCCTGTAAAAGAATACTAATACATATGTAAAGACATATCAAACAGGGTAAACATGTCTAGTTAAAAAAAAAAATCGATAGAGTTGTTTTTTAAAACACAAATTTCCGAGATTTATAACTGATCTATCGAATCACAGTGAGTGTCAATTTTCCTGTAATAATTAACAGATAAATTATAAAAATCGAAAGGTTATGTAAAAAGGAGTTTATGTAATACTTAAAAAAAAAAAAAAAAAAAAAAAAAAAACAATAGAGCCATTTTTGACATACCGACTTTCAGTCCTACTTACAATTTTCACCAAAACGGGAGAAAATCATCCGTTGACAGGAAAACAATAATTACACAAGAAAGGATACCTAAAAAGGAGATAATATGGAGAGTTTGGAAAAAAAAAAAAAAAAAGCAAATGCAGAATTAAAATATTCGCTAAATTCTTCATCCCATAACCGATATTAATATTTAATGTTCTCTTTTCTTAAATAAATAAGTAAATAAATATAATAATAATGTAAATATATAATCTAATTCTAATTGATTATGTTAAATCTAACCAATTTCCTGTAATCAAAAAGTAATTTAATCCTCTACTCAGTAAAAAATATATACATATATATATAATTTTTATTAAAATCACACAATCAACTGACTGGAAGAAAATCATATTTATTGAAATTTTTATTTTTCCGACTGAGTGAAAATAATACCTGGACCGGGAGTCGAACCCCGGAACTTTGACTTACAAGGTGAAGGCTCTACCAATTAAGCTTTCCAGGTTGACAACCGGTCGGCATTACTCACTCAGACAACCTTTAGGCAGAAACATCTGGTCTATCATGTAGATAGCTCGACAGAAATAAGCCGCAGGTAATGGAAAACACCATTAAACAATGGGAGAAAGAAATACAATTTTTATTAAAATCACACAATCAACTGATTGGAAGAATGTCATATTTATTGAAATTTTTATTTTTCCGACTGAGTGAAAATAATGCCTGGACCGGGAGTCGAGTTCGACTTGAAAATAATAAATCCTTGTCGAATCATGTTCTTAGTCAGTCTAAGAACATGATTCGACAAGGATTTATTTAACAAAACAGTATTAACTCTACTTTTTTTACATAGGAATTTTTGCTAGTGTTCGGATACTTTTGTTACCGACTGTAGCTGGTAAACAAATTCAAAATTAGTTCCATTCTGAAAAGTGAAACTGCACGCAACCAAAATAAAGATGTTCTAAAAGAAAATTGATTCTCGCTTCTTTTCTGTCGTTTGAAGTTTAAGTTATAAAAGGACATTTCTAGCGTCCACATACATACTTGGTGACCCTAATTATTTATAAAGATGTCAGAAACTGAAGAATCGGTGGCAAAAGATGAAATAGCACTGGTGAGTGTAAAAATAACTCCTTTTTGGCCTGAAAAACCATAAATATGGTTATTTCAAATGGAAGCTCAGTTTTCTATTTGTGGAATAACTGCCGAGGTTTCACAATTAGAACCAAAATTCGTTGAAAGTTTGTGGGACATTATAAGTGACTATAGTAAAACAAAATACACTGCTGCAAAAGAACGTCTTCTGAACACTTTCAAAGAAAGCGAAAATAAGCGTTTACAGAGACTGCTTACAGATATAGATTTGGTGATAGTAAACTTAGTCAGCTTCTACAAAAAATGCGAAATCTTGCTACTGGTGGAACTACCATGACAATATAAAAAAAAAAAAAAAAAAAAAAAAAAAATGAAAAAGAAAAATTCTACATTTTCAAATAAAATGAATTATGCTCTAAATAAATTTTGAAACCTCACTTAATTTTTTAAAACAAGAAGTTTCTTGCAGGATAATTTTTGAAAGTAGCAATTGCTAGTTAATTTAGATATTGTTCTTAAAGTGTCAGTCACTGGTGCACCTACCCTACATATGACACTAAATTTACGCATACAGTGTCATGTGTATATAGTTTTTGACAATATATAGGGCTACCCAAAATTAAGCTAAACTTTTTTTTTTCTATTAAATGTAATTGACGTACAGATGACTAATAAAATAATGGAGCCTTTTTACGTTTTGTTAAATATCTTGAAAATTTCTTTAGGAATCATATTGAATTTTGGTAATGCAAAGAACATGTTATACCTCATATTTTTCAGCAAAAGTTGTGTCATGAAAAGGTAAAAGGGACCACTAAAATATTAAACAATAATCAAAATGTTTTAGACCACCCTGTATAAGGTAATGCTTTAAATGCGTTTTGGCTGTAGCATGTGATTATGAGGACTTTTTCATCATCTGTATAAAGTGTTAAGAGGCACACCTGAAGAAAAATATCGCGATTGCATATTAAATACAACACAGCTGCGCCAGTTGTTTGTCGATGTACATTCAATGTGAATCAGCAGAGTTTTACTTAATATATATTTCGCTAAGTTTGGTACACTGTAGATGCTGTGTCTTTCCTGATTTAAAAATTAACATTTTTTTTTTTTTTTTTTTTTTTTTTTTTTAATGGCTTAATATAAATACTTGTATTTTTTGTTTATTTATTTATTTTAATTGGAAGTATATGTCTGTAACCAACGATTGGATAGGTAAAGGCTTCCTCAAGGCTTTACTTTTCCTCCTGTGTGTGTATTCTTAACTATATTTTTAGAATAAAAAACTTATGGTCATTAAAATTTATAAAGGAAAATATCAACAAAGTTGTTTATGATACAAGATATTTTGACTTTCCAAATAAATTTGTGTAGTCACTAATTTATCCGAAGGATTATTTCGTTTATATAAAAAAAAAAAAAAAAGAAAGAAAGAAAATAAAATAGAAAAGTTGGAGGATGGGTTTAGACATTTGATTAAGGAGGTAGCGTGTTGTTGTTTGGCTTGATTGGATAGTTGGGTTGTTGAATTTAATAATAATAATAATAATAATAATAATAATAATAAACTATCACTGCATTTAAAGTATTATTTAATTTTTGATACTATGTATTTCATTTTTCACGCTTATTAGATTTGAAGAATATTATAACAATTTTGTTATTAATAATAATTGCCATTACTAGGCAACATTTATGGATTTAAATAGTTATTTCAGCTTTAAAGTAAGGGTTATAAAAAGTAGTGGGAAATTAATATGAGTATAAATTAACATTTTAGTGATAGCATACTCTAAAATGTAAAGTTAATTATAAAGATGTTTAAGATAATAGTTGCATTATTATATTAGATTGAAATTAATTTAAATTAGTATAAGTAAATAATAGTAAATATTACCTAATATAATTATGAATAATTTTATAATTACCGAACTCGTCTCTTCATTTCTCAATATTAGGTATATTCTGTGAAAATGGTTGTTGTATGGTAATATAAATATATTTATAATTAACTATACATTTTCAGCTTAAGTTTTATATTTTTCACCAACTAACTGTCATATTTATTGATGATCAATATAATTTTTTTTTTCAATTATCACTATTTCAACTATTTAAACAGTTAAATCTTATTGTTTCTTACATCAATATTATATCTAGTTTAATACTCTTACATTATTCTTGCTTCGTGTAAATTAATATGCAAATGGATGATATTTGGTAATTTTTTGGTTTATTTATTTATTTATTTATTGTTCACTTTTTATATGCATTTAAATTCTTTGTTGAAATTATTGAGCTATTGGGCAATCGTAGTGGTTTTATATGATCTCATATATCATTGTCTCAGAAACAACTCATCATTTATTACCCTACTGTTGTAATTGCCCTCATAAGCAGGTTTTTCTTCTTTCTTTCATTTTCCCCCCCCTCCCCTCCCCTTTTTGATAATTTTTCAGTTTTTTTTTTTTTTACTTTTATTAATATCAATATCTTTTGATTTGTATAATGTACCATTTTCATATGCACTTACTTCTTGATACCTTGCTAATTCAAATCTTCCTTCATGGTGTTTGATTATTATAATGGTTAGTAATTACCCTAGCAGCAAAATGGAATCGGCTTCTTATCGGCGATCGATGAACTTGTGAACGGTTGATGCTCGAAATCTCATTAAGAGTGATTAATCTCATCGGGAGTTCGTCTAAAATGTTTCATCGGGAATAGTTGACGCCGATGATCGGAAGCCGATGGATTTTAGAAACTGATACAATAAAAATCCGATGGAAATACTCGATTTCTGTCGAGTTTTCACGTGATTTATCATCGGTTCGATATCTTTTTTCGATGAAATACTCCTAATCGAAAACCGATCTTAGATAACGCTTTGAACTGTATGTCCGTCCATATTAATGGTAGAGCAAATTTCGAGGAGTCGATGAAAGGTCAAGTAAAATACAATTGATCAATGCTACTAGGGTATATTTATATGTGTGTGTGTATGAATACACACAATATATTTATATTTTAATATCTATAAATTTTAGTTAATTTATAATCCCAAGAGTTTTATTAAAACAACCAATTTTTTATCTCATGCCAAACACTCTGAAATTTCTCAATTATATCTGACCAAATTAACATTCATTATAGTAATCGAGACTTAATCAATTAAAATAGAATTCAGGGACAACGATAAGGTACTGTGCAAAAATATAATAATACAATTCACTAGTGAGAATAAAATAATAATTACAATTAATGTAATCAACACATAGTAAGCATAATCATAAAATAAAGAATGAATAATAATAATAAAAAAAAATGTAAATACTTATTTACATATGCTTCATAATACATCAGCTATACTTAGAGAATTAAGAATTTGCGGTATAAAATTTTAAACAAAAAATTAATAAAAGATAAAATAATATAAACAGAAAGAGGTAAAGGGAGAGGAATAGGGTAAAATCATTGATTTAAAATACTCTTCGTCTTTGGTAATAATTCAAAAGTACTGAAAGACAATATTAAAAATTCTCAGTAAACGATACTTAAAATTATTCATATAAATACACTAAAGAACAACTGTCAAAAATTAAGTAAAATAACATAATATTCTAAGACTATTTAATATTTAAAAAAGCATTTGCTATTTTTCTGCAATATTTTCTTCTAGAAAATTATTCTATTACTTTGAAATGATTTTTCTGAATACTTTATGCATTTTAAGATTTCTCTTTTCAGTGTCTTCTGTAGCATTAAAAATCAGCAAGATAAACATTGTTAATACTTGTCAAACTTTATTTGCTTTGGTAAAGGATTAGATTTTCTTTAAACGATGAAAAGGGGGAATTTTTATTTGGTCATTTGGAGTTAACAGGACATTTCTTATACCAAATAGCTCATAAACACTTTTATACCTTCGATATCAAAAACAAAATATTGCTTCTTATTCTCGCTGAAGTCCAGTTACATCGTTTAGTTTACCTATTTTTTCTCGGTCTTAAATTTTTCTTAATGTTACATGCTTTTGAAAAAGTAACATTTATAGATAATAAAAACAAAAATCGAGTTGAAAGGATAGATGTTTATTTCTTAGTTTAAAAAATACATTTCACGATCTGCTGTGTTTTCAAGTTGTTATAAATCTGTTTTTATTTATCTTTTAATGGAATCATTGTAATAACTTATTCTTTTCAGTCCGTAAAAATTTAACTCAAAATTTAAGAGAAAATTTGTATGAAACTAAAGCTCGTACACAAATAATACTCTTAGTGTGTACATCAGTCAGATTTCTCTTTTACTCTTTCACTTGTTATCCTATGCATAGGCGTAGCCAGCTTTCCGAGCGGGGGGGTGCCCAAATTTTAAACTAAAAGTTACAATATGAATACATTATGAACATAGTGCGCATATGTATGCATGTGTGCGTTTTAACACATGTATAAAAGTTACACAAGTTAACACATGTACGTTTTAACATATAAATTAAGTAACTTCCTCTTAGAATAAATAACTAGACGCAGAACAGAAATGTCAATAATTACACAACGTTAAAAATGCCAATGTAAAAAAAAATGTTAAATGCAGACTGGAGTTTTGGTAACGTAAATCGGTGCATTTGGCTTCCTTTGAAATATCATTTGATAAAGTCTAGACTTTCAGAGTAATGCCGCTATCCGTCTAACAGAAAAGGAACAGAAGTTTGAAAAACTATTAAAACAAGGAAAGAATGTTGCATAAAAAATATTAAATTGTGTCAAATATTTGGTTTCAATACGAAACCAATGAACGTTAAAAGGTCAAATAAAAATCTTAAGCCTTGAGTTATAAACGAAAAGCTAAAAACTAAACTACGGCACTTAAACTGCGCACACAAAGTGATAAATTAGAATTATAATGATAGATAGGTTTACTTTATTTATAATCTCATTTCATTTCTTTTATTTTAGCAGTTTCAAATTATGAACATATATATATATATATATACATATATTAATTAAATATATTTATATATATATTAAATTAATACAATCTTGTTGCTACTTTTTTAAAATTATTATTTTATTCGTTCCCATATTCATGAATAACATTTATTTTCTATATTTTAAGACATTGTTGCATTGTTGTAATTGTGATGTTAGTTTCAAATAGAATACTACAAACGGGTACTGTGATCGCTATAAAATTAAAGTGATACTTATTAATAAGATTGTAATAAACTGTTGTGTGTACCATAATATAAAAATGTAATGTGTGTAAAAGTCGCAAAAAGTAAAATCAGCATTAAATAAATGTATCGAATCGGGGAAAGTGTCGAAACACGCCACAGACCTGACCAAGTGCTGACCATTAGCCAAATACATTTACGAATTACCACTGTACATAAGAATTCCATGAAAAATTGCATAAAGTAGAATGAAAACATTAAAAGGGACACATACCAATAAAATTGCACTGAAAATCCCCTCAAAGTAAAGGTATCAAAATGGAGAAAAGATAAAAAGCTAGGGGGGTGTCTCACTATCCGACCGTGCACTGGCCATCAGCCGAAAATATTGTCTAGCAACCACCACAATTCAAAATTACATACATAATCGAATCCAGAAACATTCATTAATAAAATAGCACGAAAAAACATTATGACGTAATGTCGGAAATTTTCTACCCACACAAATAAACGCCTTTGCTATTTAAAAAATTAAATTACTAAATAAGGGAGCATATTTTGCGCATACCTTTCTTTGATGTTTGTATTTTCTGTGTTGTCTTGAGCTTCCTCTTGAAACTCTCTCTTTTTCTTTGGTTGGAATAATTATCAAGTCCTTCACATTTTTGCACATGATTTCAGAACTGTTTTTCGTTTCTTTAGTCATTCAATACAGCTTTAATAAAATTATACACCACCTTCTCCAGATCCAGGATTTTCAGGAAAGAGGAAATTGTTTTATAAAATCGCATGTGAAGAAGGAACCCGAAAAAATATTTACACTGTAGCCTAATTTTTAATAATTATCTTTCTTTATTAATTACAAATACAAAATCGTCTGTTCATAAATACATAAGTTATTTTTAGCAATAAATCGTTTGTCAAAGTTCAAAGTAACGCAAACGATAATAAAATGTTTTATTATTATTAAATTTGAGTGACAGCTTTTAAATAAGGTAAAAAAAAAAATAATAATAATTAATAAATAAAATGTGGCATTTAGTCACAAAATAGTATATTATTGTAGCATAATAGTTATTGTATACTTGAACGACCATTTCTGAGGTGTTTTTAAAATGAAAATTGTTATAGAAACAATTTTATTTGGCATGTATTTTTCTGAAGGGGAAGCATGTCTATTGCATGTTTGATTACTCTACCTGCCTCCTTAAAACATTTAAGACTTAAATTAAAAATATTTTTAAAATGATTCAAAGAACTTTCACTCACAGTAAATTTTTCAAGAAAAGTCTGCTTATGATATGATTTACAATACTAATTCGAACTTTCCAGTATTGTCTTTTTTTAAAAATAGCAAATAAGACAGGCCGACGAAGAATTTTTTTTCTTCAGGTTGATATGTTTTTCTGATATGTTTTTAAATTTTGTTTAAGGAAAACATATTTAAAAATTTCCCTAATGTACAATTTTCGAAAAAAGAAAAAAAAAAAAAAAAAAGGAATTGCTTGAGCTTAAAGCTCCATTTTTTTTTCGACTCCCAACTAAATTATTTCCCATAAAATTTGGGTGATGTGAGAGTGAAGAACAAGTAGTAGAGCTTTTTCATCAAGACATCAAAAGAAATGGAAAGCAGGTATCAAAAACGATACATTTTTAACATGTTAGCAGAATATTGTTGCATTTTGCATAGATAATCCTCCCCCCCCCCTCCACACACACACAAGACCCTCAAGCCTTGCGCAAGGTAAAATGTTCTAAAGGGAGATTCGATGTGAAGAAATACATTTAAAAGATAATATGTAAATAAAAGCCTATTTCAATGCATTTTTTAGATAAATTGTTTCGAATTTGTTATAACTTCTAGACGAATTCTTCCGATTTTCATCCTTACTTTGTGAAAATTTCTTACATGTTAGGAAAAAAAAAATAATCATTTCTGAATTCTGATTATCAAAACACATTAGAGACACCCAACGCCGTACATAAAAAATTGAAAAGTACGATTTCGCAGACTAGTGTAATCGGAAAAAATTTACCCGCTAAGTTATTATGATACCTACCAGACATGCATTCAAGTTAACAATTACTAAAATATTATTTTTGTATTCAAAGAACTTCAAAACCTGAAATTATCTCAATTAATTAGTTTAGAAAATTCGACCCTGTAAATAATACTTTCTGTAACTCATGGTAAGGGAAAGTAATTATCATTTTTAAACGTTTTTACTGGATGTAGTATAATTTGGTATGAATGCTTTTAATCGAACCTAACTTTTCTTACAATCTTTTATACGAAAATTATTTTGTATCAATAAAATATGTTAGTTTCATTATGTTTAGTTCACTTTAAAAATGTTGTTAATATGTACAAACTAGAAATTTTGTACTTAAACAATAACGTATTTGAACTGTCTGCATGACATAGCATACGGATCATAGGATATAAATTGAATACTATTTTTAGACTTACTGCCAATATCTGATTTTGAGTTATGCCCGCGCAGACTAACCACAAGTACCTGGTTATACAAGTGAGCGGAACTCAAGACATATATTAAAACTATTTCATATTCAAAAATTGGACCGTAAAACATTACATTCTCCAACATGTATGGGTAAGAGAAAGTTATGCTTATTAAAAGAAATGACAAAAAACTTGACTCTCTGTTAAGGCCACAAATTTAATTAAACTAAATAATTTTATCGCCTCTTTTCCTGCTTTTCCTTGAAGAAAAAACAAACTACTATTTCATTTTTTTTTTTTTTTTTTTTTTTTTTTTGTTTACCAAGAATTATTTTGCAAATTTTTGTAAGAAATGCGCAAGTAAATTTGGATTTATGAACAATTTAGATTATTCTTTTAAATATATTTTACCACCATGTTTAAGAAGTGTCTTTGCGTAGAATCTTTGGTATTGGTAATAACAATTTTTTTTAAACCATCAAATCTTTTTTTTTCTGTTTTCAACATGTTTTTGTTAAATATACTGAATGTGTGTGCGTGAGCGGGGAGGTGCCCGGGCACCCAGGGCACCCCCCCTGGCTACGCGCATGCTATGAGGTTCTTCTTGCTTTGTTTTATGAGAATATCTCATTCAAAAACGGAGTTTTCTAAATTATATTTTTTGAATTAATCTCTTTGAACATGGCGCCTTTTATTTTAATCAACAATTTTTTTGAAAAAATAAATTTAAATATTTTATTTAATTAGGTAAACTTAGGACTCTAATTTTCAATCTCTAAAAGAAATATTTAACTTTATTCTTTCAAAAACTTACTCAATAAGCTAAAAGGTGATATGTTCAAAAATAAATAAATAAAGAAAGAAAGAAAGAAAAAAAACTTAATTTTTGAATGAGATATCCTTATAAAACGAAGCAAAAAAAATCATAGGATTCCATGGGGTGGATGTAAGGGGGAATCACAATGAACAGCTTTCAACAAACTTATTGAATATTATACAGACAGTATTTTATTATTTTTATTATTATTATTTTTACTTTCTTCTATATGTAATATAGAGAAAGTATTGGATTCGCGAAAATTTTCGACCTCCGTTTTTTGACGGATCAACACGTTTTGGGATGTCCTGAACACGAATTGATAGTTTTTAGAAAATGTCTGTCTGTGTGTCTGTGTGTCTGTCTGTCTGTCTGTGGTTTCGTTTTTTCACCGTATCTCACGAACCAATGAATGAAATTCAACCAAACTTGGTATATAGTTGGACCCTGGTGGGGCATTGTGCTGATTAGATTTGGGGATCAATAGCCCAGCAGGTGGCGCTGTGATCGCATTTTATGTAAATTTTTAACATGGCAGTATAGGACAAATTTTCGTATTTTTCACCGTATCTCACGAACGAATGAATGAAATTCAACCAAACTTGGTATATAGTTGGAACCTGAGGGGGCATGGTGCTGATTAGATTTGGGGATCAATCGCCCAGCAGGTGGCGCTGTGATCGCAAAATTTCGTATTTTTCACCGTATCTCACGAACCAATGAATGAAATTGAACCAAACTTGGTATATAGTTGGACCCTGACATGGAATGGTGCTGATTAGATTTTGGGATCAATCGCCCAGCAGATGGCGCTGTGATCGCATTTTATGTAAACTTTTAACATGGCAGTATAGGACAAAATTTTGTATAAATGTACATAATGAGCGTTATATTTAACTTGTGATTGTAAAATTAATATGAATTATTGATAATAGTAGTAGTTAACTAGGGAAAAAAAATTGTGCATGTGGGGGCACCGGTTCCCTCCCTGGGGGGGGGGGGGGATTTTCAAGATGGGTATCATTCGAGAGATCTCGTCAATACCTTTGAAACGAATGGTTGAACTATAAATCTGTGATAATTTAAAACAAAGTTATCGATTTTTTTTACTTTTAACAAAAAAAAAAAAAACAGAAAAAAAAATCGTTTTTTTTTTTTAAACGAAATTTAACCAAACTCGGTATATAGTTGGTCCCCGACATAAACTGGTGCTGATTACATTTGGGGATCAATAGCTCAACAGGTGGCGCTGTGATCGCATTTTTTCTAAATTTTTAACATGGCAGTATAGGACAAAATTTCGTATAAATGTACATAATGAGAGTTATTTTGAACTTGTGATTGTAAAATTAATATGAGTGATTGATAATAGTAATAGTTAACTAGGAAAAATTTTCCGTGCATGCGGAAATTACCCCCCCGCCTGGGGGGGGGGTAAATTTTCAAGATGGGTATCTTTCGAAAGATCTCGTCAATACCTTTAAAACGAATGGTTGAACTATAAATCTGTGATAATTTAAAACAAAGTTATCGATTTTTTTTTTACTTTTAACAAAAAAAAAAAAAAAAAAAAAAAAAATCGTATTTTTTTTTTTTTTTTTTTTTTTTTTTTTTATATTGTTACTGATTGAATATGTATTACTTTTAACAAAAAAAGAGCTCATAAAAAAAAAACTGTAATTTTTTTTTTTTAATATTGTTACTGATTGAATATGTATATAGGAAAATATAGAAGAAAGTCTTGTGGTGGCCACAACATACTAGTTTTAAATAGCTTTCTTATTATTTTCTCTTACCCGTATTTATGGTAGAGTATTGTTTTTAAGTCAAATTTTCGAAATTGAGTTTTTGTTATATTTACTCGTTTTGAGGTCCCTTGAATCCAAAAAACATATTTTTAGCGGTTGGTTTGTGTGTATGTTATCAGCATATGTCAAAAGCAAATACCAGCAGGAAGTTTAAACTTGGTATTCCAAATGTGTATTATAGAGAGATGCTACACTAAACTTTTCGTTGAGATCAAGCAAATGGCTCGTGTACAGCGACATCCAAGAGAATTCAAATAAAACCAATGTGATATTTAACATGAGATAAAGAATACAAAAATTTAAAACTTTAAAAATGCACTTCAATTAAAAACATTAAAACACACGGCAGACGTTTCGGCTAGAACACTAGCCCTCCTCAGTGTCAAACATACAAGTACAACATTTAGAAAAATTCATAATACATCATAGCAAGATTAAATATTCAGGAGGAATAGCCGAAACGTCCGTCGTGTGTTTTAATGTTTTTAATTAAAGTGTATTTTTAAAGTTTTAAATTTTTGTATTCTTTATCTTATTTTAAATGTTACATTGGTTTTAATATATTAATGTGACGTATAAATTATGTTTAATTTTATAAAAAAAAAAAAAAAAAAAAAAAAAAGAATTCAAAGAGATTACATATATGGGGGAAACTGCACGTAAGTAGAGATTAATATCTCTAGGCTGCACTAAACCAAATGAAATGAATTTTTTATAGAAATAAAAACATGTTTCATATAGAATATGGTATGAAAATCATTCACGGTTTGTGTACTGGGCTACACAAAAGAACTAGAATATAGTGGGATAATACTTGGAAATTCATGGAAGTGCATTTCAGGTTGTGCTACGTGTTATTAATATAGGATTACATTTAAGTGCACAAGGTGGTATGTACATAATTTTTAAAAGATGTAGTCAATAATTAAGCGAAAACATTCTTTTTTATGGAATGTAATTAGTCGAAGTGCTTCACTATAATATTATACCATATTCGGGAAAACTGCTCAGAAATTAAAATTAATTTGTCATACCCCTGTGGTAAATAAAATATTTTTAAACTAAATATTTAGCGTTTGTTTTTGTATATTTACACATTTTGAGGTTTCCTGAATAATGAAGTCATGTTTCTAAAGTTTAATCTTTGTCTGCGTCTTTTATCAGAATAACTTAAAAACGAATGACTTCAAGTAAGTTGTATTTTGAAGTTATTTTAAGATTGTTCCTTGAAAAATTTTATTAAAATGGAGGATTTTAAAGGAATGGTGCGGGTGAAAGTTGTCGAAATAATTTGGAATGAAATTTTAAATTTAATAAGAACTTTTAAATTCTCTTTAAATGTAAGTAATAATATTGAAAGGGGGAGGCTGAAGGGGGCTGTATCTCCTCTCATACAGAATTATTTGTCAAATGAAGCTTTTCCGAAGCCTATTTTAAAGTGTTTTTAAAGAAGGTTTATATAACAGTATTCTTTATCTTATCCCTTGTTGTTCAATTTGTCCTTATGGTAGTAAATTTCATGATAAGAAAAAGCCGTGCGAGTGTCCGACCAGATTATTTTTTTTATAGTTTTTAAGATATTATCATGGATGTCAAAATTATACGGTCTTTTCAAGATTTTGTGCAATATATAATAATAAAATACCTAGCTTTTTCAAGCTCATTATTATTGTTACACTGCTAAAAATGAAGTGCTCAGAAATGAGTAAATGGGCATACTCCTTTGGAAACGGGTAATTTTGTTTCAACAAGGAAAGCATGCTTGTCTCATTTATTGAATGTTTACAAATTAATATTTGTTCACTTCATAGTTTATTGTAAATATTCTGAACTAAAATAAGTTCATTAATAGAATTTCTACAAATTTAAACAGAAAGAGTTCAAACACAAAATGCATTCCCGCAAATCGCCAGAATTATATTTCGTGGCGATTTGATACTGGTTTGCGGAAGAATACATCAATGAGAATCTCTGCTTGGGATATCGGAATTCAAGATGGTCGATGCCAATGTTTTAACATGTTAATATTCTCAGTAATAAGTACATGGGATTTTTAAATTTGACTATATTTGTGTGTGTGTGTGTGTGCTTCGGATCTATTCTAAGCATATTTTATTTATACATATGCAAATGTTAATAATGAATTAAAAGCAGCTACTAACACTTACGAACCATATTGAAACCTTATATGATAATCAGAATAACTATCATTTAATATGTGCAACAAACTGGGGCAAAAAGACTTGGGTTGAGTGATGGTGACATCCAAAAACTAGTGTCGAACGTTTGTGGAAACGTTTTTTATACTTATACGAATGCATATAATCTTTTCTACAAATACAGTTCAGACATCTGTTATTGTTTGCTTTTGCTATCCTTTAATCACTATGTCGCAAAAGAAACAAAGAGAGGTACTTTTTATTTGGAAAAAAAAAAATGTATATATACATAAAAGCAATCCCTGATATTTGTGCAATTTTCTTTTTACTCGAGATACATATATTTTCAAATGATATGCCACTGTTTGCAACAATATAAAAGTGCCTGCACTTTTTACACCCAATGATAGGGTTAAGAAGGCTAAGAAGAGCAAAAATGTAATGACCATACGATGCGTGCGAAATAACACGCATAAATCTGTGAATCATTAGAAAATTTAATTAAAATATCATAATGAATTAAAAAGATATAAAAAGGCAATCCTCCAGACATCATTTTGGCTTTGCCATTTAAAATTAAATTCACTAAATGGTTTTATTAGGTTTATATAGATTTTATTAACGGTGAACATTTAATTAATTCCAAATAAGTTGAAAAATACCTTGTTTTATATTTCCCCTACTTCCTTTTTTTTCTTTTACAATTTGAAAAATATTACAATGGTGGTTTTAAAAAAAATCACCATTTTAATTATAATAATTAAAATTTAATTTAATTTCAACACAAAAACATTTTAGGAGTTTAATAAAAGAAACGAAAGAAGGTAAAATAGAAGAATAAATAATTTTCAGTTTTTAACTGCAAGTGAAACAAGTTAGCATTTTAACTAGATTTTTGCTCATTCATAATAAAACAAAAGGAGGTTTGCTAAAATTTTTTACTAAAATTAGATTTGAATAAGAACTTGCTTCTTTTAAAAAACATTAAATTTAACTAAAACTTTTTGTTAACTATAATTCTCCAGCCGTTAATTAAATGCAAACTGTTTTTTTTTTTTTTTAACATTAACTATATAATTTCAAGATAAATTATGAATTATGCATTAAGAAAATATTATAAAAGAAATATTCAAATAATACTAAAGTGTTAAGAAAGTTTTTATACAATGTTTGTTTCGTATTTTAGCCTAAAATAAAAAAAAAAAAAAAAAGAAAAAGAAAAAAATCTTAATTAGTCGTACAAGGTTTGTTTTAACGACAACACGGACGACATTTTCTCCCTCCTTTGAAACTAATATTAAAAAGTTTCATATCTCTTCTAATTAAGCAAAAATTTCCATACTTTGAGTGGCAACACTTTAACCAGGTTTCGTTTATGGGATATCTTAGAAAATGGAGAGAAAGATAAAACAGCAGCTTATTAAAATTTAACGCTTGAACCTGTTTGACAAGCTGATGTGGTTTGTCAGCTGTTGTCAGAAAAGTGATACGGCTTGTTTTATTTATTTATTTTTTAGCTGCCATTTCATCAGGTATGTTAATTTACAAACTGGGAGATGTATTAGGCATGTGACATTTAACTAATGCAGATAAAAAGTTTAATCTTAAACAAATGAATATTCATGAGGCTTTTGTCTTGCGATAACTATTAATTCGTAATAGTTTATTTAATTAGTAAAGATGCAAAACTAGTGTAATTTTATTGAAATAGTATTTTGGCAGTGAATACATAAAAATATGAAAATAAACTATCAGAGAATTTAATATTTTGTTTTGAATTATGTGAATTAATGATATGCAAAATGGCTTTAACAAACAGCAGTATAACGTAAAACATGCACCAGGAGCTTTGCAAAATAAAAAAATTTCAGATTCAATGCATTGCATTTTATTCTTTTAATAAAAACAAAATTTGAAATAAATGTTTTCAAAGCATTTTATAACCTCTTTTTCATTATTTTACTATTAAAAAACTAGTATGTTGTGGCCACCACATGACTTTCTTCTATATTTTCCTATACAAATTCACTGAATAAAAATAATTTATTAAAATTATTATTTAAAATATTATCTTCCATGATAATGCAGACGATTTCCATATTAGAGAAGTAGCATAACACTAAATATAAAAAAAAAAAGTCAATTTTATTGTCAATATTACGTTAAAAAAAATTTGTTAAAAATGAAAAAAAAAATGGATAACTTCATTTTAAATTATCGCAGATATATGGTTCAACCATTCGTTTTAAAGGTACTGGCGAGCTCTTTTGAAAGATACCCATCATGAAAATTTACTCCCCTCCAGGGGGGAGGCGAGACATACAAAAATTTTTTCCCAGTTGACTATCTCTATTATAAATAATTCTTGTAAATTTCATAATGATTATTAAAAAATAATTCTCTTTATGAAAATTTATACAAAATTTTGCCCTATACCCCAATGTTAAAAATTTAGAAAAAGCGGGATGGCAACGCAACCTTTAAGACAATTTTTACCAAAAGTTGATCGGCACTAATTTATGTCAAGGTGCAACTACATACCAATTTGTATGAAATTCTGTGCAGTAGTTCCTGAGGTAAAGTTGCCACAAAATTTTGTCACACACACACACAGACTGACAGACAGACATTTTCTAAAAGTGGTCAAATCGTGTTCTACAGCTCTCAAAATGTGTTAATCCATCAAAAACCCGAGTTCGAAAATTTTTACTAATCCAATACTTTCTTCTATTGAATATAGATGAAAGTAAAAATAAAGCCAATATCTTCAAAAATATTTTATTAATTATACGACAAATTTTAATAGTTTTGTTTTCAATGACTATTTTTTTTTTACTGATTATTAGTATTATTATTTGGAATAACAGAGTTCATGTAATGTCGAGAATTTTATGAAAAATTTGTTTTTATTGAATAAACAGATTCCGTAATAATATATTATTTATTCATTTTTTAATGCAAGAATGATATTCATGGTCTAATTTGTGTAGTATAAACTCATTTTGTTCCAGACACAATATTAAAGTTGCAAATTTAGTAATTTTTTGTCAGTGGAAATTATTCAACGAAAAACCTCTACGTGCTAACTGAATCCTCAAGCTAACTGAAAATCCTCACGAGTTTACTAACTGTAAACAATCCTGTAAATTAGCCAATCTGTTCCAATGAATTTTAATCCATACACAATAAATGCTGAAATTTATTGCTGTCTAAGAAGATGTATTATTTTGTATGAAATTTTTGTGAAAAGCTCAGCAGGTGTTTAACCCTCCACCAGTCGCAATTTATTTATTAAGCATACATCAAACATTTTAATTCATTAAAATAAACGTAAATGTTGACCCGATGAGTGATTCTGAATAGCTGTTATTGAACTGAAGCTACTTTTTCAATAAATAAATAAATAAATAAACCGTTATTTTTCCATAAATATATGTGTTAGTCTCATAAAAATTTATACAGATGATGAAAAGAATCCTCATAATCACATGCGACAACCAAAATGCATTTTAAACATTACTTTTTGCAGAGTGATCCAAAACATTTTGATTTTTCTTTAATTTTCTACTGGTCCCCTTTTCCTTCTCAGGAAAAAACTTTTGCTTAAATATATGAGGTATAACATGTTCTTTACACTACCAAAGTTTCAAGATGATTTCCAAAGAACTTTTCTAAATATTTGACAAAACGTCTATATCGAATGTGTTCAAATACTTATTGGTAGATAGTGTAATAGTGATGATAAATAAATAAGTAATATGAATTTTAACAACTATTGCATGTTCATATTTTTTCCCCGTCACAGGCCTGATATCATCGAATAATTTCTGACATGGTATCTGGAAGATGTGAGATGGTCTTGACGAGACTTCTTGATGTCAATAACAGAAGACATCAGATCTTTATTTAAAGTATATTTGAAGTGTATTTCATTGGGTTTTCCTTTGTTGCACACAGCCATTGAATATTCTACCAGTTCACAGGTGCCCCAAATTTACCAGTCTTCCTATCAGTAATAGCAGTTTCAAATTTTTAGTTGATAATTATGAGTAAATTATCGTATCCACTTCGTATTATGATCATTATGAGTAAATTGGATCCCTTCATATGGCTTGTTCTTCTCCGCCATTCTCACAAGTTTATACGAGTCTTTTGGGCCAATAATGTACCCTAATTTGTTAGCTTTTCATTTTATCATAGAGAAATTTCTGTCATTGGTAAATAATTGCGGTCCCAAACAAGAAATTTATGGTCTATAATTTTTGCAGACGTTGTGTTGTTATTCATGAATTTAAGGAGAAAGAGACTCATTTTAATAAATTAATTTTGCTAGTACATCTATCAGAACACAAAATTATAGATTTAAGATTCTGTGCATTTCTCCTCGAATGATCTATGAAACAAGAACCTAATTCATATGATCTTTTTGTTTCAGGTCACATGAACATAGCGTGGTGTTAGTATTAAAATTATGATAAATAAAATTTTAAAACATACATGTTGTTCTTGTAGTATGCAACAGAACAGCCCAGTTTGAGAAATTTTTGTAAATCAATAGTTAAAAAAACATACGTGTTCTCACCAGCTTGATTTTCACCTGTCTGCATACATGTTCAAGCTATCTCTACTTTGCGCAGATGGACCTCCTTTTCAGTAATTGAAAATTTTCTTACTTCGAATCGAAAAAAAAATATTTGTTTTTATAGTGTATCACATTTTTGACAAGTATCTTTTTCCGATGATTAAAAATGTAAATTGAAATTCTTCAAAAAATATCATAGTACCTTTTTGGCTCTTCCAGGTTTTGTTTTCTCTTTCGTATAATGCTCAACATACAAGTCATGCATTTTTGAATGTTTAAATTTGGACTGCGATACCTTCAGATGGGGTTCGGATCTGTTCGAGAATGGTGGCTTTTGTAATTAGGGAATGATTCAATGTGTTTAATAACACCTAAAATATAAATTTTATTTCCTGAGTTTCTACGACCTCTGCCATCAGTCAAGGCTGTAGCATCTGAATCATTGCAACATTTGTAGAGTTTATCATTGTTTATTTGAAATGTTTCGAGAAAGAATTTTTTACTCATTTGTACAGTATATGTGTCTGTATTCAACAACTATCTATATTTTCCCTTTAGATTCCCTAGTTTAATCTGAACTTTGTCCCTATTTATACGAGATCCTTGTGCGAGCCCAAGAATATGTATATGTTGTCTAATATAATTTGCTGTAGCACGAAATGAGTGAAAACGCCTTTTCCTTTCTTCAGGATTGATGTTTTCTGTAACAATGTCTTAAACATCTACTATTTGAGTGCTTAGAAGCTTTTGCTTCTACTATTTTTCCACTTCGATTTGCGTACGATTCTCCTCTGTACCGCGTTTTATTTTTTGACTTTCTCTTCCATCCATCAGGATCTTTCATCCTCTTCCTACCGTACCACGTACAGTTGGTAACAAAAGTGTCCGAACACTAGCAAAAATTCCTATGTAAAAAAAGTACACTTCTTACGGTTTTGTTAAATAAATCCTTATCGAATCATGTTCTTACACTGACTAAGAATAGGATTCGACAAGGATTTATTTAATAAAACCGTACGAAGTGTACTTTTTTACATAGGAATTTTTGCTAGTGTTCGGACACTTTTGTTACCAACTGTATTTTCGGATTACCTATGTTTGGAACATCGACCATAGATCTATCCGCATGACTTTTTCTTTTGAAATTTTATGATTATGGCCATTAGAATTGACACTAGCATGCACCAAAACTTGCTTAATTACATTTGAATACGATTTATCAAACGGCGCATGATATGATACACTGTCGCTATTATTGGGCCAATAATCTGGATCACTTTCGGCATTTTCAGACACATTTGAAGCCATTGTGAAAACAAACTCTTCGCTGTTAACACATTACACAACAAAGAACAACAAGCGTTTTTCAATGAACAGTACCTTCATGTGGTGACATGTAAATAAATGACTTACTTGCTTTGGCTGCTGAATTAATTCACGTTCTTTTCACTGGGAACTGATAGTGCTATCATCTGTCAAATTATAATTATACCATTCACTTATTTGTTTGTGCTTATGAAAGAAATGTAATTCTCTAATTTTTTGACTTACGCTAATTGGTTTCTGAACTCTCCATATACCATAGAAAATACATCTGTATATCAAGCATTAAAAATTAAAAAATAATAATAATAATAAAATACAATATTGAAATTATTTAGTTGTACATTATTTGGGAAAAATAAATCTATTTTATTTATAAAAATTATACATAAATTAATAAAAATAATATCTTAGTGTATAATGCTTTTTTATAGATTAACTAGTTGGCATAGGTGGACTCTGCTCAGTTTCCCATCATATTTATGTTCTCAGAAATTTCTAGTGCGAGACATATTATAATCATGTTAAAAGAAATGAAATTGACCAAAGCTTGATACAGTGACAGAATGAAATCCCCGCCTAATAGGCTATCCACCGTTCACTTGGATATAATTATCTTATTCTAATTTATTAATTTATTTTATCAGGGTCAATTCTGTTGTTTAGTTTTCATGCTACTATTTCCAATGCAATAAACCTCAAAATTCATATTTATATGAAAAATTTACAATTTCACTATGTTGATAAAATCGTAAATTACGAATAATTTACGAAAATTTCCTAGTAGAATATTTGTATTCAATCATGTTCAAACAAATATCATAAACTTAATTTTGAAGTTGTCTAATGTATTTAGGATCCTCAAAATGGAAGTTTATGATCAATTTTGCCTTATTCTGACATGTTAAGTAAATCGTAAATTCCAAATAACTTACGAAATTTTTTGAATTGGAAAAATCATAGTCTATGATATTCATGCCAGTATCCTAAATAATATTTCGAAAGTGGCTTGACATCTTTACGCTGAAAATATCCCTCAAGATTGACGTTTATGTGAAATTTTGCTCTATTCTGACATGTTAAGAAATTCGTAAATTTCCAATAACTTACGAAATCTTTATATTGGAAAATTCATAGTCATTAATATTCATACCAGTGTCCTAAATAATATTTAAAAAGTAGTCTGACATCTTTACGATGAAAATATCTCTCAAAATTGACGTTTATGTGAAATTTTGCCCTATACTGCCATGTTAAGAAATTCGTAAATTTCCATTAACTTGCGAAATTTTCAAAGTAGCATATTTATAGTTACTGATGTTCATTCCGGCATCAAAACTGATATTTTAAAACTGGTCTGACATTTTTACAGTAAAAAGTTTTCATTTAATGCATGTTTAAGTGAATTTTTGTCCCATTCTCCCATGTTAAGAAAATCGTAAATTTCTAATAACTTACGAAGTGTTTAAATTCGAATGTTGCAAATGAATAGGATTCTTGCCAGTGTCGAAAGTAATATTTTAAAACTGATCTGACCTCTCTGCGACAATTTGTTCTTGAGATATCGTGTACACAGTCTAACAAACTAACGGACTGACCCACTAACAGACTAACAGACTATCTAACTAACAGACACCCTACAGACAGACACCATAGAAATTTTGTCATTTTCGGATTCCTCACACCTGAAAACGTGTAGAAAAGTCAAAAAACCGAGGTCGAAAATTTTCACGATTGCCTAAGTTCCCCATACCTATAGTATGATGGGGAACTAAAAGTGAAGCTTTCTTTGAAAATTTTAATTGAATTTAATAAATATCAGGGTAATCAGTAGAATAATGGTGGGCGGACCCGTGTGACAGTGGGGTTACCCTATTTCTGTGTCTTAAGCAGATATGAGTTTAATTATTCTGATCATCTATATTAATAAAATCAGACTTTTGTCTGTAAATTTGTCAGAATCGAAAAATTTTGCGATATCTTCACGTTTCACACCCCATGAAAGCCGAAAATGACTTCAGAAAATTTTGCCTGTGTGTGTGTGTGTGTGTGTGTGTCTGTGTGTGTGTCATCGTGTCCGTGTCGCTTTTTTTGTCCGGGCATCACTTGAAAACGGCTAGGCGGAATTAAACGGCGCTTGGCAGGAATTTAGGTCTTTACCCAACTTAAAATTATATGTATCAACTTTTCAGAAATCCTCCCCCGTTCCCCCCTGGGGGGTAAAAAACTAAAATACGTTTGTCCGGGCATCACTCGAGAACGGCTGGACGGAATTCAACGGCGCTTGGCAGAAACTTAGGTCTTAACCCAACTTAAAATTATATCTATAGAAATTTTCAAAATTATGAATAGTGTTTAAATTATGGGTAAAAAACGCCTACGCATGCGCCATAAATATTTTTTCCCTAAAACGCTTTGAATGGAAAAATAAAATATAAAAATAAATTTTTAAGTTAAAGACTTTTTTATTCGCGTGATTCGGACTACAAATTATGAAAAGATTGAAATGAAGTGTTGCCATCTAAGTTTCATACTTTAGTTAATTTTAAAAAATCTAATTGTCGTATCGAAAAACTGTTTACACCCCAGGATTCAGAAAAACCACCCCTTTCATTTGGTACTGAATTTGTAACGATAGGTCTGATAATTTATTTTTCCCTTTTTACGTTTTTTCGTTGCCACTTAAATTTCATACTTTAGTTATTTTTAAAAAATCTAAATGTCGCATCGAAAAACTGTTTGCACCCCTGGATTCAGAAAAATCGTCCCTTTCATTTGGTATCAAATTTATAAATATAGGTCTGATATTTCTAATTTATTTTACCCTTTTACCGTTTTTAACCCAGATTCGGTAAAACGTTTTACATTTATATATAGGAATTTATATATTTTTTTATTTTCCAGAAATAAAATGAAATATTTTTTATTTCACGTGAATAAAAATAAAAATTAGAGAGAAAAATACAAAAGTTGGTAATTTTTTTTTTTTTTTTTAATGAGGAATTTGCACGTGGATAAATATTTTCATAGAGATATTTGGCATTAGTTTAATATTTTTATTTAATTAAGCAGTACTTTTCTTTCCTGCAGTAAAACAAAATTTTTTGTTGTTATTATGTACCTTATGAGGTTTTTTTTATGTTCTCCCCTTAATTGTAAATGATTATAATTTGGATTTTATTAAGATTTTTTTATTTTTATTTTGTAAATACCAGAAAAGCGTTTATTTTATTTCATTATTTTATTTTATTTATTTATTTATTTTGTGTATGGAACAGTTTTAGTACTGGATTCCTTTGGCAAAATTTGAAATTCGGAACCGAAGTTGCTCGGACGTTTCTCGCCAAGATCTTTAATTGCACAATTGAGATAGCCAATTCAGTTCATCGCAAAAATGGCTTAAAATATTTAAAGTCCCCAAAGGTTTCCCATACTAAAGCTGTGCGTTTTGTATTTATTTATTTATAATATTTTCTATTAAAGACTTCCGTGGTCACGAAATTTCGTGCATAAATTGTTTGTATGCATCCGGCACTTATTGTAACTGGATTTCACGAAATTCGAAATCCCCCCCCCCCTTCTCGGAGTCGGAGGGCAATAAACGGTATAACTTCAGTATAACCCCACAACTGAATTTGGCGATTTTTCTTTGGCGCCGTTTTGAAGGATAATGATGTCGTTCTGGACTGTTTGCGATATAATATGGCAGCCTAATATGTTGTTTATTTTGGATTTATGATTTTATGATTTATGATTTTATCATTTACCATATATGAATTATGATTTTTAGATTTATGATTTAGCCATAATCGCCTACAAAAAATCGCCAAATATCGTTGTGGGGTTATACTGAGGTCGTTTCCAATAAACATGTGTAAAAACATGTTTTTCCGTTTGAATTCGCTTTGAATTATCTTAGAATGGCGAATTTTGGTGTGCGTATAATATTGATTAAGTGTACGCATTATGTACATTAGTGTGATTTTGCAAAACTTCGAACTCACCCGCTGAGGAAGGGGAAGTAAGAAGTGGGTAAGTTGTGCCGAAGACAGTAGAGACCTAGACTCCTCACTTTGCGAGCGAGAAAACCTCTACCAATCACAGCAAGAACTTAGGTTATTAATAAAGATATGGGATTTTAACAACTTATTTAAGTTTAATGTCCAGTGAAGCGGGCAAAGCCTGCTAGTCTAAAATATAACTAAATGAAAAAAAAAAAAAAAAAAAAAAAACTTATGCAGTCATAAATTATTTATGTTTTTGTATCCTGTTCTTCTCAAGCACAAAAAGTAATTTATTACTTTTGATATATATTATCTCATGACGCGAAGGAAACTACTGCTCTCTGAGAGAAGATGCGGTCTCAGTCAGATAAAAAAATTTGACGCCAGCGACAGTAACTTTATTTATTTTCTTTTAATAAAGAAATAAATAAATAAATATATATATATATATATATATATATATAAATTATAAAATTACTTCAACTTCTGCTTTCCATTACTAAGTAGTCAAACTTAATGCTCATCATTTACAAGTTTATTCATTTGTTATCATTTACGATTTTATTTATTTACAATTTTATTATTAGTTCCCCATCATACTATAGGTATGGGGAACTTAGGTAATCGTGAAAATTTTCGACCTCGGTTTTTTGACTTTCTTACACGTTTTCAGGTGTGAGGAATTCGAAAATGACAAAATTTGTATGGTGTCTGTCTGTAGTGTGTCTGTTAGTCTGTTAGTGTGTTAGTCCGTTAGTTTGTTAGTCTGTTAACACGATATCTCAAGAAAAAATTGTCGCAGAGAGGTCAGATCAGTTTTAAAATATTACTTTCGACACTGGAAAGAACCCTATTTATTTGCAACATTCGAATTAAAAAACTTCGTAAGTTATTAGAAATTTACGATTTTCTTAACATGGGAGAATAGGACAAAAATTCACTTAAACGTGCATTTAATAGAAAATGTTTACTGTAAAAATGTCAGACCAGTTTTAAAATATCACTTTTGATGCCAGAATGAACATCAGTAACTATAAATATGCTACTTTGAAAATTTCGTAAGTTATTGGAAATTTACGAATTTCTTAACATGGCAGTATAGGGCAAAATTTCACATAAACGTCAATTTTGAGAGATATTTTCATCGTAAAGATGTCAGACTACTTTTGAAATATTATTTAGGACACTGGCATGAATATTAATGACTATGAATTTTCCAATATAAAAATTTCGTAAGTTATTGGAAATTTACGAATTTCTTAACATGGCAGAATACAGCAAAATTTCACATAAACGTGAATCTAGAGGGATATTTTTATCGTAATGATGTCAAACCACTTTAGAAATATTATTTGGGATACTGGCATGAATATCATAGACTATGATTTTTCCAATTTAAAAATTTCGTAAGTTATTTGGAATTTACGATTCACTTAACATGTCAGAATAAGGCAAAATTGAGCATAAACTTCCATTTTGAGGATCATAAATACATTAAACAACTTCAAAATTACATTTATGATATTTGTTTGAACATGATTGAATACAAATATTTTAATAGGAAAACTTCGTAAATTATTCGTAATTTACGATTTTATCAACATTGTGAAATTCTAAATTTTTCATATAAATATGAATTTTGAGGATTATTGCATTTGAAATAGTAGCATGAAAACTAAACAACGGAATTGACCCTGATAAAATAAATTAATAGATTAGAATAAGATAAATATATCGAAGTGAACGGTGGATAGCCTATTAGGCGGGGATTTCATTCTGTCACTGTATCAAGCTTTGGTCAAATTCATTTCTTTTAATATGATTATAATATGTCTCGCACTAGAAATTTATGAGAATATAAATGTGATGGGGAACTGAGCAGAGTCCACCTATGCCAACTAGTTTTGTTAGTACGACAGGTCGTCCTATTTCTTTAAGACAGTCATTTTGCATTGTTACATATTACGGTCTATCACCTTGAATAAGCGAGCAAACTTTTTTTTTAATATGTAAAGCTGAAAGTTTGTCATTGTATCTGTCCAGAATTTTAGTTCGCTATACAAAGCTACACCATTCAACCGATCGGAACAAAAATTTGGTGCACTTATTAATCAAGACAGAATCTAGCTAACTACATAGTTATTATTTCAATCGGATAATTCAAGAGATGTTGAATAAGAACCCCATTTTAACTTTAAAATTATAAAAAATAAAAATACAAATTGGTACAAAAAAAATAAATAAAAAATAAAATAAGTAAATAAATAAATAAAATAAATAAATAAATAAATAAATAAATTAGTGAAAAACTATAAATTAATTAACAAAGTTTCGTATCGAAGTAGCTCGGACGATTCTCGCCAAGATCTTTACTTACGCAATTGCGACAGCAATTTTAATTCTCCAAAATGACAATAAATTTTTAATAGACGCCAAGGGGTTCCTATGCTAAAGATATACCAAAGAAATTTTAAGAAATAAATATAGTAACCAATGCTGAGGAATGGAACATAGTTACTGTATGCCTTTATATGGAAGAAAAGATTAAAATAAGTTTGTCGTACTAAATTAAGTTCTGTTTTGTTCAAAATTACACACCTATTACTTAGAAAACTGAAATACGCTTAGGTTTTTCTGTTTATTATTATTATATTCTTTTCTATGTAAGCTAGTATTTTTTCTAGTTTCTCTTCATTTTCTCTCGGTATTAAATCATCTTGCTTGTATGTTGATTCATTATTTTTGGTTTAGGTGAAAAAGACGTTGATATCTGTAAAATATTTTGGCTTTAGGCTTACAGATATACAGCATTTCACCTATTATTTGTACACATTATTCAGTCAGTGCCTCTAATAAACTACCGTGTTAATGCATGTTTTTATTTTTAGTTTTCGCTACTCTTTTTTAAATTAAATCTTCCATTGCTTCATGCGATTCCATTTTTCTTCCTGTGAAATGTTTGAAAAGGTTTTTCATATACCTATTTAGCTACCTATCTATAATATGTGTGTATGTAATGTATTTACCTTTAAAATTTGAAACTTATAAATATTGTACCAATTTCACAACCTAGTTAAAATTTTAATTTACCAGAAGCCAAATTATTATTATAACCAAATAAATATTGTGCAGTAGTGAAACCAGAATCGTTCAAAGAAAAGTTTCAAAAGAAAATTCATGGTTGACGACTCAGTTTTCATACTTTCACAGGCATCACAGTTTTAGTAAAGGACCCACCATGACGCCTTTTAAATTTTTATCGCCAAGTATGCAATGACATTTTATTTAATTTGGCGTAAATTTTTTTGTTAAAAAAAAATCCTATTTTGATTATAATTTTTTATGATTGCGTTTTTTTAGTTAATTTATGATAATAATTCATATTTTGTTTATATCTATAAAATATTGCTAGGTTTAAAATGACGCTTGCAAAGATTCTGAAGAAATAACATTTAAAAATATATTTTCCATAAAATGTCATCATGTTATCGAATTAGATCATTGAGCTGAATCCGCGTGCTTAAGCACCTACTGAAATTCCAGCTACGGTAAAGAAAGGGTTAAATATTGTTCATTGTTAAATATTATTATTTATCCTCGCGCATTTTATTAATTTCACCACTATCGTATCGTTTCGACAAAAATTAATTGAAATTGGTCCACGTTATAGAAATATTATATAGATTATTATTATTTTTTTTAAAATTCTTTCATTCTTTCTTTATTTTTTAAAATTAAGTATTTTTATTTTATTTCCTTCAATAACATGTAAAGAATAATAATAAATGAAAATGTTTCTTTCTTTCTTTTTATTTTTTTTTATTTTACTATACTAAGGTTTTTAATTAAATAGGAATATAATTATTTCACTTCTAAATTCTCAAAATCTGCAAATTTGATCGGCTTTATTTCCACCGTTTAGATTTGTTCATAGACGTTACTTTCACAAACTTCATCATTTAACAGTGCGCCCAGAGCTCGACTAACGTTAGACTGGACCCCGGATCAGCTTTTCTCTCTGAGGGCTTCCCCTTTACTAGTAAAATTGCTCTCTTAAGCAAAATTTAAAATAATCTTCTTTTTATGCATTTAAAATATAATTGTCATAGCCAGTATTACCAGGTTTTTGACGTTTGATAACTTTTGACAGTCTAAAATGTCATATCCCTGTCAAAGCTTCCAAAACCTCACATTTATAGCACATATTAGTAACCCATATTGGTAGCACAGCAACCACATCTTGTCATGGTGAATTATTCCTGGGCAAAAGACCGATATTACTCCCAACTTTCAATTACCATGTTGAGTAAAGCACAAAATTTTAAATTAATTTTTTTTTTTAAATAACATTTTCTAGATATGATTTGGGGTCTCCCTTGAAATGGGAGCCCAGGACAGCTGCCCCGTTTGTTCTTGTGATAATCAGGCTCTGAATGTGTCCCAAGTGTGTATCTTTTAGATATTAACCGTACTTACATGTGAGTAGAAGATAACGATAAGACCCACCAAATTCATTCAACAACGGAAATTAGTAAATACAAAGAATTATTTAAGTTAAAAATTGATTATTATTATTATTTTACATACAAAACTTTAAATTTATTTTCCCCAACAGTTGTATTATTAATGTCGTTACATTTTGTGAATCATCAAATTTTATTTTAATGATAAACATGTGTTTTTTCAATACTATACTTATATTTTTCCAATAAACTTAGAAATGGAACGTGACAAATATTTTTTTGGAAGGGATGTGGAGATCGTTCTAATTTATTGGTATAACCAAGAAAGTGCGTAAAATATGACACATATGCAGAATATAGGCAAATCAACTTTTTATGCATATTTATAAATCCGAATGATTTTTTGTTATTGAAAATGCGTGGTAATGGAATACATTTAGTGCATATTTAAAAGATATTTTATGCATATTCACTTGACTATTTTGTGATCATTTATGTTGTATATAATACAGATTCTAACAATTACTATTGAACAATAAAAAAGTTACTAAACTATATGAGATATTTTAAGAATAAAATTTTTGAGCAAATTATGTTTTAGTTATTTTAGAGGTAAATAATAATAATAATAATAATAATTCTAGATCTAAAGCGTAGTAAAAACGATACATCTGTGCGCAATAAATTTACAGAAACTTTTGTAGAGGTTCTATCACATGTTTTTCTTTGGTTATATGTATGATGTAAAAAAAAAAAAAAAAAAAATCTTTGTATCTTTAGTCTGAAAGCTACGTTCGTGAAGTACTTTATGCTTTTGTATGCAAGTATAACTCGGCAAAACATTTCTCTAAACTTTAAATAAACAAAGATTTTTCTTTCTCTCTTTTCCTTCTTTTTTCTTTTTTTGAAAATAAAATTTCTTTTTTTCTTAAAAAAAAAAAAAAAAAAAAAAAATTCGAGACCTCTGGAGTAAGATAATAAAATTTCACAAAAGGGAAAGGAAAGTTTTGTTTCGTTTATCGCTTGTGAATCATTGCTTCGTTGCAAGAAAATTATACTGAATTGATAAAACAGAAAAAAAAAAGTATACATATATATGCATAATAATAAACAGTAAAATGTTGAAAATATGTGTGTAGAATAAATAAATTTTATTTTGCAAACACATACACACGTATATAGGATGAAGATAAGATTTATTATTTCATTTGGGACATTGGATTTTGTAAAAAGTAACCAACTATAAGTGTATAACAGAATTGAAAAGAAGATGAGTTACCTTTTCCTCCTTTGTTAATCGTTTTTTTTTTTTTTTTTTTTTTTTTTCTGTCAGTCTCGTCTTTGAACAATTACCCCATTCTAAAAATATGAACTGTTTTATACAGTACAGTAGAAATTGACCAAAATAAAAATGTAAGTCTGTTCATCTGCTTGAAAAGGCGCGTTAGAAAATGATGTTTAAAAGAATAATGAAGATTATCTATTTGAATCATCCTGACTTATTTATAAATAAGTTTATGATATTCTTGTTTAAGGAAATCTGTTAACTTATAATACTAAAGCATACAGGCTATTGGTAAGGAACTGGTGCGTTATTTTATATAGGATTCATTTTTCGAAGTTTAGAAATAAATTAACAGACGATTAAATTTCTACAATAACTCATAAGAGTCTAAATAGATTACTAAATAACTAAAATAAAATTTTATAAATAATTTGACCAGTGATATTTTAATTTAGATATGAAAACAAGAATAATGCTCACTTTAGAATAATTCTGATGGAATACAAACCATATAGAAACATAACAAGAAGAAGCTTATAAAGAATGTAAACAAGAGTTTTCTAATCGAACAAATAATTAGGCCGTTCATTGTAAAAGTGAACTATCTCCTTGTAAATGGATTTTTAAATAACGAGTTTTTTGTAAATTTATGCGTCTAGAAAAAAGGCAAGTTTTTGTAAATGTTATCGATTTTTGTGTTTAATACAACTCAGAATTACAAGAATTTATAAATTATATTAAATATAATTTAAAGTAACTTAGAAACTTCATAAAAATAAATAAATAAATAAAAAATAAAATAAAATGCCCAGAAAGCAGAGATAAATCATCAGGGAGCTTCGTAATAAGCTCTGTTAAGCTTATACCACAAGGTGACCCTACCTTGCAAGGCAAAAATATTGCTTTTCAATGAAAAAATAAAATAAGATATGAGAAAATTAAATCATGCAAGTAGAAAAACGGAGCTTCACCAAAAATAAATTCAGCAATTACATGTTAATAACATAGCTATACGTAAGTAGTAGGAAATATTTTAATAAACTACGAAGTTGAGTTGAATCTTACAAATTAACATAGGAATTAACATAATTAATTTAACTTACTGGAAAAACTTAGAAAAAGCAAAATTACAATTATTTAACAAAATATGAATTAGTTTAAGGGATAATTATTAAATAGTATAGACCATTTATTTAAAAAATAGTCTATATTAAAAATACCTGTTCTATATTTGTAGATAGAATCGATTCCACAATCCAGGGATTTTTAATGTGATTTCAGTACCACCATCTGTTGAGCACAATTATAATTAAATCTAGAGCAATTTACAAAATATTCCACATATTTTACTAAAAACAATTATAATTAAATTGAGAACAACTTGCTAAATATTGATTGCATCTATTTATCTATCTATCTCTCTCTCTCTCTCTGTATATATATATATATATGTATAAAGTTTTTTTTTTTTTTTTTTAACAAAAACAGTATAATGCAATGCAGAAAGTATATTAGTAATAAATAAATACAATGGGATTTTTTTATTTACAAATTATTTATTGCTTCTTTTCAAATTACTTACTCTTTCTGCGCATTCTATTTGTATTAAATATTCTTTACAAACTGTTAAGTTTAGTTTTACGTATGATTAATTAGTTTTCTACAAACTTATCTAATTGCATCAGGTAAATAACTTTCCTTAATCTTATAAACTAATTACTCCCTGGCTGAATTTTCAATCCAATGTAACATAAAGTAATTGACGTTCGGTAATATTTATGAGAGGCCACCAATTCAGAAAATTCCCATTTATATTATTAATACACTATATGCTACATAAGCTGGTTTGAGTTATAGAATTGATAATAATTCACACATAAAAAAAAAAAAAAAGAAGAACACTGAAGAATTTATGAAGTGAAAATGATGATTTTTTTTTCTTTCTTTATATAAATTAACGATTCAATCTATTTTTCTTTAAAATGTTGAAAAAAATATACTTTTTCATTTTTATTACTTTCATTACCCGACTACCACAGACAATAGAAGTATTGTATTCGATCAAAAATTTTGATATCGAGTTTTCCCCGATTTCCGTGTTTTAAGGTCTTCTGAGTCTAAAAAATCGATTTTTTGCAATTGGTCAGTGTGTGTGTGTGTGTGTGTATGAAATCGTCTAACTATCATACCTTCAAAATTAATAAAGATAGAACAACAAAACTTCAGAATTAAGACAAGTCTAGTGTACAGGTGATTTTTCCAATTTATGGTAAAATTGGAAAACTGGAAGTGGGATCATAGGTCCGTATCTCAAAAATGTCTCTAACGCTTCTCTTCAACATTGCTATATAAAGATCCCTTTAGATTTCGAATCTAGTTGGTTAGTTCAGGAAAAAAAATGATGGACAGCCTGTATAAACAGGTAAATTTTAGATCTCGCAAGTGCGTTCCTTTTAAAACTGCTCTACGGATTTTCTTCAAACTCTCTAGATTAACTCCCTTTTACAGAGCTGCCAACCTACTCCGGCAAATTGTTAGTACCGCCCATTTTTCTACATCACTTAATTTTTAAAGTAATTTTCTTCAAATACATTTGTGATGAATTAAAAAGAAAAAAACTATAAGAAATGACTGGTGTAGAAAAAGGGGCGGTACTAACAATTCGCCGGATTAGGTTGGCAGCTATGCTTTTAGATATTCTTAGGTATGCATTTGTTAGTTTCAGATGAATTGATGCCCAAAATGACGGATTGGAAAGTGTGTAATTAAAAAAAAAAAAAAAAAAAAAAAAAAAAAAAGATCTCCCTGGTGTCGAAAATTTGAACTTTTTTTTTTTCGCTCAAACAAATTCCCATACGTTCATTATGTCGTACACAATATGTTATAACTTTCTCAACAATAGTATCGATTATAGACTATTTTTAAAAAAGAGTCATTTAATTTCGAACATCCTGTATATCTCTCAATATTTGTAACAGAATAAGTTCTGATTTACTGATTACACGAACTACTGACAACATGAACAAAATTTTAATTACCCTTGAGATTCACGTTAATGAGGTTTGACTGCCTTACAAAATATTAACGAAGTAAAAATAAATAAATAAATAAAATTAAAATGTTCTAATATTTTCATAAAATGATAAAAGTTTATAAAGTTTTGTTGTGGAAGTACATACATTTAAATATATCTGTTTATTACCCAAACAATAACTTTTTTCTTTTTTTAATAAATACGTTCATAATGTTTATTACTTCTTGGAGAATATATATATTTTTCTAAATTATAGTATTTTAAAAAATTTTATATTGCGTTGTTCTTCACAGACCGTTTATAATTCTCTAAAACAAACTTTTGCAGTGTTTTTATAAAAAATTACTTTTAAAATATTTTAATTAAATAAAATATAAAATATTATGTAAATGAAATACTTAAAATTTCTCATGATATTTATAGGTATTAAACCTGAAAGTACGAAAATATTATACAGTAGAAAAGTAGGAATTTTTTTTTTTTCGTTATCAAAGAATATATATATATATATTTATTTATTTACAACCAATTTTTTTGGAAAGTCTTCTTTGGAAAACTGCACAACGAATTCTCTCTCTCTCTCTTTTTTTTTTTTTTTTTTCCCATTTTGAATATAAAGTTGATGTAGTAAAATAAAAGCACGGTGCTCTAAAGGATTATTTTAAAACTTTTTTTTTTTTTCTCTCTTTTCTCTTAGTGAATACACGATGGAAATATCTTTTCTAAGACTTTTCCCTTTTGCCTAGAGTTCATTGCTATTCTTGCTGCGCAAGACTATTTCTCGATATTTTTTGCATTAAAATGAAGATTATAGTCTAGAATAAATAAAAATAATATTCAGAGTAACTTTTTTTTTTTTTTTTTTTTTTTAAACATAAGTATGTTTCTTTTTGTTCCTTAAGAAAAAAAAAATAAAAAATAAAGGCAGATTGTTACAAAGAGATAAAATATTATATCAAGAATATACATTAAACAATGTTTATATAGGATAAGTGCTCCAGTGATTGACACTTTTAGAGCAATCTCTGATGTTTTTAATGTTCTAGCTATCAGAAAATATTTTTAGAAATCTTACGCAAATACATATGGTATAAAAGACATTCAGAACCACATATATGTTAAAATTGTATATGCATTTGATAATTTTTAGTTCCCCATCATACTATAGGTATGGGGAACTTAGGTAATCGTGAAAATTTTCGACCTCGGTTTTTTGACTTTTCTACACGTTTTCAGCTGTGAGGAATCCGAAAATGACAAAATTTCTATGGTGTCTGTCTGTAGGGTGTCTGTTAGTCTGTTAGTGGGTTAGTGTGTTAGTCCGTTAGTTTGTTAGTCTGTGTACACGATATCTCAAGAACAAATTGTCGCAGAGAGGTCGGATCAGTTTTAAAATATTACTTTTGACACTGGCAAGAACCCTATTCATTTGCAACATTCGAATTTAAAAACTTCGTAAGTTATTAGAAATTTACGATTTTCTTAACATGGGAGAACAGGACAAAAATTCACTTAAAAGTGCATTAAATGGAAACTTTTTACTGTATAACTATAAATACGCTACTTTGAAAATTTCGCAAGTTATTGGAAATTTACGAATTTCCTAACATGGCAGTATAGGGCAAAATTTCACATAAACGTCAATTTGAGAGATATTTTCATCGTAAAGATGTCAGACTATTTTTGAAATATTATTTAGGACACTGGCATGAATATTAATGACTATGAATTTTCCAATATAAAGATTTCGCAAGTTATTGGAAATTTACGAATTTCCTAACATGGCAGTATGGGGCAAAATTTCACATAAACGTCAATTTGAGAGATATTTTCATCGTAAAGATGTCAGACTATTTTTGAAATATTATTTAGGACACTGGCATGAATATTAATGACTATGAATTTTCCAATATAAATATTTCGTAAGTTATTGGAAATTTACGAATTTCTTAGCATGACAAAATAGAGCAAAATTTCACATAAACGTCAATCTTGAGGGATATTTTCATCGTAAAGATGTCAAACAACTTTCGAAATATTATTTAGGATACTGGCATGAATATCATAGACTATGATTTTTCCAATTTAAAAAATTCGTAAGTTATTTGGAATTTACGATTTACTTAACATGTCAGAATAAGGCAAAATTGAGCATAAACTTCCATTTTGAGGATCCTAAATACATTAGACAACTTCAAAATTACGTTTATGATATTTGTTTGAACATGATTGAATACAAATATTCTAATAGGAAAATTTCGTAAATTATTCGTATTTTACGATTTTATCAACATAGCGAAATTGTAAATTTTTCATATAAATATGAGTTTGAGGATTATTGCATTGGAAATAGTAGCATGAAAACTAAACAACGGAATTGACCCCGATAAAATAAATTAATAGATTGGAATAAGATAAATATATCGAAGTTAACGGTGGATAGCCTATTAGGCGGGGATTTCATTCTGTCACTGTATCAAGCTTTGGTCAAATTCATTTCTTTTAACATGATTATAATATGTCTCGCATAAATATGATGGGGAACTGAGCAGAGTCCACCCATGCCAACTATTTTTTTTTTTTTTTTTGACACCCACTCAATGTTCCAGTAATTGACACTGTCAGTTTTTCATTTTATCAGTAATTGGCACCCTATGTTTCAGTGTTTGACATTGCTAGTTATTCTTTTTACCAGTTACTAGCATCCCATGCTCCGGTGTTTGACAAAAACGTTAAAATTCTTATATGTAAAATATATTATTTTATTATTTTTCTTATTCATTAATTATTTCGGGATAGATATCAATTACTGGAGCATGCCAATCACTGGGGGTACCTATCCTATTGTATGTGTATGTGTGTGTGGGGGGGAGTTAAGAACGATTCACTACATGAAAATACTTAGGACTGGATGGAATGACCTTGTGATGTATTTTCTAAGGGATCCTAGTCCGTATTCACATAAATTTCGGAGAAAATCATAGAAAACGTCCATTCTATTCCTAAGACCGCTAGGCCAACAAGCAGAACTTGGGTTCGATCTTGGCACCTCCCGCCTACCACATTCGAGAGTAAGAACTTTTCGACCACTGGTAGAACAATATGTATAACTTCTTGGTCCGAGATTGCGTATAATTGTTACGTTAGTTCGTGTGACGTTTAAGATGGTTCTTGAATTTGCTAAAGTTCCCTCTGTTCGTAACAAATCTGTGACTTACTTTTAAACAATTATGCGCAACAATTAACGCAAACACCAACATCATAACAATTATACGAAATCTCGAATCAAGAAAATCTTATTGTTTTTACCAATTTGCTTATCACTTCTATTCGAACAGCTGCCACGTCTGCATTCAGATTAAGATCGATAGGTCGACATTCATCTCATACATTTTCGTCACCCCTGCTGAGAAGAATGAGAAACCATCTAATAGTATCGAAAATGAAATAAAAATACTTTGATGCAAATCTCTGCCAGCAACATAAGGAACTAATTAAAATAAATTCGGCAAGATACAAAAAAACTTATAAATTATGGCTAAACACACAGCCTGGAGAAACTTTTGCAATTCACAATCTCCCATTTTCGGAACAGCTGAAAAATTCTACAGCAATAATTTTTTTATTCCTCCAGAAATCAAACGTCAAAGTCCTCCAGCTCTTTCCTCAAAGAAAAACAACCTGGAATATTTAATAGAACAACTCTTTCTTCCACCCCATCTTCCAATTTCAGATAACTTTGTTTTCTCAGCCCCGGCGGACGAAACCTTCACGAAAGCTGAAATCCGCTCGGCACTCTCCAGCTTCAATGACAAAAAAGCGTCTGGTCCAGATGGGATTGATTTCAAAATCTTAAAACGAACATTTAAATGTCTTTCTTCCATAATTCTGAAATGAGTTAACCTCTGCTTAAAATTCAATTACTTTACAAAAGTCCTCCGCCTCGATGAAGTGTCATATTTCCTGAAGCAAGGGAAGTCTTCTTTTGAACTTTCTTCCTACCATCTGATCTGCCTGTTACCAACGTTAGAAAAATTGTTAGAAAAACTAATGGTTACAAGGCTAAATCCCTTTTTTAAAAAAAGAAAAAATCTTATAAATAAAAAACAGTTTGGTTTCAGAGAGGGAGTACCATGCGAATTAGCTTTGTCGAACATTCTTACTTTCTTCGCCGACAGCTTCAGCACAGAAAATTACACCGCACATGTTTCACGGAATAGCAAAGGGGCATTTGATAATACAGAATGGCTTCATATTCTTACCGCTCTGAAAAAATTGAACTGTCGGAGGAATATCACAGGAATTATCGGTTGTTATTTCTCAGACAGATCCATTTTAATAAACTGGGGTTTTGGTTCGACAAACCGTTTACAAGCCAAGGGATGCTCCCAAGGCTCTTGCCTAGGTCCTATCCTTTGGAATATAATTGCCAATAATATTGTAAACTCAATGCATTCTAAAGTTGCTATCAGACAGTAGAATGAATATTCTGAAGTATAAGATAATACATCTCAAAGTTACAGAACAACTTTGTTGAGTTGAATCTATCGTTATTTTTAAGCATAAATGAAATTCAGAAATGTAAACAACGGTCGCAACATTCGGAGATAATTGACCTCAAGGAGGTTTGATTGGAATGAAGATAGGTGATATTCTGGAACCGTGATTCTCTGATTGGAGAAATTTATGCTGAAAACTAGTATATGCGATTTAAACAGTCGAAAATGCATGATTGAAGAGTATATGGGAAGCAAATCGTGTCAGACGGGAATAATATTTTAATTGCTTCCCGCATGAAAAACCTGTTTATGAGGTAGTATGTGCTAAGGACTGTCTTATCACATTCGGTCTGATAGCGGCTTAAGGGTTTGAAAACTTTCGCTTATGCAGACAATTTTCACCATTATTCTCTCAGACTGAACGAGGAAGGATCTGGAAAAATAAAAGCCCATGTATGTAACTCTTTCCTTCTTCAGCTCCCTTCTAAAATCCAACTTAACACTTTCTTTTTACATAACTCTTGCTCTAACCTCCTCTTTTCCTCGAATTCTCAAAAGAACGTCTGTGACAAGGATCGACGGTATCAGTGTAAACCACGTCAAAAATCTAAAAATACAGGGCCTAACATTAGATAAAACTTAAATTGGTTTGCTTACACTAATAACTTAAAAATAAAGGCCTCAACACATCTAACATATTTCAACAAAACTGACAGGAAGAAACTGGGGCATTAGTAGTAAATAACTTTTTAAAATAATAATTTTAATAAATTATTTTTACTGAGTGAATTTGTGTAGGAAAATATAGAAGAAAGTCATGTGGTGGCTCCAACATACTAGTGTCCTTTTTGAAATGGGTAAATTAGGTTCTGATCAGATAGACGTAATAATCGATATAAATCATGTTTTTTAGAACGCTCCTGTATGTGGGGATACTGTCACTGGTCCAGGTATTGAAATGCGTAAATTGAATTCCGATTAAATGCATTTAATCACAGATGCAATATTTTTTTTTTTAATGATAATAATCGTTATGTTTTTAAGAAAATCTAACATGATGCATGCTTATTAGTCTTTGGATTATTAAGAAGAAATAACAAATTATACTAAAAATGGGAAGTAAGAACATTAATAATTCTAGTGCAAAGTTTATTCAAAAGCAAAGATAATTGAAAGAGTATTAAAAGCAAAGTTTTAAAGAATAATTGTATGTAATGCTGATAATCACATGTTATTTAATAAAAAAGCACCACAAAACTGGCGTTGTAAAAAATATTACTTACAAACTTTGAATAAACACCATTATGGTGTTTATTCAAAGTTTGTAAGTAATATTTTTTAATCACATGTTATCTTTATCTTTTATATAAATAAAAAGAATTGTGTGTCTGTGTGCACTGTGGAGCGCAGGTCACTGATCGCAGAAACAGGAAACTTCGCAGAGAGTAGATTGTACCATGCAGAGGTACACATTATCGAGATTTTTTCGATTTTCGATTTCGAAATTTTAATTACACTGCTCGATATTGAAAATGTAACACCAAGAAGGAATGATAATAACGGAATGAAATTTGTTGGACACATACATTATAGTAGGAAGAACAATTGATTAGAATTTCAGGAAATTTGGAGTGATATGTATTGAGAAAACAGTACATAAAGCAGCGACCTCTGTGAGCAATAACAGCACATATCTGCCTAGGCATTGAATCGAACAGCGATTGGATGACATGTACGGGTAGAGCACTTTATGGAGCTTCAACACGATGCCACAATTCATCGATCGAAGTTACTGGTGAGTGGTGGGGGGCCAGTCGCTTTTCAACGATCAAACAGTCATTTTCATTGGTGCGAGATCAGGAGAACGCGCTGGCCAGAGCAACAGTCGAACACATTCGGCATCAATGAAGGTCCAGACAATATGGACAACTTGCGGTCGTGCATTGTCCTGCTTAAATGTTGCGCTTCGGAGGCCTTGAACACAGGGCAGAGCTATGGGCCTTAACTCGTCAGAAATGTAATGGCTGGTATTCAGAGTGGCGGGAATGAAAACAAGAGGTGACCGGGACGTGCATCCAATGGTACAACATACACTATTCTTGCTACAGCATATACTATGAATTAATACTTTTTATGAATACCCTCGCATTTTAATAAAAATCGATTATTTTTTTTACATACAGTTATTTGTTCTACTTTTGTAAAGTTGGTTTTTCCACTGTTAGAGCGAGAACAATCTAAGACCTCCATGTGTAGCTTCCAGACTTTAATTTTTGACATCAAGGAATTTCCAAGCGTGATGTAATATGTTTATAAAATGTGGTTTCTCAAACTTGAATCTGGTTTCAAATGTCCTTGAACTAGAAAATCAAACTCGTTTCAAATAAATGAGTTGTTAGGGACAATCACTACGCTTAAATTGCAGCTTTCAAGTTTGTTAACTGAGACTGGTTATGATAAAAAAAGTTTTAAAAATGAAGTATAACACAAAAGTTTTCGAAAACTCTATAAAATTTCGGTGTTGAGAGCTGAACTTTTAAAATTCACCTTTGAATACGGTCTTGATTTCAATGTTTTGCAAAGAAAGTCTCCATAAATGTATACACAGAAAATTTTGCAAGAAAAAAGACAAAAGGTCGGTTGAAGCTTTATATGTCGTCCGTAAGAAACTAATGAAAAATGTTTTTAACTTGCCCATTTATTGATCACTGACAATGCAGTAAAATTTCAAACAAAACTGTTTTTTTTTCTCAATATTTTAACCCTTTGCCGTTATTTAATTTCACTCCACTGATCAGTGTTGCCAAATTAAGAACTTTTTATTCAATATTCACCATTAAATTTTAACTGTAAACGCGTCTAATAACTTCGAGGGCTATTTGTCCATTATGTATATTAAATATCACTCCTCAAAACTATTGGTGGTAGTTTAATAAAATAGCCCCTAATTTCGCAACACCATTCAGAGGGCTTTAGAGTATTATGGCCGGCGTTAAGGGAAAGCTTTTTCATTAGTCTTCAAGAGTTAAGAAAAAGTCAATAAATCGTAACACTTGGCAGCTAAGTTTGAGTAATAATAATAATAATAATAATAATAATAATAATAATAATAAACAGTTTACTCTTGCGCAAAACTGAAATAAGAATTTTCAAAGTATTAGAGTATGCCCTTTCCCATTGCAATTTTCAAGCTGCATTCGTACCCATTTTTTTATCATCTGATGGAGGATCGTACTTAATTATTTAGACTCGAAAATAATGTTAGATATTTTTGTATCTTTGGTGTTCTATTTGATGTTCTTTTATTCTATATTTCTTAAGACAAAAGCAAACATACAAATCATTAATTATTCTTGCACTTTTCAAAGATGTCTATTCATCAAAAACTTAAATACTTCGTTAATTTATATACATAGGTGCCAACTTGCACGTTTTTTTAGCACCAATATTTCTTTGTAAAAAATTTCATCGCGCCATGTTTAATCGAAGAAAACTGCTAAAAAAATTATTAAAAATTTCTATTAAAACTTTACACGGTGGCAACAAACGTACAAGTTGGCACCTATGTATATAACAAAAGAGTTTTGTTTGTAATAATTACCCTTTGTTTGTAATAATTATTCTTTTATTTTTGTGTAAATTTCAGACATAAATCAACCCTATTTACAAATGAGTGAAGTCACACAATTAAAAGATAAACAAAAGCATTACAACATTTCGAAATAATACTTGGGCAACAATAAAATCTGTATATTACCAGAATATAAATTCGTACAAAAATAAAGAATATAAAAATGAAATATGCAATCACAATTTTAAAAGGAAATCATTAAATATCGCCCTCTTTTCGGATTGCGAGGTACAGTCGGTAACAAAAGTGTCCAAATACTAGCAAAAATTCCTATGTTAAAAAGGTACACTTCATACGGTTTCGTTAAATAAATCCTTGTCGAATCATGGTCTTAGTTAGTGTAAGAACTTGATTCGATAAGGATTTATTTAACAAAACTGTATGAAGTGTACTTTTTTTACATAGGAATTTTTGCTAATGTTCGGACACTTTTGTTACCGACTGTACCTGTCTATAAGGTAAAACTTCCACTAACATACAGTGTGATCCTGTTGAAAATGAATTATTAAAAAACGCAATTATCTTTTTTTTTTTTTTTTTTTTCAGTAGGAGATTCCTTAAAATATTTTGCGGGAGGGTACTTAAATTGTTAGTGCCGCCCCTGATACAGAACATTCCTGTTGAAAAGTAGTATATATATCATTTACAATTCTATTTTAGTGGTGCCGCCACATGAAATAATTTGATTTACATAACGATCTACTGTCAGTACGTCTTTGAATTGCACTTTAATAAACTAAACTGTTTTATAAATAGAAAGAAATTAATAAATGCAGTTGAAACAAGTTAATGTTAGAGCTAATAGATTGTATGCAAATTTAGGCACTAAACTTTTGGATTTGGAATTTCTTGTATTCTGCATTACATTATTAATTTCCCGTCTTAGATTTCGGGACACAAAATAAAATTATTTTTCTGATATATTTTTCAATCAAGCCATTTTATTTTAAGTGGTAACAACTTTTCACTTGACATTGACATAAATAATACAGCAGGGTGCCCTGAACAGAAAAAGATTTCTTCTGATCTCTGATATCAATTTTCGTGCACACACACACACACACACACACACACAAAATTACATTCAAATTAAAAAAAAAAAAAAAAAAGAAGAAGTGAACGACCGATTGTGCCCCCCTCCTCCCATGAAAATTTGAAAAATCGGCGCGCATGTTTGTCCGTGTTAACAACTGCTAATAAAATGATACAGAAGAAAGTTTTGTGATGGTCAAAGCATATTATATATTTTTTCTTCTTTTTCTAATAATTTTGTTTTAATTTTAAATAATAAATAAATTTCGTCAATAGTTTGAAATTTCGAAAATTTCTTGATTTATTTCTGGAGACGTTTTTTCCAGGGAACGTATTTTCCTAGAAACCTTTATAAGCCTTATATATAAGCCTTTTTAAAAATTAAATGATACATTAAATTAATTTTCCGATTTTGCTTATAATAGCTTTTAGAATTCAAGTCCTGTTTTATTTATGGATTTTAAGAATAAGATAGAATTTACAAATCAATTAAAAAAATTTTTTTTTTTTTTACTAAATCCACCTCAATTTTTTGTGTTTGCATAAGAAAGCAACATATACTAGTCGATTTTGATTTAATTATTAGGATTTGGATACTAATAATATACTGAAAATTACTTTTATGCTAAAATTCGGAGGAAATATTTTTAGTGTCTTTGATAGAGGACATACATTTTTAAGAATATGATTGAATAAAACATAGCATTAAATAATCATATCTTTTAATCCATTGACCAAAATTCGATGGTATTTATTTTAATTAAAGCAAGATATTCTCCAAGAGAGCTCAAACAGATGAAACTTTTATCCTTAAATAATATGAGATAGAATCTTCTCTAATTCTACGTCCCAAATGAAACGCCTTAATGCATTGAAGGCTTAACGTCTCAGAGAATCTTTAATATACTTTCCCTCAAATGCATCATTTTTATATGCTACTTTCTTTCACTGCAGACGCAGGGAAAAATCTATTAAGCATTTCTCTTCAACGATTGAAGACATTTTCAAAACAAAACAAAACAAAATAAAAAATATTACATTTTCTACACCCGATGACTTTAAGGACGACGAAGGTAAAAAAAAAAAAAAAAAAAGTTGAATCGTACTCTTAAACCTACAAAAAATGAAATGGCAATAAAAGATATAGGAAATAAGATCTTTCGCTATCTCTCTCTTTTTTGAGGGAGAATTCACCTCAGGCAACGGAAGAAAATATTCTTTATTGTAGACAATGAAATGAGTGTTTCTCTAAAATAAAACAAAGAAATTATTTTATGATTAAATCCAGTGTACTATAAGCGTAAGAAAAGTAAGTAATCGGAAAGACGGAGAAAATTTTTGTTTAGTTTTTCACAGTTTTAGTTTGTTTAGGATTGGGATATCGAAAATACTTATGAGAGAGAAAAAAAATATATATATATAAATACGAAACTTTTTACAAAATAAGACTGATTTAGTTTTTATGTATTATATATAATTTTAGATAATAGGACTATTACAGTATACTTTTCGTAAAAATGCATATTTTAGAAAGAAATATCGATTCTTTTATGTTACAGCTAATAGCGCTTGCACCCGTAATATTTTAGTACAGAGCAGTTGCTAATTTCTTTAATAATATGTGTTTATTAAATGTGAAACTAAAATTGCCCAGAATATTTTGTTCGATTGCATTATATACATAAATTCTACGAGCAAATTTTCATATAATTATTGCTGAAATAAGCTTAATGTATATATATAGAACCGATGCAATTCTGACTTTTCCAGATGCTTCAGTTTGTTAAGAGACGCTTTGCTCTGATTACTCTAATCTCCTTGGTTTTCTAGAAAATGAACTGCACTCTCAGCATTACGTACGACTTGTAATTCAATGTTTTCGTAAACCCCACGTCGAATTGTGGCCTCGTCAACCTACAGATCCCTGCTTCACTAGTGTTACGTGAAACAACCTTATTCACCAAAGTTTTAACACTGGAGTTAACCCAGGAGTACTCTAGGTTATCTCAAGATCGGTATTCACTACGAAAAATCAGCGATTTAACACTCGAGTTAACCCTCTTTTTTTAATCCTTCGAAATTGGAGAGTTAACTCTGGTATTACATGAGCGTGTTACAGTTACAGCAAAAAACACTTGTTTACTTTTTAAAATACATTGACATTTTATTGGCCAATCAACGAGACTCTTACGAATTTCTCCAGATAACTCTGGTGTCCACTAATCCCCGTTTGGTGAATACGAAAGCTTTATAACCCAGGGTTAAGGGAGTGTTAACTCTAACACAAGTGTTACGTGAACTATGGGTTAACATTGGTTCGGTGAATAAGGCAGTGAGCATTGAATCTCAGATTGCCAGAACTATTAATTTCGATGAAGTTATAAAAATTCGAGTGCTCTTAAGGATTTTCGAGGGTCCTCTTTGATAACATATTGGACAATTTTAAAATTCAGGTATCCTGGCAATGTCGTTTTCCAGTGCGGAACTGTTGCCACATCCCCACTGGCAACCTGTAGTTCTCTCCGGACTTAGAAAACGAATGTTCGAACAACTTTTAGGAATGCAACGCTTTTAGAATCGGAGTGTCCTGCAGCCAAAGAGACGTTAACAATGTGCCTTTTCATTTCCCGGATAAGTGCAAGTTCTGTTATGTTTACCTGCAGCTGAAAGGATGTTTAAAGATGATATTCTGGACATTGTATTACATATATTACGTGTTCTCGGTGGACTGACGCAACCTGTATATATTGGTGAAAAAAAAGTATATGTATATGCATATAATAAAAATAAGGTTGTTATTGCTATCTAAAAAATTCACAAAAAATAAATAAATAATATTAAATTAATAATAATATGAAATTAATAATAATATTAAACTAATAATTAAATAATTAATAACAATTTAAAATTTAAAAGACATTTTAGTTCCTCATCATACTATAGGTATGGGGAACTTAGGTAATCGTGAAAATTTTCGACCTCGGTTTTTTGACTTTTTTACACGTTTTCAGGTGTGAGGAATCCGAAAATGACAAAATTTATATGGTGTCTGTCTGTAGGGTGTCTGTTAGTCTTTTAGTCTGTTAGTCTGTTAGTGGGTCAATCCGTTAGTTTGTTAGTCTGTGTACACGATATCTCAAGAACAATTTGTCGCAGAGAGGTCAGATCAGTTTTAAAATATTACTTTCGACACTGGCAAGAACCCTATTTATTTGCAACATTCGAATTTAAAAACTTCGTAAGTTATTAGAAATTTACGATTTTCTTAACATGGGAGAATAGGACAAAAATTCACTTAAACGTGCATTAAATGGAAACTTTTTACTGTAAAAATGTCAGACCAATTTTAAAATATCAGTTTTGATGCCGGAAGGAACATCAGTAACTACAAATATGCTACTTTGAAAATTTCGCAAGTTATTGGAAATTTACGAATACCTTAACATGGCAGTATAGGGCAAAATTTCACATAAACGTCAATTTTTAGAGATATTTTCATCGTAAAGATGTCAGACTACTTTTGAAGTATTATTTAGGACACTGGTATGAATATTAATGACTATGAATTTTCCAATATAAAGATTTCGTAAGTTATTGGAAATTTACGAATTTCTTAACATGGCAGCATAGAGCAAAATTTCACATAAACGTCAATCTTGAGGGATATTTTCATCGTAAAGATGTCAAACCACTTTCGAAATATTATTTAGGATACTGGCAGGAACATCATAGACTATGATTTTTCCAATTTAAAAAAATTCGTAAGTTATTTGGAATTTACGATTTACTTAACATGCCAGAATACGGTAAAATTGAGCATAAACTTTCATTTTGAGGCTCATAAATACATTAGACAACTTCAAAATTACATTTATGATATTTGTTTGAACATGATTGAATACAAATATTCTAATAGGGAAATTTCGTAAATTATTCGTAATTTACGATTTTACCAACATAGCGAAATTGTAAATTTTTCATATAAATATGAATTTTGAGGATTATTGCATTGGAAATAGTAGCATGAAAACTAAGCAACGGAATTGACCCTGATAAAATAAATTAATAGATTAGAATAAGATAAATATATCGAAGTGAACGTTGGATAGCCTATTAGGCGGGGTTTTCATTTTGTCACTGTATCAAGCTTTTGTCAAATTCATTTCTTTTAACATGATTATATCTCTCAAACTAGAAATTTATGAGAGCATAAATATGATGGGGAACTGAGCAGAGTCCACCTATGCCAACTAGTTTATTAAATTTATTAAATTTTAAAGAGAAGTAGTTTTTTTTTTTTTTTTTCTGGTTTCATAATTGAATGTAATAAAATATTAATAAAACCATATTATAATTAAAGTTTTTCAGTGCAATAACGACCTAACAAAATAAATAAATAAATAAATAATGAAAAAATAATAATCCAATGTGTCACTCACACGACTTTCTCTAACCCTGAAATTTAATGCTAATACATGTTGGACATTAAGGGGTAAGATAAAGCGTACTGTTATGTAAACCTATGTTTAAACAATTCAAATCAGGCTTCGGAACAGTTTTATTTTATAAATAATTCTGTTTAACCCCCCGTTTCATAATTGTACCTATATTTATATAGAATTCAAATCAGTTATTAAATTCAAAAGTTTATTTAAAATTATTCAGACAACTTTCACACGCAACATTCCTTGAAACTTATCAATCTTGATCAAGCTTTTCTAATAACAAACGTATTAACTTCAAAATACAATATTTGGATCGCCTGGAATTATTTATTTTTAATTTATTTTAAGAGACGCACACAAAGATCAAACGTTAAAAATTTGACTTCGGTATTCAGGAAATCTCAAAATGTGTAAATATACAAAAAACCAAATTCTGATGGTTATGTACACACAAAATGGTGAAAATAAATATAATCCTATATTAATAACACATGGCACAGCCTGAAATACACATCTATCAATTTTCAAGTATTGTCGCACTATAATCTAGTTTTTTTGTGTAGCCCTGTAAACGAACAGTGAATGATTTCCATACCATATTCTACATGAAACGTGTTTTTACGCATATAAAAAATATATGTTCGTTTCATTTTGTTTAGTGCAGTCTATAGATGTTTAAACTCTACTTACCTGCAATATTCCCCATAGACGTAATGTATTTGAATTTTCTTGTGTGTCCCTGTACACGAACCGTTTGCTTGATTTCAACAAAAAGTTTCGTGTAGCATCCCTATATGATACACATTTAAAATAGCAAGTTTGGAATTTCTGCTATTATAGGTTCTTGAGATATGCCTATAACAGTCACACACACACACACACACAGACAGACAGCCACACACACAGACGAACTGCTAAAAAAAATGTTTTTGGATTCAGGAGACCTCAAAACGTGTAAATATAACAAAAACTCAATTTCGGAAATTTGACATAAAAACTATACTTTCTCTACAATATATACTCTAGAACAAAAAAAAAAAAAAAAAAAAAAAAATAAAAATAAAAAAATAAATAAAAAATAGATGCACCAAGAAGAAATAATGCAAATTGAACACAAATTAACATGCATACAAGTTTCGATGGAAAATGCGAAATTTTAAAGAAGTTTGACTGCTATCGAATGAGCATGTGACGCTGCAGCACATCTTCACTGCGCAATTGACAGAATATTAAAGAGGAGACATTTTGATTCCAGGTCATGAATTCTTTGAGAATTTTGTTCCGTCTACTCAGATAGACAGTAACTATGCCTTGCATACGGATGCGTTAACTATATGCGCAGATATTAGCATTTGAGAGAAGTATGTAGTTGGGCTCAAAGAAGCTGGTTGGTCTAATCTGCGAATTGTTTGACAAATGGATAAGAGCGACGCTACTATTAGATGATACTGGCAGGTATGAGTAAACTATGGCTGAATACAATGTCAGGGAGGAAGCGGTCGGCCTAGAGAGAGGACAGAACGTGAGAACCGATTAATCGTTAGAGAGGTACTGAAAGCCCCTAATTTATCCTTATCCTCTATCTTACGTGTAATGACTTCAAAGACTATTAATATGTACTTCAGAGAAATGGATTGAGGTCACGGAGCCCCTTGTGCGGACTACTATTAAACTCTGTATACCGACAAGCACGTTTGCAGTGATATTGGGTTTGTTCGAACTGGGATGTCACTGAATGGAGTAGAATTGTCTTCAGTGATGTGTCCTACTCCGATATGAGCCCCGGTGACCAGCGAAGATGCGTCTGGAGACGCCCCGAAAAAAAAAAGGGGGGGGGGGGAAATTCCAACCTGACTGTCGCCAGCCATACGGCCCGACAATCAGGAATGATGGCCTGGGGTGTCATTTCAATTTATAGTAGGACCCCTTTGGTTGTCATCCGTGACATCTTTACAGCACAGTGGTACTTCGACGGCATTCTACATCCCGTTGTGTTTTTCTTCATATCACGCAATCCTGATCGTATATTTCACCATCATAATACCGTCCGCGTACAGAGATAATTTCTACTGCTTGTTTTCTTGCTTATCCAACATTATTTTGGCCAGCAAAGTCGCCGGATCTCTCTCCCACTGAGGACGCTTGGAACATCATGAAAGAGGTCCTACAACAAGCTCGAGATTTTGCCAATCTAACGCACCAATTTGACAGAATTCGGCACGATATCTCACAGGAGCACATCTGCCAACTGTATCAATTAATAACAACCCGAATAACTGCTTACATAAGGACCAAAAGTGGACCAACGCGCTATTGACTTGCTTATTTTGTGTGGTCCTTTCACTCTATTAAACCATTCGAATTTTCTGAAACTGTTAACATTTGTTTTTCTTTACATGTACATCACATCTACCAATTTTCGTCCCATTCGGATAACTCCTTATTGCTGCGTCATTATTTTGTTTTAGAGTGTATATGAGTAAGAGAAAGTGGAGGAAAAAAAACTGAGTCTCTAACAATTTAAAATTATTAATTTTTGAATAAATTTGGAATAATTTCCTAAGAAAGTACATCTGAAATAATTTCTGTGTTTTCCACTAGATGGCGTCACTACACAATCCTTACGAAAATTTGTCCCATGATATCACCATGGTTTTTAATAAAAAATTTAGATTTCTTTATATTTGTAAAATTGGCAAATTAAAAAATCCCCAAAATTGGTTGTTGATTAGAGGATTAGTGTTTGTGTTAATAATTAAATGTTTTAAATACTTTTTAAAGTAAAATAATTTTTAACGTTAAATGATTTTTAAAGTAAAATAATATCCTCCTAGTATAATTTTGATTCAAATGAAATTGTTAACTGCATTTAACTGTATACTTCAACCTTCTTTCTCTCATGGTTTTATTACTAATTCGTTAGAGCTAATAAGTATTTGCCAGTAAGTTTAGTAATAATTCATAGAATTCATTTAAATGAAAATAAGCAACCTTTTAGTTAGAAGGATAAAATTAAGCTAATATATTTTTTATTGAGGCTGAAAAAAAATTAAAGTATATTTTTTAAAACAAAGTATAAATTAAAATTAGCATTATAGTTTGAGTGTTAATTTAAATTTCTGGTATTTGAAGTTGTTTCTCATTTTATAGAGTTTAATCTATGTAATGCTTTCCAAATTGTTTCGTATATTTTTTCATTTGGTAAATCTCATTTGGTCTAAATTAGGACTTGGTACTTGTAAATTCTTAGCATTTACTTACAGTACACAGAAATATACACCTTTTGCGTACAACATATAATCAAGGCCTCTGATGAAATATTGTACTGTTGTATGCCTACAATTTAAAAGTTTTTCATTAATTTTCTTTTTTCAAATTGCTCAAGTTCTCCAGATGATGTCATTTCATTTTATACAATGTATGAAAATGTATTCAAAATATATATATGGAAATCTGATGCGGACACCCCATGACTTTATACACCACTGAAATATACACATTTGCTACGAAAGCATTGACATTTTTGTGTGGGGCAACTGGTTTGTAAATAAGCAGGCAGGTTTCAGTCCACGAACCTTCGGAAAACAAGCCAAGAAGTTAACTCCAACCACAAAAGTTATGATAATAGGATTAGATACGCAGCAGAGAACGAATATAGCTTGCTTAGGAATAGCATTCCACAGGATCTCTCAATGTAAAATGCACAGCTTAGAGTTCAGTGGATTTAAAGTTCACTCGAGTGTAGATGATCTACTTTTACCCTCTTTAGCGAAAATTAGTGGCGAAAGAAACAACACATTATGACAATTAACTCCGAAGAGGCCTCTCCATTTATCGTTCCCAGAAGTCAGAGCCAATGTTATTCTATGGAGAATTTCGCCCCATTATAACTTATTAATTAATATATATATTTAGATGCCGTTTTCACATTCAGAAACTTCACAACTATTAAACAATTCGTCGCTTTCTAAAAATTATTTTTTAAAATTTTTAATAGTTTATTTTGAGGCTGTAAAATGCGAATTTTCACACTGTGAAATTTTTCCTTTTTGAGCTTAAAAGTAAAATCTTAAAAAAAAAAAAAAAAAAAAAAAAAAAAAAAAATCCATTTTTAGAAAGCGATAAATTGTTTAATAGTTGTAAATTTTCGGAAAGTGAAAACGGAATTTAAAAATACGCATTATTTAATGAATTATAATGGGGCAAAATTTCCCATAGAATAACATTGGCTTCGGCTTTCGGAGACGATTGGTAGAGAGTCTCCTTAAAATTGAGAAATGGCTTGCTGATTCTGGCAACCTAAAATTTCAAATTTTAAAGTTCATCTATTCTGTATCTTAAACTATTCTAAGCAATTCTGAATTTAAAACTACCAGAAGCTTTTCAGAATCTTCGGACAGTATAAGATATTTCAATTTTCTTACTATAGAGAATTAGTTTCAATTTTATTATGTCTTAATTTTTTCTTTTTCTACCTTTTCTCCTCTCTTATACAACGTTATATAAGCTTCATGAGCATAAAATGGACCTGAATCAACCTTTTAATTTAATACTAGCAGGCTTTGCCCGCTTCGCTGGACATTATACTTAAATGAGTTGTCAAAATGCCATATCTTTATTAATAACCTAAGTTCTCGCTGTGATTGGTAGAGGTTTTCTCGCTCCCAATGTGAGGAGTCTGGGTCCCCACTATCTTCGGCACAACTTACCCAATTCTTACTTCCCACCCTCAGCGGGTGAGTTCGAAGTTTTGCAAAATCCCACTAATGTACATAATGCGTACACTTAATCAATATCCACACACCAAAATTCGCCATTCTAAGATAATCCAAAGCGAATTGAAACGGAAAACATGTTTTTACACATGTTTATTGCCCTCCGACTCCGAGAAGGGGGAAGGGGGATTTCGAATTTCGTGAAATCCAGTTACAATAAGTGCCGGATGCATACAAACAATTTACGCACCAAATTTTGTGACCAAAGAAGTCTTTAATAGACAATATTATAAATAAATAAATACAAAAAGCACAGCTTAAGTATGGGCACCCTTTGGTGACTTTAAATATTTTAAGCCATTTTTACGATGAACTGAATTTGCTATCTCAATTGTGCAATTAAAGATCTTGGCGAGAAACGCCCGAGGTACGTCGGTGCCGAATTTCAAATTTTGCCAAAGGGATCCAATACTAAAGCTGTTCCATACCGAATCTGGGTTGAAAACGGAAAAAGGGTAAAATAAATTAGAAATATCAGACCTATATTTATAAATTTGATACCGAATGAAAGGGGAGATTTTGCTGAATCCAGGGGTTCAAACAGTTTTTCGATGCGACAATTAGATTTTTAAAAAATAACTAAAGTATGAAATTTAAGTGGCAACGGAAAAACGGAAAAAGAGAAAAATAAATTAGAAATATCAGACCTATCATTACAAATTCAGTACCAAATGAAAGAGGTGATTTTTCTGAATCCTGGGGTATAAACAGTTTTTCGATACGACAATTAGATATTTTAAAATTAACTAAAATATGAAACTTAGATGGCAACACTTCATTTCAATCTTTTCATAATTTGCAGTGCGAATCACGCGAATGCAAAAGTCTTTAACTTAAAAATTTATTTGTATATTTTATTTTTCCATTCAAGGCATTTTAGTGAAAAAATATTTATGGCGCATGCGCAGGCGTTTTTTACCCACAATTTAAACACTAATCATAATTTTGAAAATTTCTATAGATATAATTTCAAGTTGGGTGAAGACCTAAGTTTCTGCCAAGCGCCGTTGAATTCCGCCCAGCCGTTCTCGAGTGATGCCCGGACAAACGTGTTTTAGTCTTTTACCCCCTAGGGGGGAACGGGTGGGAATTTCTGAAAAATTGATAGATATAATTTTAAGTTGGGTGAAGATCTAAATTCCTGCCAAGCGCCGTTGAATTCCGCCCAGCCGTTCTCGAGTGATGCCCGGACAAAAAAAGCGACATTCGGACACGATGACACACACACAGACACACACACACACACACACACAGGCAAAATTTTCTGAAGCCATTTTCGGCTTTCAAGGGGTGTGAAACGTGAAGATATCGCAAAATTTTTCGATTCCGACAAATTTACAGACAAAAGTCTGATTTTATTAATATAGAAGATGCAGTAAATTAATAAAAATTCTGAAGAAAAAAATAAAGGCAAAGTTTTCTGTATTATTTTAATTAGAAAGATTGATCCACAGTAAAAGGCAATATAATATTCTTACATAAAAATATATACAACATACAGTATTATTTCATTCTATAATTGTATTTTATCAAATATTTTAATTAAATTTCTTATACTATGTAGTAATGTAATGTGAACTTTTATTATGCATATTTATTTATATAACTAATACTATACACGTTCTATATAAATATGTAGGAGCTTCTAATTCATATTTATTTTTACTATTCACGGTTATAGTTATATAATTTTTTGAATAAAATTAACTTTGATAATATGTCTCTCTAGTATGCTCCATTTTATTACGTTATATATTTACAATTTATTACGCTATACAACATAAAATTATATAATACATAAAAATATATGCAACAGATTTATTATTAAAGCTTTATCTTTAAGAATGTCTGAAAAGAAGCTTAGAGAAAAAATGAAGATAGCACAATGACAATTGGGTTGATATAAAACATAAAAAAAAAAAAAAAAATGCAATAAAGGTTTATAAGTTTTTTTTTTTTGCTAAATTATGAAATTTGGATTTATTGTTTAATTTCTATTTAAATTTTTATTAGAATTACTCTAAACAACATAACTGTTTATGTAATAAGTGTATATGTCTCTATAAACAGAATAAAGATAATGAATGTATTTTTAAAAATTTACAATTAAAGATTTTTGATTTATCGCCTAAAATTCTGTGAAATGCACCAAATCAAATTCTTAAATTCGGTGTGTAACAATCACACGACTTCCATTATCCACAGTTACACATAATAGAAACTCTTTCTGGAAATAGTGGGGTCAGAAGATATTAAATGAACCTATCGAATATGACACTTAACAATTTTTCTATAGTAATTAATTAATACATCCGTCATAAAGGCATTTAAAAGAGACTTTATATTGCGAGTTTAAAGAAAATCCGTAAATCTGTTTTTGAGACATCCATTTCCGAGATCTAAAAACTGACCAACCCAATGATGACGCCTATAAATTTATCTGTACTAATCAACTAATGCATACAAAATGACATCGAAAAGGGGGTTTATGCAGCTAATTTGAAGCTACTCCAACGTTCACAGAAAATGAATAAAAGTTTGATGTATTTTGAGGTATGCGCTCAAGAATCATATAAAAAACAGCAGTTAAACTCTAACAGTTACGGTTACAGTGACAAAATTTCAAATGGCAAGACCTACTTTTTTTGGTTGGAATGTAATCTCCATAGCAAAAAACCGTAAACAGCGTTCGAACGGTAACTATAGCATGAAAATCGCCAGCGCTAGGCAAATTACGAAGAAGGAAGAAAAGAGAAAACAACTGTGATGTGCCTACCAGTGCACGACTATCGTTTACAATGACGTCACATTTCACTCTGTGTCTTCGACTTTGACTAAAGTCTACTAATTCTGTTTCGAAACGAGAAGAAGAGGCCAAGGTATGCTTAATTTCGAATTCACGTTTCCAGTTAACGAAAAGTGAGCCTCGTCCGTCCACAGAATGCGTAAAGGGCAACTGTTATCCTCGTCATACCAGATAAGAAATTTGTTCGCAAAATCTAGCCTAAAGATTCTAAAAAGGGGAGCTCTGACTCACAACTTAATTTGTTGCCCCCTTTTCTTGTCCTTTTTCGATTTTTATCGAACAAATTTTTGAAATTATGGGTGGTTGTTCAACTATTAATTGTTCAAATCATTCAGAGATAGGATTTTGATGGCACAATTTCGAAAAAATGGAAAAAGAAATAATAGCGCAGTTTCCGTTTGGGCAACATTTTAGATGTGAGTCGGCCTGTATATATAGGGGCTCTAATCTAGCCGTTGCAGGTTAGCACTCGCTTGCAACTTTTGGATACGTTAGAACTAATATGGAGACATTTGGAGAACAGAGCCCAGAATCGTCCGGATCGTAGAATTCGGCAGCTGCAGAACGTATGAAATATCGCGTGTACTTTCACGAGGAACTTCGCTTATCGTCAGATGGACTTCTACAATAGTCTGGATCGGAACGGAAGGTCATTCAGGCCGAGATTAATAGCATGGACAACCAGTTTCTTGAAATTTACGTTTTAAGTCCCGTAATACTTTCACAGTACACAGGCCTCGGCGTTGCCCTGCCCATGGTGTCTGCGATACATACCGAAAGACACAATGTCTCTGTGGCATTTTGTCCGTTCAGGAAATAAATATTACAATTTCCCCACGTTGTTCCTCTGTAAGCAGCATGTAGTTCACAGAACGAGAAAGAAAGATACACATCATGCATTTCACACTGCGTTATTTTTCACCTAGTGCGAGTAGTCGAAAAAAAGAAAGATGTTAGGGGGTTTTATCAATATTTATTTACAATCAGCGAAAACACTGTATTACCAGTGGGCACTGGTTGAATCAAAATAAAAATGTGAGTAAAACCCCTTATAGTTTGGCTTTTATTTTTAGAGAACTGAAATTCTGTTCACTCTATCTCTCGTAACGTTTTGAATTTACATATTTCTTTGGGGTTTTTATATAAGTTGCTCAATACCTTTCGCTTTTAAATTAAGCAAATGAAATTTGTATAAAGCTTGCGCATGCGTAGTTAAAAAATTATTTAGTAAAAGTATTCATATTTTGTAAGATATTTAACATTTGGCATTCTGATTGCTGTATGCTGTGTCTAAGTTAGTATGCCATATTTACTAAAAATGGCCTTTGCAATTGGTCTAACACCCTACGTGTTATAATTAAAAAAGTGGAAATTATTTTTGCAATTTTTTAAAGAAACCAATGTATCTCCATGAATATATGTAGTAGCTTCATAAAATTTTATACAGGTAATGAGAAAAACCCTCCTAATCACATGCTACAGCCAAAACGCATTTAAAGAATTACTTTTTATAGAGTGATCTAAAACATTTTTATTTTTGTTTAATTTTTTACTGGTCCTTTTTCCTTTTCAGGACACAACTTTTGCTGAAGAATATGAAGTATAACATGTTCTTTATACTATGGAAGTTTCAAGATGATTCCTAAAGAACTTTTTTAGATATTTGACAAAATGTCAAAATTCGAAAGTCTCCAATTACTTATTGGTAGAGAGTATATACCAATAAGTATATCTAATATAATCTAAAAATTGGTTGATTATATCGTTGGTTTGCGATATAAATGATAGATATCGTAATAAAATTTAACCTTAAAATTTAGCAATTAATAGCTACAAAACAATACCAACACAATAAAAACAGAACTGATTGCAACATATAGGTAAGAGTGACACAAAAATGTTGCACATATATATATATAATTTTGACAATGTAAGGTTAGTCTAGCTGAAGTTTTTGCTGTATTATTGCTACATGTAAGATATCTTATTTATTGTCTTTCTAGGCTTCATAAAATATTTTATAAATGTAACATTGATATTTAATATTCAAAAGAACATTTGTCTAAAAAAAAATCTCTGTGTTCGTTTGCAGGAAATTTTGTCTTATACTGCTATGTCAAAAATTTAGAAAAAAAAATCAGGATGGCGACGCCACCTTTTGGGCAAATTTTACCAAATGTTGATACGCACTAATTTGTGTTAAAGTACAACTACATATCAATTTGTATGAAATTTTGTACGATAGAGTCTGAGATACAGTTGCACAAAATTTTGTTACACACACATACACAGACAGACATTTAAAAAAAAATGGTCAAATCATGTAACTCGAAATCGACAATCTTTATGAAACCAAAAATTTCATCTATTATACGTAGAAGAAAGTAATAATATTGACTTAAAACACTTCATAATATTTCGATAAACCATTTTCCAGTGATTTAGAATTTTGTGGCCATCGCAAAAATTTCTTCTATATTTCCTTATATAAATTCATTCAACACAAATTATTTATTAAAATTATTATTTATAGAATTTATTTTCCATGATGAATGTAAAAGATTTTTGTCTCAGAAATGCGTACACCACTAAAAATAAATTTTTATTTTAATTATAATTAACTTGGCTGCAGAATTGCTTCTAATTCTCCTTTTGTACTGACATATTTTGCAGCATTTGATGTAACTGACGTATTTTATGATTTAAATAATTATAAGATAAAAAAAAAAAAAAAAAAAAAAAGAAACTTTTTATATACCATGTTTTAAATTTTCTGATGAATCATAGAGCTCTTACCAATGTGCATACATTTTTTTAAGTGATAATGGCGGCAATATTTGTGAGATGCATAATTTAACTTTTTATAATCTTTTAACATTCACGTTTAATTAAATGTATTTATTTTTATGTCGAAAGAAAATAAACTCGGTAATTTTTTTAGCAACAATTAAATTATATCTAATATTTTATTGGCTATTTTAACGCTATTAGGATGTTATTATTTTCATATTTTAATTAATTATCAGAAAACTAATCAAAAATTCGAAAATCGGATTTCGAAGTATTGTGTTGTCACCGGGTTCTGAGCTACTCTGAAAGTTTCAAAAGTAGGGAAGTTAGTTAAAATTCGATTGCAAGATTTGTACCGGACAAACAAACAAACAAACAAACAAGAATAGAAGTTAATAAAAACATGGTAAAATAACGGTAATGTTCCTATATAATCCTCTTCATTTATTTTATTTTTTATTTTTGCTCGGTAACGTCAGTATTTTATTTTTATTTTATTCTTACAAACCATGCATTTCACACTATATTTACACATTATGAAATATTTTACCACATTTACAGAGTACCAATTTTTGTACCAGTAAAAAAAAAATAACAAAATTTACAATTTCTTGCTGATTTTCTTTGTATATTAACATATTTGTATTTTTTCTCATCTTTTTAGATGAAGAAAGATCCAACAGATAAAAAATACTCAAGAGCCATTTCTATTCCTTTCTTGTATAAGTTTCTTTTGTTTTCGTGTATTTCCTAAGGGAAATTTAGTCTCTTATCTAACTTCGTGCAATTAAGGGTTAATACAAAGTATTGGTAAAATTGTTAGAATTCGACATCATCGGACCCATCAGCCTTTTATGTCACAGAATCTTGCTCTTGATAATACGGAGTTTTATTTGTTTGTCTCATACAAAATTTTGCCTTAGAATTTCGAGTTCTTAACAGCTTAGCGTCGGAATGAAGTAAATTTAATCTATTTTATGTGACGACGTGATGTTGAACAAAACGGAGAATATAAATGCGATTTGGGGATTTTCAAGTTTCTCAGCATATTTGCGACATTTTAAAAATTTACACTGCTTGAATAAAATTTTGCAATTTTTATGTTGTTTGACTTTTTCACACAGCAAATTTATTTGAATTGAACTATATTATAACGATTTTAATATTAATTATTACCCCTACTATGTAACATTTATGAGTTTAATAAACTATTTAAGCTTTGAATTGTGGGTTATAAATGTAATTGATATGTAACATAAATTTAAATTAATATCAGCGTAATTGTATTTTTTTTTTAAATAAGGTTTAATAAGGAAAGTGTTTAGGATAATAGTTAAATTATAGCATATAATTTAAATTGATTTTAATGTGTATCTTTATATAATATGAAATTTTGTCTGCACAATTGTCTGTATCCTTAAAATTTCTCAGGACGCAAATATTCCTAAATCTTTTTTTTTAAACCAAACGCCTTATTGTCATATAAATATTATGGTAATTAATTAAATCTTTCGTTTTTTTTTTTTTTTGTTAAGTTTTATTCTTTTCTTGCTTAAATTTTTTCTTTTTTGCAGTTATTATTATCTTCATTTTAACTTTTTACTTTGTTACCTTATGGTTTTGTAGCGATTATGGGGAAATCTGAACGCCCGAAAAGCTTGTTTAATCCGTTCCAACCGTCTGACATCGTGGTGACCTCTGCTTCTTTTACTGCTTCTTTTTTTCTGCTATTTTTTGATCATATTCACTGTATATGATCTCATCTAACAATGTTTCAGACACAAATCCAATTAATTTTTACTTCCATTACCCGACTACCGTATTTAATGGAAGTATTGTATTCGGTCCAAAATGCAATATTGAGTTTTCACCTGATTTACACGTTTAAAACCTTCTAAGTCCAAAAAAGTAATTTTTGTCAATTGGTCAGTGTGTGTGTGTGTGTGTGTGTGTGTATGTACGTGGGGAATCTTCTGGCTATTATATCTCCGAAACTAATAAAGATAGAAGTACAAAACTTCAGAATTGAGACAAGTCTGGTGTACAGATGAATTTTACACATTTTGGTGAAAATTGAATAACCGGAAGTGCGACATCGGAAACCGGAAGTGGGACCGTAAGTTCGTATCTCAAAAACAGCTCTAACGATTTTTTTTTTTCAAAGTTGCTGTATAAACACTCTATTAGATGTCCTTTCGAATGATATAGTTGGTTAGTTCAGGAAAATTGATAGGCGTCCTGTAGAAATAGCTCAATTTCAGGTCTCGCAAGTGCATTCATTTAAAAACTTCTGTACGGATTTTGTTCAAACTGGCATAATAACTCTCTTTGAAATATCCTTTTGTACGTAATTATTGTTTTCCGGTCAGTAAATGAGTATGCCAGGTTTTGGTAAAAGTTGGTATCTCATAAACGGCTCTAACGATTTTTTTAAAAATTGTTACATAAATCCATTTTAGATATCCTTTCTCATGTATTAAGTGGTTATTACAGGAAAATTAGCAGTCATCGTGCTTAGATAGATCAGTTTTAGATCTCGGAAATGGGTGTTTCAAAAAATAATTCTACCAGTTTTTGTTTTCTTATTTTTAACTCGCTATGTGAACTTTATTTTATATGTCATTACGCGTGTATCAAGTTTCCATTACTAGAAAAGTTTTAGGTTCCTACTTCGTTATGTCAATTTTATGTCTTCTGATCACATTATCTTCAAAAAAAGAAAAATACATATAATGCGTTTAATAGCGGCTAATGGAAGTCGTGTGGTTGTTGACATCAGATTTTTAAAATATCTTTTGTTTGTAATTGTATAAGGCTTCATTTCCACATGTTGTTATTCGTTCATTAATTCTCCTCTTCCTTCCTGGTGTTCGATCACTGTAATGATAAATTATATACATGTACGCACTCACACTCATAAGAATAATAGTTAACTGATCTATAGATAAAATATTTTATTCAAACAATATTTTATTTTATATTATTATTATTTTCTTTACTTTCTTCTAAATTCAATAGTAGAAAGTACTATTAATTTTAATAAAAGTTGTTTGAAAAGACTTTTAAAATTTTTCACTTTCGGTTTTTGATGGATTTATAGATTTTACGAGGTCCATAACATGATTTAACCATTTTTAGAAAATGTGCCTTTGTGTGTGTGGCAAAAATTTTGCGACAGAGCTCTCGCTCAAGAACTAATGAACAAATTATCAAATAAATTTAAATGTAGCTTAATCTTGATATAAATTAGTGCCTACCAACTTTTGGAGAAAATAACTTTTAGAGCGGTAGCAGTTTTTACCGTTTTTTCATCTCTTTTTAAATTGGAATAATTTTAAGAAAAAATTTCGCATAAATGCACACAATGAAAGTTACTTTTAACAGTTAATTGTTTATAACAGTAACAGTCAACTAGGAAAATTTTTTTGTGTATGTAGAAGCTTCGCTTCCCAACTTGTGGAAGAAGTATGACCCCCTCCCCCCGCCCCATAATCATGTGCGTAAGTTTTAAACATGATTATTTTTCGAATAAACTGGCTAATACCTTTAAACTGAATGGTTGAACAGTGAATCTACGATTTAAAACAAAATTATCTCCCCTCCCCTCATTAAAAAAAAAAAAAAAAAAACATTTTCTCAGATGTTGGCGCCTAAAATTGATTTTCTTCGGAGATTTAGTGTTATGCTTTTCTGAGATGAATATTTATTGCATTCGTCATGGAAAAAAAAAAAATATTATAAATAACATTTTTTTTTGCAAATAATTTGTATTGCATGAATTTGTATAAGAAAATATAGAAGAAAGCTCTGTAAAAAAATTTAATTACAAAGTTTTACATATACTTTCATATGCATAATTTTTGTTTTTTTTTTTTTAAATATTGATGTATGTGATTTTCATAAATAAATAATTTTTAGTACGACAGGTCTATTGTTTTCAATCAACGATTTAGCGTTGTGGAAATTTGGAGTAGTCCACCTTAAATAAAGCATATATATAATGCGTCAGGTTTAATTTCGCTATAAAATTGTATCGTTTAACCGACCACTGCGAAAATTAGTACATTTATTAATCAGGACAAAAGTCTAGCTAACGTCGTATTTTCTAGTTTAATCGGATAATTGGTTCAAAAGATAACAGAAAAAAAAAAAAACCCATTTTAACTTTAAAATTATTAATTGAAAAGGAAAAACAAATTTATAAACAATAAAAATACATGTTATTATTATTTTTTCAATTTACATAAATATATTCCTTATACGTCCCCCCAAAAAGAAGTAACAATTTTCTCTTATTTAATTTTTTTTCTGTCTGTGTGTGTGTGCTTTGTATATTTAGATGAATTAAAAATATCCCCCCCCCCTCTTACATCAAGTTAAAGGATATTTAAAATAAAAATGAGAAAAATCGTGCAAAAGAAATGGAACAGTTTTAGTATAAGACCCCTTGGCAAAATTTTAAATTTGGCACCACAGAAGCTTGGACTTTTTTCGCCACTATCTTTGCTTACACAATTGCAATAGCCATTTTAGTTCATCGTTAAAATGACAACAAAAGAAAAAAAAATGAATATAGTAATTGTTGCTAAGGAACGAAACATTTTTACCGCATGCCTTTATGTGGAAGAAAAATATGTGTTGTTATACCCTTTATATGGATTTTCTAAAAAAAGTCCTGTAGTAACAATTTTATTTTGTACATAATATTTCACATCTGTTACTTAGAAAACAAAAATAGCTTTCGTTTTATTATTTAGGCTAGCATTATTCTGTTATTAGAAATCATATTGTATATTATGGTCAAGTAAATGAGAAAAAATGAATTTATTCTACTAGTGTGCAATTATATTCATTTTTTTGAATTATTCACGGGCTTTATTTTTTATGCATGTGCTACATTTGTAAAATACTTAAAAGCCACAGATAAGAGTGATTTAAATGCTTATGTCCAATTTAATATATTGGAACTTTTGAGCACAGTTAATCAAAAGAAATTTTATTTGAAAATGCGGAATATATTTAAAATAAATTTGAAATTTATAGTTTTAGTTCACGATCTTAAAAGCAGACTGTAATGCCTAAAATTTAGGGATTTTAAAATCTTCTTTTTATTATTTGGCGTTTATCTTTAAATATCTGGAAGAAGGTAAAACGTGATACATTTTTTTCTAAAGCACTTACTGAAATTTTACTGGTATCGAAAGTAAAACATATGAGAACATATCGCAAAAATATTCCAGAAGTTGAAAATGTTTGTAATTTATAAATTATAAATTACAAACATTTTACAATTTTTGTTAATTAAAATTGTGTGTAACTTCCCATTTCTATCTATATTTACATTTCCTGCAAATAATTTACATTTTTGAATTGTAAATTAGAAACATTTTACAATTTTGATTCATTAAAATTGTGTGTATCTTCCATCTATCTATATTTACATTTCCCGCAAATATTTTACATTTTTAAATTGTAAATTAGAAACATTTTACAATTTTGATTAATTAAAATTGTGCGTATCTTTCCATTTCTATCTAAATTTACATTTCCCGCAAATATTTTATATTTTTAAATATGTGCTGCTTCTGAATGTAAAATATAATCGTATTTTTTTTTCTTTAAAATGTCAGTGTATTATTTGATTTCTCCGAGAAATTTCAGGCTGAAAAAAAAAAAAAAAAAAAAAAAAAAGAATTAATGAAGGTTATAAAATTTAAATCAACTTATATTGGCGATATGTCGCTAGGTAAGAATTATTGTTGTACTGTTTGGAAGAAGAAAAGGTAAGAATTTGCTACCTTTAAAGTACTCTAAATGATTGTAATAAACGCTTATAATAAATAATAATGTGAATCTGTATGTGCTCTTTTAAATTTTGTATGCAATTACTATTTCAAATTTTGCACGGACTATTTCAAATTTTGCCACATTTTTGCAATTGCATGAAATATTAGTGTACATGTTTAAAAATTAAACTTGTTGTTTATTTAGTTTAAACATTTTAAAAAGTGCATATATTTATAATAAACGAAAAATGCTCAGGCCAAAAATCGATACTGAGAACTTTGGCTCATTGCGCTAATCATTCTGAAACATTGTGATATTTGGGTCAATCCATATTAACTCAGTAATTTTAAATGATACATGGACGATGCTTTCTTTTAAAAAAATATCCAGCTTAATGAGGGGAAAAAATAATTATTATTATAAATTTTAAAGTAGGATTGCACTATAAAGCAACTAAATACCGATTTTGGACAATAAAACGGAAAAAACTCTGTAAGCCAATTGCATATTTCGCAAAAGCTTGCAAAATTATTTTTAGTAGAAATAATCATCGTGCGGGAGAGGGAGGGCGGGGGGTATCCAGAGTACGAAACGAAAGCAGTAACGACATGTGTTGTGTTTATTGAGAAATTCTTTTCTCGGAAAATGAATCTACAATTTTCTGCTACCATTGAAACAATATATTATGAAATGAAGAGTTGCCAGAAGTGAATACAAGTATAGTAATAATTGGAGCTTCCTCAATAAAATATCCTGGTTTTGGGAATGGAATCCACCGTGACGTGCAGGGCGTGATTATCGAAAAGACTTAACATTATCCCAAAAATTTAAGAAGGCTTTAAAAATGACTGCAAACAGAAGCTTGATTTCCTAATTTCAGTTTTCCACACTATGACATGAATATTTTTCTGAGGAAACTTGCCTAAAACATCAGAAAGAACACACTATTCTGGGAAAAATATTCTAAATAAATAATTAGTTTTTTATATTCTAAATAAGTAATCAGTTAACCAATCACATACTACTTTATGTCGTGAGTAGAAACTACTCAGATATCTGAGTGCCATGGATAAACTACTACTTTTTACTCCATGTTGAGTGCTAAGCGACAAAAAACACAGCATTAAGTTATGGGGGCGCTGCACTTGGAGTTAATAGTACAATAGAAAGAATAACCTTTAACTTCTACTTTGTGCTGTGCTTAATTCAATATTTTTTCATAAAAATATACAGGGAGGGGGGAGCATCTTTAATAGGAATTCTGCAAAGACAAACATGATAATTAAATTTATAACACTAATAAGTTTGTTTATATGTCTATAGAAATTAGAAAACTTTTTTGAAATGAAAGGGCTCCAAAATAATATTGAGTTTCTCCTATCTCCAGGCGTTAAATCGGACACTGCTCACGCATTAAAAAAAAAAAAAAAAAAAAAAAACCCGACTTGTAACTATTTTTGATGAATCAACTAAAAAGAGACTAAGCAAAAATTTAAGCTAGATTGCCTTTTGCTTAAAATAGTGAGCTGATATAATAATGTTATTTTACAATGTAAGCAGTACAAAACGGAGAATTTTTTATTGGTAAAATCTTATTAAAATACCCATAATATAATTATTTGTTCTATTTATAAGAATGTGTAACATTTTTAGATTAATAATTTTTGGAATGTGTACCATTTTTACATTCATAACTTCTGTAATCTAAGATTTTTAAAATTTAAGCTTTCTAAGAAAATAGTTATACTGTCAACCTCAATTTATTAGTCTATTCTGCGTTGCTGTTTTAAAAAAAGTTAGACAAAATGTTTCCCGATTTGTTCAAAATTTATTAAAATTTAAAATATTTAAAATTACTAATTTCTACATTGCTATTAGGAAAGATAAATTCGAAGTCATATTTGAAAAACTTAATGAAAAGCAATATCTACTTTTCGCAGCTTTCCCCTTAATTCCATATATTAAGATTTCAGAATAATTTATATTAGTTTGCTTGTCTGGGAATGGATAAAGCTGAATACGCAAAGCATTGTTTAATACATATAATTTCTCACACAGAAAAGTCTCACATATTTCCGTATTTATTCGGAAATTTTAATATAATTATTTTAATAGTTTAACTAAAAATTATTTTAAAGTAATAAATATTTTACTATTATAGAAAGATTTAAAAATTGGTGCGAAGCAAAAGATATATTTTTCGAAGATTTAGAGAGAATATTCTTATCTACAATGTCTAAATCATTTAAATTGCTTTTATGTCACAAAAATTCGGAAACTATTTTATTAAAATGCTCGTTTAATTAGTGAATTTTCATAATTTGTAAACCAGAAAAGATTTTTTTCTAATTTTATTTTATTTTATTTTATTTTATTTTTATTTGGACTTCATACATCAGATAGTTTTGAAAACTTCGCATTTACTATTTTGATTCCATATTCAAATGTAATAACATAAAATTGAGATACAGTTGACAAATGAGAATGTAATTCTAATATTCATCCAAAGTAATATTATTTACTTGAAAATCATAACCATGTACGAATTTATTTATAATTAGCTTATCTGAAATATAAAGAAATATTTTTTAAATTTCAGTTTAATTTTAGTTTAAAGTCTTGACTCTTAAATTTTGGATTTTAGGTCGAGAAATAGACATAGTTTCTATTTAATTTTAAATATGTGATAAAACCGATAGGTTGCTTTTGTAATTTTAATCTGTATACAAACGTAAAAGCCTATTTGTTCGCTATAGAAATCCACACCCTTTGACAGATTCGAATGAAAGCTAGTACACATGTTCCTTAGAGCCTGAAAAGAGGTTTGGTGGTGGTATATGGAAAAATAATTAACGAATAATAATTGATGAATTGTTTAATGAGCAGATAGATTGATCACCTGAATAACATGTGAAATGATTAATGGATTAAGACATAGATGCATTGATTAGTTTCTGAGTGAATAATGAATTGATTTTTTAAAATTAAAATGTTCTCATTTTAATTTCACTACGTAAATCAATTCAATCAGGCATTTTTAAAATTTATCGGTTAGGGTCTTTACACTGTGACTACTTAAAAAAAAAAAAAAAAAAAATCTTTCAAGTGCTAATCGTTGATTATTTTGAAAAAAAAAAAAAGAATACTAGTATAAGATTAAATCAAGAATAGGATTTTTCAGAAATATTAGCTGCTGAGTCTCAGTAGAAAAGCTAGATAAATTTACTAAAAATGGGTTCATGTTTGCAATATCGCCAAATAATCGCTCTGCTTGGCAATTATATGATTACAGATTTCATCTTCGGTTGCTATGGATATCTATTTTGGTTTATTCATTTTACTTCCATTACCCTACTACCGTAGGTAATGGAAGTATTGTATTCGGTCTGAAAATTCGATATCGGGTTTTCACCTGATTTACACGTTTTAAGGTCCCCTGAGTCCAAAAAAGTGGTTTTTGGCAATTAGTCAGTGTGTATGTATGTGTGTGTACGTATGTATGTGGAGAATCTTCTGGCTATTATAGCCCAGAAACTAATACAGATAGAGTTACGAAACTTTAGAATTGAAATACGGCTGGTGTACAGATGAAATTTCCAAATTTTGGTGAAAATTGAAAAACCGGAAGTGGGACATCGGAAATCGGAAGTGGGACCGTAAGTCCGTATCTCAAAAACGGCTCAAACGATTTTCTTCAAACTTGCTATATAAACACTCTATTAGATGTCCTTTCGAATAATATAGTTGGTTAGTTCAGGAAAATTGATAGGCGTCCTGTATAAATAGCTCAATTTCAGGCCTCGCAAAGGCGTTCCTTTAAAAACGGTTGTACGGACTTTTTTCAAACTCGCCATATTAACTCACTTTTAAATATCCTTTTGTATGTAATTATTGTTTTTTGGTCAATAATTGATTTTTTGTAAAAGTTGGTATCTCAAAAACGGCTCTAACGGCTCTTTTCTCTTAAGGTCACTTTTATGTCTTCTGATCACATTAGATCTCCAAAATGCATATAATACGTGTAATTGGGTAATGGAAGTCGTGTGGTTGTTTCACACCAGATTTTTTATATTGATTTCAATTAATCAAATATTATAATTTCATTTTACTTTTATCGTTTACAAGCTAATGTAAATGTACATGTCGAATAAATTTATTACAATGTAAATGTAATGTAAAGTAAATCAAAAATTTAATTTGGATCACTTTTAGGAATCCATGCAATATCGAAGTTGCATTAAGTAAATGAAAATTTTAGATATAACATAAAGACATGACGTCAGTGGATATATTAAATTGAATGGTTTTAATGAACAAGTATTAAAGTAATTTGGCTATGATTTTTTCGTATTTGGAATTAAAAACGTAAAATTAAAAAAAAAAATTGTGGTTTTCTATTGCGGCACTGCAACTAAAACTTCAACAGTGAATTAAGTGTAACGTGAAATAATTTTTCTTATTTTTTTCGAGCCAATAGGAAATCAACACTTTAAAGAGTTTTCTATAAGTAGGTTTTTATTCCTGACGTAAGACATCTTATTTATTTATTTATTTATTTTTAACCTTCCTAATCAAGTGACCGTGATAAGCGGCGAGGCCGACATTTATCCATACCATAACCACAATATTTCCCCTATTCTTGTGAAATATAATGGATCCGAATATCAGTCATCTCTGTTATATTCTTTATTATGGACAGCTGAACAAATGCATGGAATGAAGTCAACTTCCCCATTTATAAGATCCATTTCCATCAAAACTTCATGTTTGAGAGGGTACTACGTAACTTAGACAGCTCCAGTAAAAAAAAAAAAAAAAAAAAATGTGGGAAATAACAGATGGCGGCCTTGTTCACTTGTCCGTTCGCAGTCCAAGATATGCAATCTATTATTTATAGATAAATCCATTATGCAATGCATTTTTTTTCTTTTTACCCGCTTACTTTGAAAATGACCAATTCCAAAATACTATTTTCAATTTCAGCATGTCTTTTGTCCACATTTTGTCTTTAATTATTGATGTTAAGCACCAGGAATTATAATGTTAAATGTCAGGTTGTCACACGTTCAAAAAGAAATGCTCATTGACAGAGAGCGATAATGAAATCGTAATTAGTATGGTTTGGTTTGATGAGTACTGAGATTTATTGCTTGCCTCTAAGGCCGCTTATATCTCGAAAAATCCACACCACAAGGGTTTACAAGTTTTTATTATACAAGTACACAATATTTTGAAGACATAAGACAACACAAACATCCATGCCCGCACCAGGATTCGAACCTGGGACCAGTAGATTCGGAAGGCAGCACCCTACCGACCGAACCACCTGGCCGGCATCGTAATTAGTATCTGAATTTTTCACTTTCTCTTGCCCATATATATATATATATATATATATAGTAGAGGAAAATTTTTTGAAGTGAAAACTTCTTTAGGCACGTTGAGCCTTTTTGGGTGAAGAAAAATCATGAAACTCGCGTCATCGTCAGCGAAGGCTTTCTATGAGAAGAAACATATCTTTTACCAATTTATATTATCGAAAGTGGAATTCGAGATTTCAGCTGATTTACATGTTTGAGGTGTCCTGAATGGGTTTTTTTTTTGTATCTCAGCTATTAATTATAATAATTTAATAAGTAATACATCATTTGAAATTGGAATTTCCATCTTTGTTGATTTGGAATCGATCAGTAGATTACAGAAATTTCTCCCGCCAGATGGCGCTGTAATATTTTAATATTTTAAAATTTCAATTTCTGATTATGATTAAATTATTTTTAATACATCATTCAAAAGTTATTTTAAAGTTATTTTATATTATCGAAAGTGGAATTCGAGTTTTCACCTGATTTACACGTTTTGAGGTGTCCTGAATCGGTTTTCTTTTGTATCTCAGCTACTAATCAAAATAATTTCATAAGTAATCAATATTTTTACCTAATATAAGGCTTAGTTCATTTAATATGGGTAGCTACAAATATTGTGCCGAATCATATAATACAAATCATAAACACTTCTTTACAAACCAAAAGTAATTCGAAAATAATAATCTAATAGCTCGACGATTTTCATTTCTATCGGCAGTCCCCAAAGACTGCTTTGATGTTTTTTTTGGTTCAAATTTTCGAAGCTGAGTTTTTGTTATTTTTACACGTTTTAAGATCCCCTGAATCAGATAATTATGTTTAGCGGTTGGCAGGAAAACTGCAGATTTACCTGCGTAAATACATTATTAATTTTATTTTTTGGAAATAGTGGTATGAAAAGAAGTCGCCTGTGGCAGCTCTGCTGTATATGATATTACTAACTACTCATATGCATATTTATTGTATTTAATTTCAAAATTCATTATAATACATAGTAACGTTTATTACTTATTTTGCAAATAAATAATATTTCCACAAATTAAAACAAAATATTTTAAATCAGTTTTTTTTTAAATCTCTTTTTAAAATTTTTAAGGCATACAAAAAACCAAATAAACCGTCACATTGACTGAAAAAATATCTTATATAGTTTTCAGAAAACACACTCAACTTGAAAAAAAGAAAGAAAGAAAATTACATTATTTCCTATAAATATATGAAACATAAACCAGATAGAGAGCGAAATACTATTCTTTTCTTTAAGCATATAGATCTTTTCTTTATCTTGGAGAAAAGAAAATAATGGAATTTAAACTATATCACTCGATTTACAGAATGTAACTCTAAAAGAAAAATATATACATACTCTTGCGAGAAAACAATATTTTGTTGCCCCTATATATCTAGATTCGTCGATATATTTTTGTTTCACAACTAGTGATAACATCTTATTTTTTATTGCTCACACTAGCAGATGTATTTCAAACTGTTTTGTTTCAGTTAATATAATATATTTTGATATTATATCTATCTATATCCATACATATTTTTTAATAGCTACTGAATGTTTGGTATTGTTTTTATAGAATTAAAATGAGTTTATATAATATTATTATTAAGTTTAGTATTTCAAAAAAAATTAAATTTTATTTCTTAGAGATTTTCTCAAATAATTTCTTTCTAATTTCTAATCTGTCTACGAAAGTTTTATCAATAAACCTGTGAAACTTACAAACATTCTTACCCGTATTTTAAGAAAATTCACCCGCATGTTTTACTTTAAAATTTCTGAAAATACGTCATAGAAGTGATATTTATAATTTAACATATAATATAGGTCATCTGTTTGAAAAATGGATAATCCTTGATTGGACTCAAAACTTGAGTACTTTTTAATTCGTTAATTTAATTATATAATACGTCCCATATTCCTACCATGGACTATACGCTTTCCAGCTTTTCGATAAGCTTGGAATATAAACCCATATTTAAAAATTATTTTTTAATGAATGGAAACAACATTTTAAACGTGCGAAAATTGAGGGCTCCTTGTATATATATTTGTAAGTCCAACATGGTACTTTTCTGCTATTGGAATCAGATTCAGATATCGTCAAATTGTTCGCATCTGTTGGATAATTCGGAGAATAAAAATAATCGTCAAAACGTTTACAGTACGATTAAATTGAATTGGAGAGAAATATGTACTTCTCTGTTATAGGGAACGGATTTGCATCTAAATGGTTTGGTAAATTCGCTACAGTCTAACGCAAACGTTTTTAGACATTTAACACGTTAATCGCCATGTCAGTCGTATGTGTCTGACGCATTTTTAACACGTATTTTTAACTAGGAAATAACCCTAAAAGGAATATGATATACGCCGAGTAATTATTAAAACGTTAATCGCCATGCCAGTCATATGTGCCTGACGCATTTTTAACACGCATTTTTAACTAAATTGTCTAATAAAGTTACCATGGCCCATGTGAAAATTTTTCTGATATTATCGTGGCGATTAACGTGTTAAATGATACCTGCAGTTTTATGATTTTGAGTAAAAAATTGATTTGTTTAATATGTATTATTAATGTGTTTTTCTCATTTCTTTAGCAAATTGTTTAATTTCTAATAAAATTTTTCGATTTTTCGAATATCGTTATATTATTTTTCATTAGTGGATATTTTTAAATTTAACTGAATCGTAAATATTTTGGTAATTACTTTTATACCTTGAATGTTCGATAAAAGCTGATGATTTGGCGATATCTGAATACTGTCCAACAAGAGAAATGTACTGGAGGAAAAAAAAAAGAAAAGAAAAATTATAAACTTTTTCAATGGAAATTGAACAACTTGCCACATAAATAAATAATAATAATAATAATAAAATCTGGAGTGACACCACTCAACTTTCCAAACATTAAGTAATTAACGGTTGTATAAATATAATTAAAGTAAGAGAAATCGTTAAATACGCAAAAGAGAAAATTACAATAGGGTGTATGAGTACATTTCTTCATATAGTATGTTGTATAGTTTAACGTCATTGACCTTCAAACAATTTGAGCCCATCGATCATATGATAAATTTTCGTTGTGTCCCTATAAAAATCTATAAGTGCTAGACTCACCAAAATCTATAAAGTTCGTACGATGGTTACCTATAACATGCATATAAATTTTTAGATCAACCAGATAACGCATTTAGATGCTATTGAACTTATTTTTACGCAGTTTCATTCAAAGAGAGGCTATAAAATGTTAAATTTCTGCATTTTTATCTTGTTGTATCGTTGAAAAAACCATCTTTTCTTCAAAAATCCGTTAAAAAATTTCTTTTGCTAAACGCTTTGCATTTAGCTAGCCATGAAAATCAAATTTAGCTTTGCAATGAAAATCATTGCATTGAATAAAATTCTTTGAAAAATATTAATGATAACCGACCAATGGGATAAAATCTCAAAAATTATTTACTTTAACTGAACTTCATTGGTAATTAATAATAATAACCGGTCAATGTGATAAATTCTCATAAATTATTGACTGGCTTTTTCGGTTATTATTAATAATCGCCGGTTATTGTTAATAATTACCGATTAATCACATTGACCGTAACATATATCAGTACAAAAAACCCTTAACGGGTTAAAAGTTTGTGACGTCGCTACTTTATGGCTATAAGAATTAGAAATATGAGTCTTAAAAATAATGATATCAAATTTTAAGTGACGCTTTGCAATTAGTTAAAATATACATAGATTTTCTTATTTGATCATTTACTTTCTACTTTTATTTATATTTATAATGCAAACGTAATATTTTTAGCTTCAAGATCAGACAGATATATAAAATACACTCACTGATGCTTTTTCATTCACATTTCAAATTCAAAATAACAGTTTTAAAAGGAATGATATAAAAATTCCAGTGGCGCCTCGGTGTTATTTTAAAAGATTTGTTTTTAGATTCCATTAAAATTACTTTTGTTTTGTCTAATAAAGTATATTTACATATTGAAACAGTGCTTTTAATTTTCAAATATACTGTCAAATAATTATACTTTCACTGAGTTTGCATTATAAATTAAAATTATTTATTTCAATAAATTGATTTATCTTTTGCATCACGCTATCCAAAACATAGTATCATTATCATAGTATCCAGCTGAGTGAAAATTTGCGCAAAGAGATAGTGTAACGTAAAGAAAATATTTACACAGATTTTACTTGCAGTTTTGGATAGCGTTACGCAAAAGATAAATCAATTTATTGAAATAAATAATTTTAATTTATAATGCAAACTCAGTGAAAGTATAATTATTTGACAGTATATTTGAAAATTAAAAGCACTGTTTCAATATGTAAATATACTTTATTAGACAAAACAAAAGTAATTTTAATGGAATCTAAAAACAAATCTTTTAAAATAACACCGAGGCGCCACTGGAATTTTTATATCATTCCTTTTAAAACTGTTATTTTGAATTTGAAATGTGAATGAAAAAGCATCAGTGAGTGTATTTTATATATTTGTCTGATCTTGAAGCTAAAAATATTACGTTTGCATTATAAATATAAATAAAAGTAGAAAGTAAATGATCAAATAAGAAAATCTATGTATATTTTAACTAATTGCAAAGCGTCACTTAAAATTTGATATCATTATTTTTAAGACTCATATTTCTAATTCTTATAGCCATAAAGTAGCGGCGTCACAAACTTTTAACCCGTTAAGGGTTTTTTGTACTGATATCATTACTTTTTAGGGGTTATTGATCAAAAAATTAAAACAAGTCCTTCTGGCTCCTAGAAAGGGTAAGCTGATTTATCTTTTATTATGAAGTTGCCACCATTTTTTTTTTTTTTTCAAAATTCTACAATTCTACAATTTTTCAATTCTACAATTTATTAGTGGACTTGGTGGATTTATTAATGAAGTCTTGTATATATGGAGTTTTAACATAGAACCTTTCTAATGTAAATTTGAAATTTTCAGTGGGCTGGCACAGGGAAACAAGAGGGTAGATTAAGTTGGCAAATGGACATAACAAATACATTTCTGAGATAAATCCAAACTACAAATTTAGTTTGAATTAATTCAATATTTCAAACGTTATCATGCTGACAAATTTTCAAGTAGCCTGCCTCTTGGAAACAAAATGGAGAAGCTTCACACTAGAAAAAAATATTGAGTGGGATTCTCAAACTCTTTAAAATAATAATAATAATAATAATAATAATAAGTAGGAAATTTCAAATTTAAGTTTTAGAATTACGTAATTTACATTTTGCAAGTTTCTTTTTAGAGAATTACAAATGCAAATTAAACAATTTAAAAAAATCAAGTTAATGTTAAAAATGGAAAATTATTTATTTTCTTTTCCCTTTTGAGGCTAAGCTCCAATATTCACAATTTTAATTTTCTTAAAAAATGCAGGTAAAAATTATTTCATAAAAATATTTGGTGGAAAAAAAATAGACAAAATATAAATTAAGCTCTACATTTCTATAATTTTAAAAATAAGATAAAATCATTTGGAGAAAAAAATTATGGAAAATACAAGTTAAGCTAAAGTTAATACAAGTTAATTAAAATACAAGTTAAGCTTAAGTTTTATGGAAAATACAAGTTATATATATATTTCTTTTTAAAAATTAAAAATCTCTTTTTAAAATACAGTTAGAGTTTATTCATATATTTACTTTTCAGCCTTTAAAATGATACATATTTTAAATATTAACATAAACTAATTTTTTTATTAGTATTTAAAGCAACAATGGCTAGGGGATGAAAGAGGGGATAAACACGCTATATATATATGAAAATAGAATTAAAATTCATGAAAAATGTGTCAAATAGCAATTATTGAAAAACATGTCAAAATAAATAAATAACATCTTTACTTTGAAACCCATAATAATTTATTTAAAAAGTATAATTCTCTCTTTCTTTTTTTTAAATTAATTAATTTATGCATGAAAAATTCCATTTCATAAATATATTTACAACTACAATAAGCAAAAAAAAAAAAAAAAAAAAAAAAAACCCCTCCTTTAATTGTAAATAATTATTTCTACATTTTTCTAAGCAATTAAAAGTGTCTTTTTTTTTAAGAAAAATAAATTTAATATAGGAATGTATATGGTTTCAATACAAGCTACGAGATGGCGCCACTAGATGGCCAAATTATTACCTTTATGATAAAACCATATACTTTCCGATATTTAAGCTATTTTACTAAAAAAAAAAAAAAAAAAAAAACCACTTTTAATTGCTTAGAAACATGTAGAAATGGATATTTAAAATTAAAGGAGGGTGTTTATTGTAGTTTTAAATATAGTTATGAAATGGAATTTTTCATGCAGAAATTAATTAATAAAAAAAAAAAAAGGAAAAGAAAGAGAGAATTATATTTTTTAAATAAATTATGGGTTTCAAAGTAAAGATGTTATTTATTTATTTTGACGTGTTTTTCAATAATTGCTATTTGACACATTTTTCATGAATTTTAATTCTATTTTCATGTTTTTTTTTTTTTTTTTTTTTTTTTTTTTTTTAATATACAGTGTCATGAATATCCCTTCTTTCATTTCCTAGTCATTATAGCTTTAAATAATAATAAAAATATTAGTTTTATTATGCTAATATTTAAAATATGTATCATTTTAAAGTCAGAAAAGTAAATATATGAATAAACTAACTGTATTTTAAAAAGAGATTTTTAATTTTTAAAAAGAAATATATATATATATTTGCAAAAGTGTATGTTTTAATTTAAATTAAAGACAAAAGATGGCGCCAAAACACCATTTACTGTTTTTTCCCATCTCTGCGCGGAATGATACACGAATAGGAATCGCAAATCATTGAGCTACTATAAAATCTATGTTTATGAATGATTAAAAATTTTTTGCTTTAAAAAATTGTAAATTCATCATTATTATGATAAAATGGAATATCTAAAATTACAAAATACTTCCTTATTTAAAATATTATCGAAATAATTTTTTCACGAAATGCGAAATTTTGAAATCTTAAATATTTCCTTTATAACAAAAAAAAAATATATATTTAAGTGAAATTTTATTTCGTATATATACAATAAATATTTAAAAGAAACAATAAGGTTTCTTTCTTGCATTAAAAAACAAAATCTTAATTTTTTATTGACTGCATTCAGATTGAACCAACCAACCAACTACAAGACCAAACCGAATAACACCTGTTCAGAATTCTGAGAATTATCAATAGAAATCTTTGCATCGCGTAGTAAAAATAGTTCGATTTTTAAACTGAGTTATAAAAAAAACAAGAGTTTTCCTAGGGAAAAGGGAGATGTCAGGCACATCAGATAAAAGCGATTAATATCATATATAAATTAAACTAAATTCGCTCGAGCCATATTCGAGAAAAAATTCTTACACATTAGGCCGCCCATTTATAGCTTAAATGAGCCAATTCATATCTCGAAATATATTGCACGCAGAAATGTAGCTATTTCAGGGTAGGATCAGACAGAAGGTGAAAGACTATTTTGAAATTATCAGAACATAACCTCCCATATTTCCTGAGATATTAAGTGTCGGCTTTCAGCGGTTTCTTTGATCTTTAAATTGGTGTATATATAAGTGTCGCAGTTTCGTTCGTTTTTCCGTTTCCGCTGAGTGTCGTGGCGTTCGCTTGTTTTTGCGCTTGCGTCACTTGAGACTCTGCCGAGTCTCTTGATATATTTCTATCATATAATTTCAGTCTATTCGTTGGATCATTTTAAACATTTATTCCCCCTTCCTTCCTCTCTTCCCCATTTGCCACAGTCTTTTGTTTCTAATTATTATTCAGTTTATGATATTATTTCAAAATATAATATAAATACAGTGAATCCTCTCTATAAGTCCCAGCTTATCTTAGCCCCAAAACTTTTTCATAAGGTTTAGTACTAAATAACTCTCATTAAAGGACCATGTGTAATTGGGCAACTCTCTCTTATGGGACACGTTTTGTTAGAGAAGATAATTTTATTTTTCTTGACTTGAAATGATCACTGTCTACCCTATAAATGAAATAATCTGCGCGTAGAGAAAAGAAATAAGTGATGGCTTGATATTTTTGAATGTGTATATTAGAGATGAAGTTCATTCTAGAATCCTGCTCGGGCTGTGCAAACTTGATACACACCCAACCTGCAAAATAACTTTTGACCCACTGGCCAGCCCGCGACCCTCAATGAAGTGTTGTTAAATTTATGTTATAAACGAAATTGCATTAAAATTCTATTACATAAAATAGAGAATTAAATATTACATCAAAAATTACGCTAGTATTAAAACAGGAATAAACTACTACGTCAGAAACGCCAAAGAAAAATTATTGAGGTGCATACAGCTGTTTCGGTAGCCTAGAGCGTACCATCTTCAGTGCAAAAAGAATTCTGAATCTGGAGAAGTGCTCTTATATATAGGAGAGGGACCGGATTTAGTTCAACCAATAGGATTACGGAAGAGGTGGGGAGTGTGGCCAATAGGAATTAAGGATTGTGTAGCTGTGTAAACAGTAGAAAAATTAAGGAAATGTGGACTGAATGTAAAATTTCCAACAATCAGACAAATAGGGAACAGCGAAATCACAATTTACAAGGTTTTTAAAATTTTTATAAATATGAAAAGCTTCAAAGAAATCGAGTTCATGAATGGATTTAGGTCTGCAAATTATTTTAGCTGAATTAAATTTAAAATTATGATTTTCCTCCCAGCAATATTTAGAAATAGCCGATTTATTGGTTTCTCGTTTGCGGACGTAATTCATATGTTCTTTTAGACGAAATTTAATACTGCGTTTAGTTTGGCCAATATATGATAAACCACACTGACAGGAAATACTATAAATGCCCCAAGAATTATGCATATCGCGAAGCAGGACACTTTGGTCCCGCCGTTTTGGTCCCGCCACTTTGGTCCCGCTATTTTGGTCCTGCCGTTTTGGTCCCGATGTAATTTTGGTCCCTGGCCATTTTGGTCCCGAGACATTTTGGTCCCTCTAATTTTTTGCCATTTTTAAAATATATATCAGTTTTTTAATATGTTAGCCTATTTGTTAATACGGGAAAACTGAAGTGCTTTTAGAATATCTTTAATTAAGGGATATCTTATAGATGAATACATAGATTTTCGACATTACGATTGCTTCCTAGCCATTGAGATTCGGAGAATTTTGTTCTGATTTTTTACGAACATTTAATATATTTAAACTTTTTTTTGATGTAATTGCACTTTCTATTTTATTTATTTATTTATTTTTTTTTAATCGAATTTTTTTTTTCATTTGATTTTGATTTACTTTAATTGTAATTTGATTTTTAATTTACTGTTAGTGATAAAATTTTGTGATTTTAAAAGTATTGTTTATAACAACAGTAATTTCTTATTAAAAAAGAATCCCCATTTGAATATATTTATTGATAAAGTCTGAATTAATTTAAAAATAATAAAATACAAAAAAATAAATAAATAAATAAATAAAGGAAAAATAAAAAAAGAAAACCTTAGAATATTAAATATAATTTGCTTTTAGTGACAGAATACTGTTTCTTTCAAAGAACTAATTATTGACCTGCTCCCATCAGAGACTCTTCTTCATAAGCATAAGCTTGTGATCATTTATGAAGTTTTGAATTTACATATGAAGTTATTCATATTTATATATATATGTATGTATATATGTGTGTGTGTGTGTGTGAGAGAGAGAGAGAGAGAGAGATGTTTCATTCGATTTGATTGTGATTTAACTTTTATCATTAATCTAAGAGAAATTTGTTTCAAAATCTGTGTTATATTAATAATAATAATAAAATGCATGTTTGTTTGTCCATGATATTTAATTATGTTAACCATGTCTATATGTATATAAATTACTTTTCTTTCAATTACAAAGATTTTATTTTAAAAATGAAAAAATGTAAATAGCCCAATATTTAATCAACTGTGCGCATTGCAAGCATCAAAGTTTGTAAAATGTTGATGCACAATATTTTACCTTTTTAGTTTAATCTTTCCCAAAAAGAATATATATATATTATACCTATCTGATATGTCTCTATGACTAAAAGCAATGCCCCCATTGAAATTTCTGAAGCACTTGGGATTCATTTCACCCCTGTTTCTCTAACAGACAGTAAAAAGGAATTTCACTGTTTTGTTTCAGTGCATTTGAAAAGAGAAAAAGGCGTGGGGGGTGAGGGGAGGGAGCTTTTAATCGAAATTTTCTAAAACAATATTGTAAGAGATTATAAGGGAAGAAAATGCTTTTCCAATTCTGTGTGATGTATAACTATTTTCTGTGTTTGACAAATGTATCCGGATTGACATTTGTCAAACTCAGATTGATTCATGTGACATTGAAATTCATTTTGACATTGGTTCGTGTTTAGCAGATCTGTACAAATTAAATTCCGAGATCATTATTTTGGTTCCTAATATCTTCTTTTATAATTAAACTGTAACATTTAGAAGGTGCTTGGATAAAGCATCGATTTCCTATGAATTTTGTATTCGAACACTCTAAATTTGAGTGTGATATTTAAGAGCCGCATTACAATGTTTTATTTTGAAAACCTTGTATCTTATTTAAACTAAAATTTTCAGGACTTTGACAAATTAACAATGCTTAGATCTTCGCTGATATCTAATACCCTTTATCATACAAAATTCACTCCGAAATAGTAAATTTTCTGCTTCATGTGTCCTATATTTGCATCATTTTTAACAAAGGTTGTATATATTTAACCCTCCATAATTATAAAAATTATTATTAGTTCTCTTTTGCCTGAAGTTCCCTCATGTATTTGCTGCCCTTTTTTCTTTATCGTACAAAGAAAAAATCTAAATCTTAAAATTTTAGACATTTTTTCAGTTTTATTTGTTATTACAACTTTCTGTTGCAAAATAATAATAATAATATTAATAATAATAATGATAATAATTTTAACTTTTCTTACCCCCCTTGTTTTCAAGTCAAATGACAAGAATTCGAAATATGAAAAAAATATTTTCGCTTTTTTTTCTGTAATACTTTGATTATTCCTGATATCGGGACAAAAACGGCGGGACCAAAACGGCAGGACCAAAACAGCGGGACCAAAATTTCCTCGGGACCAAAGTGGCGGGACCAATTCGGCGGGACCAAAGTGGCAGGACCAAAACGGCGGGACCAAAGTGTCATGTACCCTGCATATCAATAGGATCTTTTAACTGAGAAAAGGTGAGCTTATTGGAAGGCGAAAATATTATTTTAAAATCATATTGTTTGAGAATTTTAGCTATGGTTTGACTGGTTTTAGAAAAATAGGGTAAAACAATACTGATATTAGATGTGACTGATTTAGTAGACGAAATACGAGGGAGTTGTAATTTTTGGATAGCTTTGTCTATAATGGAAGGGTCATAACCTCTGTCAATTGCGATGGCTTTCAGGTATTTAATTTCAGATTTCAATAAAATAGGATTTGAACACATATTAAGGGCAAGGTTTACAAAGTATAGAAAGCAGCCATTTTTTGGTTAGGTGGGTGACATGAACGCGCATGGGGAGGAAGGGAGACTGCAAAATTTTTACGATAGACAGTGGTTGAAAATCCATTTACAGTGCGAGAGACGAGGGTATCAAGAAATGGAAGGGAACCATTATTTTCTATTTCATATGTAAACTGGATATTACTGTCAATTGAATTTAAGGTTTCTAAGACATGATCAATATTGTGATGAGATATGTCGATAAGCGTGGCGCGTTCATGTCACCCACTTAACCAAAAAATGGCTGCTTTCTATACTTTTGTAAACCTTGCCCTTAATATTTGTTCAAATCCTATTTTATTGAAATCTGAAATTAAATACCTGAAAGCCATCGCAATTGACAGAGGTTATGACCCTTCCATTATAGACAAAGCTATCCAAAAATTACAACTCCCTCGTATTTCGTCTACTAAATCAGTCACATCTAATATCAGTATTGTTTTACCCTATTTTTCTAAAACCAGTCAAACCATAGCTAAAATTCTCAAACAATATGATTTTAAAATAATATTTTCGCCTTCCAATAAACTCACCTTTTCTCAGTTAAAAGATCCTATTGATATGCATAATTCTTGGGGCATTTATAGTATTTCCTGTCAGTGTGGTTTATCATATATTGGCCAAACTAAACGCAGTCTTAAATTTCGTCTAAAAGAACATATGAATTACGTCCGCAAACAAGAAACCAATAAATCGGCTATTTCTAAACATTGCTGGGAGGAAAATCATAATTTTAAATTTAATTCAGCTAAAATAATTTGCAGACCTAAATCCATTCATGAACTCGATTTCTTTGAAGCTTTTCATATTTATAAAAATTTTAAAAACCTTGTAAATTGTGATTTCGCTGTTCCCTATTTGTCTGATTGTTGGAAATTTTACATTCAGTCCACATTTCCTTAATTTTTCTACTGTTTACACAGCTACATATTCCTTAATTCCTATTGGCCACACTCCCCACCTCTTCCGTAATCCTATTGGTTGAACTAAATCCGGTCCCTCTCCTATATATAAGAGCACTTCTCCAGATTCAGAATTCTTTTTGCACTGAAGATGGTACGCTCTAGGCTACCGAAACAGCTGTATGCACCTCAATAATTTTTCGTTGGCGTTTCTGACGTAGTAGTTTATTCCTGTTTTAATATTCCAACGCCAAGTCTCCTGCTATTATTACGCTAGTATATTAAAACTAGTATATAATTATAATTATATTAAAAATTGCTAGTCTAATTATAAAGAAAACGTCGTTGTAAACAACAATAAAATTTTATTTTCGTTCTCAACCGGGAGCTCGAAGGAAAAGTAGCGTCTGTCAGGGAAGAGAAAGAAAAATAAAAAAGTTCTGATTACAAGTACTGTAATATGCATAATTTTTTTCCTGATGCGTTTGGCCAGCTGCTTCTCTTTCCGATTCAAAGCAATTTCAGTTTCTAAAAAAATATATATATATATATATATATATATATACACTGCTCGACATTGAAAATGCAACACCAAGAAGGAGTGGTCAGAAAGTGATGAAATTTGGAAAACAGACAGAGACAGCAAGGAACAATAAGTGATCTTTATTTCAAAATGATAGTCAGAATACAGAGCGAGAACGGCGTCGGCTCAGTAGGATGTAGGACCAGCGCGGACAGCGATGCACGAAGAAACACGTCTAGGCATAGAGTCAATAAGAGTGCAGATGGTGTCCTGAGGGATGGCTCTCCATTCCCTTTCACCATTTGGCACAGTTCATCTTCTGAACGAGGCAGGGGCAGAGTCTGCAAACGGCGTCCAATCACATCCCACACATGTTCGAATGGTGACAGGTCAGGAGAGTACGGTGGCCAGGGCAGGGCTGCCACTGGCGACTAAAAAGGCAACTAAAGAGACTATTTTGAAGAAAAGGCAACTATGGTGACTATTTTAGCCAAAATATAGGCAAAAGCAACTATTTTGGTATCAGTTGAAAAATTTAAGCAACTATTTTAAACATTTAGCAACTAAAAAGAACAACTTCTGAGGTTATATTTAAAAACGAACCCTGGTCCAAAATTAACCCTTCTCAAAGTTTTATCTTAAAAGGAATCTTGTACAAAAATTTTTTACTTAAGTAATCGTATGCAAATCATGACATATTTCCTCAATCGGGCTCTAGAAAAGAAGAAATTTTTTTATTTGGGGCTAATTAATATTTTGGAAATGAGCTATGAAAGCGAATGCAAAGTTAGTAGTATACTGTGACTACCACAAGACTTTCTTATATATTTTTCTGTACAAAATCACCCTGTAAAAATAATTTATTTAAAAAAAAATAATAATACATAAGCAATGTGTAAGCACATGGACTCAGTTCAGTGATTTAATTAAACAAATGATGGCATTTGGCTGATGACATTTTTTGAAAAGTCTATTTTTAAAGTTGCATCTTTACAATCTTTGCAAGCATTTTAAACCTAACAATACTTTAAATATATGAGCAATAAAAACTTTTTATATACCATGTTTTTAAATTTTCTGTTGTATTATAGCTATAGAATGTACATGAGCACTTTATCAATGCGTATAAGATTTTTAAAGTGATAATGCTGTCAATTTTTGTGAGATGCATAATTTAACTTTTTACAATTTTTTAATGTTCACGTTTAATTAGATGTATTTATTTTTATGTCAAAAGAAAATTAACTTGTAAATTTTTTTGGCATCAATTAAATTATAGCTAATATTTTAATGTCTATTTTTAAAGCTATTGGGAGCTTATTATTTTCATATTTTAATTAATTAAAAGAAAACTAACAAAAATTCGAAAATCGGGCTTCGAAGTATTGTGTTGTCATCGGGTTCTGAGCTATTCTGAAAGTTTCAAATGTCTAGCTTGTAGGGAAGTTAGTTAAAAATCGATTGCAAGATTTGTACTGGACAAACAAACAGACAAGAATTGAAGTTAATAAAAACATGGTAAAATTGGAACTTTTGTCATAATTTGACTAAAAAACGCAATAATTAACCTGATCAGGTTATCGTGGGTCATTGGAGACCCGAGCCATTTTTCTTATGTCTCATCCGTCAGAATCCACGTATAGAAGAAATACCTATCTATTGTGCCCATGACTTCTTTCGTAAAAATACCATTCTTAAACTTTATTATGCAATTTGAATTTTTCAAATATCTCAATTTGTTCAAAAGTTATAAATTTGTTAGCAAATGCCTGAATTTTATAGAAATGGGCATATTTGTGATGAAGAACAAAATATTTCTTTAAATCTCTTTTGCAATATTCATTGTCTGCCCTTAAATTAGAAGTATTCAAGAGTGTTCAAGAATTTTATCAATTTTTTTTTCATTAAAAATTACGTGTTCTAACATTGCTCGGGTCTTCATTGATCCATGATAAACTGATAAGGTGCCGAAAAATTCGATAACCTGATTGGGTTAAAAGCATAATCAAAATAGGTGCTAACATATTTTTTTTTTTACAAAAAATTATGCCAGAATGAATTAAAAAAAAAAAAAAATAATAATAATTAAAAGGCATCACCAACATGGTGGCAGAAATTTAAAAATCACCAAAGGGATCCTATACTAAAGGTGTCCTGCCTCGGGAAATATGAAAACTGGGTTGTCAAACATGAATTTTATTTTGAAACTTTTCTTTGGATGATTTGGTTTAACTATCCATTTCATCTTACAAAATCTAATAATAATTTGGCTTCTGATGGATTAAAATTTTAATTGGGTGGTGAAATTGGTATAAGACTTATAAGTTTCAAATTTTAAAGGTAAATAAAAAGAAATTGGAAAAATTTCACTTGGATTTGCTAGTAATAATACATTTTGGGAATCAGTTTTGATGAATGCATAAATTTTATTAATTATCAAAAGAAATATTTGCATATTTCAGTATGTAATTGCAATTAAATATAAATTTTGTTAATTAGCAGTGAATTATTTCTGTTTCGACAACTTGCGGCAAAAATATAACTTTTCATCAAGCATTTTTTTTTTTTTTTTCTGTTTAAAGGCTAATTTTATAAATTAGATAGGCCTTTACATTAAAAAGGTTTTTCATTTTAGTGTTTCGTCAAAGAGAATGATTTTTTTTTCTCTTATAATTACTTCTTTACCCACTCACTGTATATCATGAAAAGGTGAGACTTTTGTCATTGCAATGTTATTTTTCATAACATGTCTTCTTGTTGATATTTGCATGTTTCTAAGCAGTAAAATACTGTGCGTAAGGGTAAAACCATTTCTCTATGTAAAAATAAAGTGAGTTATTTCATTAAAAAAAAAAAAAAAAAAAAGCTACATTTGTTTCAGATCAAAATAGTGCCATGACCCTTCATCAGGCAAAGAGTAAAGTAAAGTGTAGCAAATAAAGCAGAAGTGCACAAAATAAAATAAATAAGACTGAAAATCAGTATAAATACTGGTGTGACAAGATAAAAAAAATGCATTATAAATAAATAAATAGATGTTACCATAGGGGGAAAAAATTTACAAAAAAAAAAAAAAAAAAAAAAAAAAAAAAGGGGGGGGGGACAAAAGAAACTTAGCAAATAAAGTTATGTGAGTATTTAAGAAAAATTAACAAAACTTTTATTTATTTATTTTTTAAAGATCTGAAAAGCGTTGTAAAAAGAGCAACAGATGGGAAGCAATAGATGATTTAGAAATCTCTTCATTAAGAACATTCCGTTGGTGTTCATTAATTCTAAATTTCAAGTACCTTTTAGAATTAATGAGCTGAGAGAATTAAAGTTTTAATCTCCAACCTAGCAGAAATCTCATGAAAAATGTGAATTGTCTTTTAAAATTCAGAAAAATTTGATTGTAAATATCTGAAAAATTGAAATTCATCTTTCTCACACTTAAATATACCTTGTTTAGCTCAATTCAAATGATTCACATATATTCTAATTATATCACAATCAGTAGAAACATAACCTCTTATGGTGTCTAATTTTTAAAATATTATATTAGAAAAGTACTAAAATTCAACCCATTGTGTGCTATTTGAAAGAAAACAAAGGATCGAAAGTGAATATCAGGCTAAACCAATTTTAGGTTGCAAGAGCCGCTGGCATCATCAGTCTGGTTATATTATGCATTGATGATATATATATATATATATATATATGTATGTATAGATATTTCAGTAATCTGAAATACTCAGGAATATTTTTATGTATTTATTTATTTTTTTCTTATTCTTTTTCTTTTTTTAAAACATCAGTGAAAATTACTGCTTAATTATTCCGATTATTTTATATAATTATAACATTGATATTGGATAAAAGAAGAATTTGGGGTGGGGTGGGGGGTTGTAAAACGAAAACTATTTTCTGCTTCAGGAGACTTATTTAGGAGACTATTTCTCCTATGAAAGGCTACTAAAGCGACTATTTTTGGAGTCTTCATTGAGTGGCAGCCCTTCCACGGAAGCATCTGTATACCTTGCAGAGCATGGTGGCAGATGCGAGCGTTATCCTGCTGAAAAATTGCATTAAGCAGCCCCTGAAGGTGGGGGATTGCCATCGACCGCAGTACATTATCCAAGTATCGTTGGGCCGTCATAGTGCCCTGAATACGAATTAGAGGTGACATGGAATTATACGCAATAGCGCCCCAAACCATTATGCCACGTTGTCGCGCGGTGGGGCGTTCCACAGTTACTGCCGGATTAGATCTGTCTCCACGTCGACGCCACACACGTATGCGGCGACTGTTACTGGATAAACAGATGCGTGACTCATCTGAGAACACGACGTTTCGCCATTCTGTCATCCACATCGTTCTAGCCCGCACCATTCCAAACGTTGGCGTCTATGCTGTGGGGTCAATGGCAGTCTTCTTAGCGGACGCCGTGAGTGCAGGCCACATGCAACCAATCGACGGAAAATGGTTCTAGTCGACACGGGAACATCCACATGCATGTATCTTGCACATGCTGCAGAATCGAGGTACAAGTGACTTGCGGGTCCGCCACAGCTTGTCGGCGGATGCATCGATCCACGCGTGCTGACGTCACTCTGGCTGCACCTGCACCCCTCAATCTTGCCACATTTCCTTGTTCCAACCATGTTCGCCACAGCCGATGTGCCGTTCTCGCATCCATGTGGGTATCAGCTGCGATTTGACGTAAGGACCAAACCCTCCCTTCTCAGTCCGATCACCATACCCCTCGTACAATCGTCTATCTGCTGGAAGTGCCTTCGTTGACGGCGGCCTGGCATTCTCTCCTATTACACGTATCCTCCGAGACAAAAACAAAATTTCTTCGATAATTCGTCTGGCAGAAATAACGACACGAATATTGCCCATTCTGCAAGTTCCTACCCTTATATCTTACTTCCCGTGCGTCGGAGAGCTGGACATTTCACATCATTCGCATAACTCAGTGACGTGCGTTTACTGTAAAATTTGCATAAATTTCTGACCACTCCTTCTTGGTGTTGCATTTTCAATGTCGAGCAGTGTATATATATATATATTATGACAATCGAAAATGCTATTTCGGGAGGGTGGTTTTCATTTCATTTTGTTTATTTATTTTTTAAATCTTAGTACGGAACGTCCTTTGAACAATGTTGATAGATTTAGTTCTAATGTTCATGTGCAATGAACATTTTCAGTAAAACCCATCATTTCTACGTGACAGTATAAATATTACTCTGAATACTACAAGAAATTGAGGTTCAGTGGATTTAACGTCAAACCAGAGCTATGCAATAGGCAAATTTCGACTGTCTGGTATTCACTCTAAGGGTGGTCCGAAGATCCTCTGCAGTGGGGCTGGCCCTTCCGCTTGGGTAGAGTTATTATTTACACTGAACGGCGAATTTTACATGCGCCAGAGATACTGTAGAGCAAACTGCAGTACCGTACGCCAACTATTCGATTTTTCATTAAAGTTAAAAACGTGTCAAGAATTTTTGTCATACCCTGTATATCTGAAATGTAGAAGTGTGTCCATATATTTATTTTAATTTTTACTGAAAGTCGTCACTAGGTAATTACGCTTGTAAAACTCTGAACATGACCAAATTAAGGTAATAATGTATTACATTAGAAAACGGATAGACAATAATACAGATTGGTCAAACTTTTAAATTACTTTCTGATTCTCCGAAAGTATAAAAAAAAAAAAAAAAAAAAGAGGACGAAGAAAAACAGACGATGTTGAACAAGTATCAGGAATTTACTTAAAATAATTTTTACAACTTTGTTCAACCCGACAAAAATAAAAATTACAGTTAATTTACTTAATGCCTGTAATGTTTTCTCATTTCATTGTGACTAAAATGAGCTAAAATAAGACACAGTTTCCCTAATCACATTCTGCAAATAAGCTATGATGCTCAATTAAGGTCTTATTTCACATATTTTTGTTAATACGCTTTCTTTAACGTCCCCAAAAGTGCAATTTTAGCAGAAATGACTTCTTTCTATAGATTATCATTTCAGTTAATTTAGAAAAGTGAATTACTATGCTTGTACATTTTGTTTATACAGAACAAATGCTAGAGACACAACGCATGGCAAAAGGCTAAAATTGCTGATGCGCATACATAAGGATATAAAACACATTTTGAGTATATGTCTAAAATTGTTTTAATTAATTAAGAAATTTTAAGAATGCTCCGTTAGCTGTGTCATATAAAATGTTAATGTTGGGCTAGAATTAAGAGTGTTAGATGCTAAGGAAACTACAATAATGAAAGACTTATTAAGAAGATTATATTACCTTGACTAAATTAAACATTATTTAACCTTTAGAAGACTTGTGGAACATAAAAGTTTAATTTGATATTGATAATTTAATTCGGATAATGCGTGAATTACTTTGTGTACAGGATTAGAATTTGCGATGTGAGTTTGTTTTAACAAAACACAGGAAAATACAACTTTTATGATAAAGGAGGTCTATCAAGGTTTGAATTTTAAATAAATAAATTAATATTTATGAGAACCAAAAAATCTGGAGTGACTCCACTCGACTTTCCAAACATTAAGTGATTAACGATTGTTTAAATAGATTAAATCATGAAAAGTCGTTAAATAAACAAAAGAGAAAATTATAATAGGGTATTTGAGTACTTTCCCCCACATAATATCTTGTTAAATTTAATGCTATTGTACATCAAATAATTTGAGCCCATAGATCACAACGAATTTTTCACTGTGTTCCTGTAAAAATCTATACGTGCTTGATTTACCAAAATCTATAGAGTCAGTGCGACGGTGATCTATAACATGTATATAAATTTAAAACTCAATCGAATAAGGCATTTAGACGCTATCGCACTATAATTTCAGCTCGTAGACCATAATGACAAAGAATATTTTGTCGTATCCCTGTAGAAAAAAATATAAGTGCTAGATTCATAAAAATCTATACTGTACGTGTGACGGTTACTCATAACATGTGTATATAAATTTTCAATTCATTTCAATGTATTTTGAATAATTTGAGCTCATAAGACATAATGATAAAGAACTTTTCTTTGTGTCACTTAAAAAATATTATAAGTGATAGGTTCATGAAAATCTATACAGTTCGGGTGACGGTGACCTATAGCATGCATATAAATTTTCAGTTCAGTCGAATAAGGTATTTAGACGGTATCACACTTTTAAAAATTTGAGCCCATTGACCATAATGATAAATAATTTTTCTTTGTGCGCTTCACAAAAATTTATAAGTGCTAGATTCACTAAAATCTACACAATTCGGTCTACGGTGATGTATAACAAACGTACCAAATTTCAGCTCATTCTAAAAAAGCGTTTAGATTGCTAATATCACAATGTCATACATGTTTAGAACACCGAATTTAGACTTCCTGCTAATATTCTTTTTTGAATTATATTCTTTTTTTATAGTAAAAACTCGGTTTTCGAAAATTTGAGCCTCAAAACAATATTTTCTCCATTGTATATGGGCAAGAAAAAGTTAAAAAGATAGTTTTTGTCATTGTGTATGAAAGTATGTAAGAATAAAAAACGTTTTTGTCTATAATCTGTACCTATTGTCAAAGATAAAATTTGTAAAATAGTTTTTACAATGAAATAACCCATTTAGATATAATTAATTGAAAACATGATTATCACACACACTATATTTATAACGAAATTTCTTTTTCCTATATTTCAACTATGAACTTTGAATTTCGATGCATATTTTGTAATTTATTAACAGAATTTTTTTTTTTTAATTACTGTTGTTCATTTAGTTACAAACGAAAAAAACTTTTTGACAGTTTGGTACAAAGTCGCAACTTTTGTATCACTGTATAAATTTGCAGGAAAAACAATCATTTGTAATTAAATCATTATTAAAATGTTTACTACCATAAAAAATACTGCATTTCAATTCTTTTGCACGGCAGTAAAACAAACACCAAACAATACTTTCATATGCATGATTTAAAGATGATCCCTAAGAAAAATCCTTTACAACTTTATTCTTCAATACACTGATTTAGAATATTCACTTTTATTTTGTTTCTCCTTTTTTAAAAACATTATATCAAAAAGAAATATTGTGCGATTGCACAGAGGAATTATAAAGCTAACCTCTCCTTTTAAAGAACTAAAGAAAAATCAACTAATCAGCACTTTTGTTGAATATGACGTGGAGGAAATACACTCTACCCATACCATCAGATAAAAAGTAAAAATCACAGTATACACGCAAGCATTATATTTGAATTTCGTGAAAAAATACGCTTGATTTCTTTGAATTTGATTTTGATATTTTATGTATTTTTCTGCAGTATGCTTGCATGGATAGTATCAAGAATTCATGGGAAACATATTTCAGCAAGCTGCACTGAATGTATTGACCCTAGGGCATGAAGATAGTATTGATAAATTCTTGGTCTGTCTTTTATGTTCTCTGATATATAGCTAAGGGATATGACAAGAAATTTCGATTTGTGTTTTCTAAGAAATTGTTAAATGAAGACAGAGATAGTAATTCTTTTATAAAAAGATTTAGATAAAGGAATTTTATTAAATTTCTCCAGATTCAGTTTAGAGCTAAAACTTAATGGTAAATGACGCTTAAAAATTAGTTGCAAATTAAATCATTTTCTTTACAATTGTTGGATTATTTTAGTCTGAAACTAAGAATGGAATCATTTTCAGCATACAAAAAAGTGTAAAATTAAATTTTTTGTTCGTAATTGAAATAAAAATAAGGCATTTATGTGGCTCTAAATCTACTTCTTTTTTTTTTTTTTTAATTAAGAGAAGGGAAATTACAACAATATGATATAACAAGCAGAGAATAAATGATGCTATAAGTAACTGCAGTTATTTACTTTACTGACATTTTTGATCAAAAATGAATTCTGAGGGTGGTTCAGATTCTCACTGAGCATCAAAATGTTACTTCAGAGATTTTCGATTTGTTCTTATTAAACTGATACAGAAGTGCAATTTCTTCTTTAGACGTACATATTATCTTTTCATCCAGATCTGAACAATTTTTGCTTTACTCGTAGCAGACAGGTTCTTCTCTCGAAGATGATAGATGGGAGGTGCCGGGATGAACTCAGGTCGCGATTGTCAGCATAGCCGTTCTGTGCTTTTTCATGAAACTTGCGTAAATACTGCTAGGACTCCTTAAAAAGACTCTGGGTGCTATCCTTCGGCTTTGATCTTGCAAGTATATACACACACTGAATATTTTTTCGTAAGACAAAGCCTATCATAGGTCAATGAACATTTTAACTCACATGCGCTTTACTGTTTGTACTTCTTATTTTTGTCATAAAATCAACAACCGTTATTGCTCTCCAGTTTATTTTAAACATCTTTTTTCGTATAACGACTAACTTGATTTCACGGAATTTTTAGATAAGTATTTGAAAAACAAATGAATCGCAAAGTGTCATCAACTTCGCAACTAACCCGACTTGCAAATATTTCATTATATACATAATATTTTGTCCATACGAAATTTCTCCTTTTCATACCATCTAGAATTCTCTGCCCTAATTAATCCACTATTTAAAGGATTTTATGACTTATTGGTTTTATTCCTTCATTTTTTTTTCAATTATTTAAGAAAAATCGGAATCGTAAAACATTCATAGTTGAGATTGTGTAAAAAAAAAAAAAAAAATCATTGTTTTCAAATAAACTAATTGTGAGCATTGGTTCAAGAACATAATTTCTTATAAGTGAACTTACTATATATTAATACATATTTGCTAAAATTAAAAGAAAGTATTTTCACTGGTAATAAATTTCTAATACTGAATATAGTATAAGTACATATATACGTATCACTTACACACTATGAAGGATTTTTGATTTATGAACAATTTTTTAAAAAAACAGAATAGTTTTTTAAATAAATGATTGAACATGAATTTAAAGGGGGAAAAAATCTTTTTTAAATTGAGAACTAAGTACAATTTTTGTAATATTAATTGCAGATTTTATTTGTCATGATTTTGAAAGAATTAGAATATTTAATATTCCATTATTCATGTGTATTGTATATATGTACTTATTATGCAATAAGATATTTTATAGAGAGATAATAAATATTTATAATCCATTTATTAGCATAAAAGTTATAACAATATGTTGTTTAATACATTTTATATTGATTAAGAATTATATATATATATATATATATATAAGAACTAAAATAAAATTGCACATACAGTCGGTAAGAAAAGTGTCCGAACACTAGCAAAAATTCCTATGTAAAAAAAGTACACTTCGTACGGTTTTATTAAATAAATCCTTGTCGAATCCTATTCTTAGTCAGTGTAAGAACATGATTCGATAAGGATTTATTTAACAAAACCGTATGAAGTGCACTTTTTTTGCATAGGAATTTTTGCTAGTGTTCGGACATTTTTGTTACCGACTGTACTACATATTCAAAATTAAATTGAGCTGACAATTCTCATTTTAAATAGAAATATTTTATTTCTTTTGTGTTTAAAAAGTTAAGTACTGTATTTAAAAATATATAAAAACATTTTGATTTTTCACAGACCATTTGCGTAAATATAAACAGTTCCTAATGTAATATGAAATCGTTTGATCAACAAAGCATTACCGCATCTTTTCTTTTGCATAGACCATTATTCAATTTTTATGATGATTAAAAATTCACTCTTATCTTCTGTCTTTCCGGAAAGCAATAAATAATTTTCATTAACAGTTTTATATCTTTCAACATGACATCATCTATATTTATGACCTAATTATTAAGTTATTGAATCCATAGATTGTTTCATCTTATACTGCCTCAATCATTTTTACAAAAAAAAAAAAAAAAAAGACCCCCCACCCTCCCGCCAGTCATTCATGAGTAAATAAATACAGCTATGGAGAGCTTCCTCCCCCCCTTCTTTTTATAAAATTCAGTGCGAGACAAAATTGAGTCATCTTGACTGTCCTTATCAGGATCAGATGCTCATTTTTTATTTTTTAATTAATGGTGGAGAGATCTTCCGGTTTATCAGGTCGCTGCAGTGTCCCAAGTTGTTTTGTCAGGAACATTTTTCATTCAAGTTAATGGGTGAAGTCTTTTTTTTTTTAATTCATTTTATTTTTTTGTTCAATGAGATTCGATTTCTTTCGTTCTGTTTTTCAGAATATAAGATATTTGGAATTATTTTTTAAAAATTATACTTTACCTTAAGCTTTAAAGATGAATTGAATATCACATGATTATTTCTATATTTTTTGCAACTAGTTATCTTAAAAATAATTAAAATGCATCTTAGGTTTGAGAAAAGAGATCTTTTTTTCATATCTCATTTTTGTGTTTTTTAAATTCTATTCTCTTTATTCTTTTCATTTATTTATTTATTTTTAAAGAATATAACATGCTTAAAATTATTTTTTAAATTACTCTTTGCATCTAGCTAGATCGATGAATACAATATGAGATGATTATTTCTATATTGCTGTTATATTACGTACTATTTAAAATATTAAAAAAGTATTTTGAGTTTGAGGAAAAATATACTTCTTCATATCTCATTTTTGCGTTCTATAATATTCTATTCATTTCTCTCATTTTTTCTTTTCCCTTTTTTTTTTTTTAAAGAATAGGAGATACTTAGAATTATTTTTAAAAATTATTTTTTGGATCTAGATACGACGATGAATGCAATTCAAGATGATTATTTCTGTAACGATTACGACATGTTATTTAAAATATTAATGTTAAAAATATTAAAATGTATTTTCAGTTTGAGAAGAGAAATACTTTTACATATATCATTTTCGTGTTCTATAAAATTATATTGCTTTCATTTTTTTTCTTCTATATTTATAAGATATTTGAAATTATTTTTAAAAAATTATTCTTTGAATCTGCCCACAACAACGAATACAATATCATATAATTATTTCTATATTGCTTGCGACTGATTGTTTAAAATTATTATTTTAAAAATATTTAAAATACATTCTCAGTTTGAGAAAAAAGGTACTTTTTCATATCTCATTTTCATGTTCTACAAGATTCTATTGCTTTCTTTCTTTCTTTTTATTAAGAGATATTTAGAGTTTTTTTTTTTTTTTTTTTTTTTAAATTTTCTTTGCATCTAACTACAACGATGAACACAATATAATGCGATTATTTCTATACTGCTTTCAAATTATTATTTAAAACAATAATTTTAAAAATATTGAAATGTATTCTGAGATTGAAAAAAAAATCCTTTTTTATATCTTATTTTTATGTTTCATAAGATTCTATTGCTCTCTTTCTTCCTCTTCTTCTTCTTCTTTTCTTTTCTTTTTAAGAATAGGAGATATTTTGAATTACTTTTTAAAATTTATTCTTTGCATCTCGCTACAACGATGAATAATGAATATGATTTCAGACGATTATTTCTGTAAAGCTTACGACTTAATATTAAAATACCAATTTTAAAAATATTGAAATTAATTTTGAGTTTGAGATATTTTCACGTATCTCATTTTTCTGTTCTATGAGATTCTATTGCTTTCCCCCTTTCATTCTTTTTTCCTTTTCTTTTCTTTCTCTCTCTCTTTTTTTTTTTTATCCTTAGCGTATAAGATACTTAAATTCATTTTGTAAAATTATTCTTTGCATCTAGCTACAACGATGAATACAATATCAGATGAATATTTCTATATTGTTTATGAATGATTATTTAAATTATTAATTTTAAAAATATTTAAAATGCATTTTGAATTTGAGAAAAGAGATATATTTTCATATCTCCCTTTTTTTAATTCTGTAAAACTGTATTGATTTCATTCGCTTGAAAAAAAAAGAAAAGATTAAAGGATACATTATATTTTAATTACTCCTTGTATTCAGCTATAACCATGCATAAAATATCAGATGATTATTTATATATTTCTTATGACTTATTTTTAAAAATATTAATCTTAAAAATACTAAAACTTATTTTGAGATTGAGATAAAAGATATTTTTTTCACATTTCATTTTTGAATTTTTAAGATTCTATTGCTTTCAATCAATTATTATTATTATTATTGTTATTTATATTATTATTTTTATTTTTAAGAATATGAGATACTTATAATATCATTCTTTGCATCTAGCTACAAAGATGAATACAATTTCAGAAGATTATTTCTGTATAACTTATTTTTTATATAACTTTATTTTTTAAAGTTTTATTTTTAAAATTATTTAAATGTATTTTGAGTTTGAGGAAAGAGATACTTTTACATGTCTCTTTTTTCTTGTGTTCTATCAGATTCTACTGCTTTCATTCGCTTTTTCTAAAATATAAGATGTTTGAAATTATTTTTTGAAATTATTGTGTGCATCTTGCTACAAAGATGAACACAATATGAGATGGTTATTTCTATATTGCTTAAGATGGATTACTTAAAATATTAATTTAAAAAATAACTAAAATGTATTTTGAGTTTGATAAAAAAGATAATTTTTCATATCTCATCAAAACTATATCAGAACATTTCATAAAATGTAATTAGCTTATAAATAACGTGATAAATCTAAATGCAGTTCTGATAAATTAATATAATTAACAAACATAAATTTTTAATTATACATTCATAAATTATACAAGTGTGATGTATGACAAGTATGACAAGTATATGGCCAAAATCACACACATAGATAAGAAAATTATTGTCACCAAATATAGTCTTATAAACCTATAATTTTCATTTAAACAATTTTATCATATGTACAGTCATAAAAAAAAAAGACTTAACCCGACAATTTTGCTGCGAATATGTGTCTAGTGAATAACAGTATTAGTTAGATTTTGCTTAGGGAGGCGTTTACATATTAAAATTGGCATCTACTTCATTTTTTTCAATGCTAATCACCATTTTTGATAATTTTTTGATTGGATCAAATCCTATCGGAAAATAGTATAGTTTATATATTTCTTTCAATTTTTCATAAAGCTAGAAGCTGTTGAAATCTGAAGATGTTAATGTTAAATGAATATGATAGACTTTAATTCATATCTTCCTACAAATTTGTTAAATTCACATTTCTTTTTTTGAAACAAAAGAAGAAAATCATCCAAAAATATTCCATGCACACTTTCGATTTAAAAGCATATTTTTCATTATGAAAATTATTAATAAATTCATATTCCCAAAAATTATAAATCATGACTATATTAATTTTTACACGAATAGAATAAGCATTATCGGAAATACTGATTGACGAGTTTACAGCTCATTCCTATAATTAATTTTCGAATTACAGTAATATTTCTTTTCACATTGGCTTCAGGTTTACGGGACATCACGTGTTATCATTTGTATCCTCTATAACTAAACATCTGTATATAACCTGACGGAAAAGTTTTTCAATTTACTTTTATGGGATTATTCTAAGCAATGTTTTAATGTTTATTAGAAAAAAAAAAAAAAAAAAAAAAAACCTTATTTTTGTAAAATTAACACAATGCAGGTGAAAGATTGTGAAAGACTCCCAAGCGAAAATAAACCCCCGCCTTCTATATCGCTAAAACGATACACACACACATATCTGTACTGATAAGTATAAAGGATTTAAGTCCAAAAATGTCGATTTGGAGTTAAGTACATTGTCTGACTCAGAAAAAAAATTCTCTATCGATTGGTATAAAGGATTTAAATCCATGTCATTTAGTCTTTGAGAAAATTCATTGGTAAAAAAAGATTCAAGTCAGAAATTTAGCATTAGTCTTTGGTATAAAATATTTAATTCAATTTTTCCCTTTATTAAATGAATATTGACAATCACTGAATGGTATAAAGCGTATAAACCAACATAAACCCTTTTTCCTAATCGATTCTGCTCATTAGTTTTTAGCTAGTTTAACTTTATTTTTCGTCTCCTGAAAAATCAAGAATATGGACTTAAATCCTTTATACTTATCAGTACAGATATATATATATATAACTATTGACAGGAATTTATAAATATATAAGTTTTACAGATTAGAAAAACCAATCGGAGAATTACAAACCAATGCGCAAAATTGCAGTGAAAGGAAATGCAAAATTTAGATGTAGGAATATATAAATGTAGAAATATATAAACAAACTAGCAGGCTACGTCCGCTTCGCTGGTCACTATTTTTAAATGAATCACTATAGTTAATGAAATCTCAAAATTGCATCAATTTTTATCATGCGAAAAAAAAAAAGAGAAAAAAAAAATGTGATTGGAAAAAATGTCGTGACGGATCCCCACTGCCCTTGGCAGCGCAGGCAATTGTGCGCTTCGCGCGCCCATTTATGTTCAACACTCTTAATGAATCACTATATTATCGTAAAGGAAAAACATAAAAAAAAAAAAAAAAAAAAAAAAAATATATCCCATCAGTGGAATAATCGGTTCGGGCCCCCACTGCCTGCGGAAGCGCATACAGGCGCGCAAGGCTCGCATTATCCTTCACCTACCGTTCCCGCCCCTCCTAATTATTTTAGACTTTAAAAAAATACTCGCAGTCGTTCTCTCGGGCTTTTAATCCGAATAATATTAATTTCCAACATTTTATCTGAATTTCTTTATTTTTACCCTTGCGCCCGATCCCTTCCCGCCTTTCGTAATAATTCTGTATTTCAAAAATATCCTCAATCGATTTATCGAACCTCAAAACCTAACAACACTAATTTTCAGCGCTCTAACTCTTATGTATGTATTTTTGCCCTTTCACCTCCCCTTCCCGTCTATACTAATAATTTTTCAAATTCGAAAATATACGCAATCGATTTGTAGGTATCAAAAACCTCCATGTACCAACTTAATAACTTTACAAATTCGAAAATATCCGCAATCGATTTGTAGGTATCAAAAACCTTTATGTACCAATTTTGAACTGTCTAACTCTATTTTTATTTTTTTGCCCCTCAGCCCCCCTCCCCCACACACACCTTTCTGACCCTCCTAAAAATTTTATACTTTCAAAAATATCCCCATTTGACTTGCAGGTCTCTAAAAGCTATCTGTACCAATTTTGAACGGTTTAACTATATTTCTATTTTTTTACCCCATAGCCCCCCTTTACCGCCCCACCTGGGACGAATATCTAAAATTAAAGAAATTATTTTTTATATATTTATGGGAGCTATATTTTAGAGCAAAAATATCTTACACATATATTTTTTTCTGTTTGCAATATAAAGGATTATTTCAAATCACGTTTTGCCCCCTCTCCTCCCCTCTTGGGGGCTGAATTTCAAAAATTCCAGAAATTAGTTTTTAGGTATTTGTGTTAGCTATATATTAGAGCAAAAATTTCACATATATCTGTTTTTCTGTTTGAGATATATAGAAGTATGTGAAACCACGTTTTGCGCATGTGAAATCACGTTTTCCCCCCTTTCCCCCCTTGGGGGACCAAACTTCTAAAATTCCAGAAACTGGTTTTTAGATAATTGAATTAGCTATATTTTAAAGCAAGAACTTTACGGATATCTGTTTTTTTCTTTGAGATATGAAGGTTTTTGTGAAATCACATTTTGCCCCTACACCCCCTTGGGGGGGGGGGGGCGAATTTCGCAAAATCGCTTCTTAGGGGGTGCTTACACTATATGTTCTATAATCTGACCCAGTTTCGAGTCAGTGGATCCAGTAGATTTTGCTGTGCGTTGATGAGTCAGTGAGTGAGTGAGTGGAAGTACTCTTTTATATGTATAGACGAATGAAATTAAATCCCAAAAAAAGACTGAGATCTTCATCAGGGAGGCCCCTCAGTGTAGGGGTGAACGAGAAGTTTCTGAAAGGACAGTAGCTATAAGCTAATAACTATCCTTAGCCCCCAACTTCTCACCAAACAGAAAACCACCAATAACTGAATCAAACATACATATAATGTATAAAACTACTAAAAATTTTTTATAAAATTATCAAATTGTAAAAGTTACAAAATTACATCAATTCATTCAAAAAAAAAAAAAATAAAATAAAATAAAAAAATAAATAAAAAAAAAATAAATAAAAAATATATATATATATATACACGATACAATAAAGAATTACTGAAGGTAAACAAGAAAGTATAGAATGAAATAAAAATACAACCCTTCATCTGGAAAACAAACTATCTTCGGCCGACGGGGCTACTCGTCGGTACTTAAATATCGCCCTTGAATCAGGAAGTAGAACAAACCGAGATAGGAAAACTCTGGAAACTCACAGTTAAAAATTGGGACGGGTAACAGTTAATTTGTAAGGTACTTTTTAAGTCTTCAAGAGCATATTTTAAATCTTCTTCATTATTGCAGATAGTACGAATTCTTTTAAGCTGTGCGAACATAATATTTTTAAAAACTTTTCTACTGATATTTGAAAACCAATTAGTAAGACTATTAACTTTAAAATTAAAATCCTTTCTTTTATCATATAATCCAACTAGCCATTTATCTTCATTTCTCATTATATTTAAATCTAGGAAAATTTTTTTATCAGTATCTGTACGGTTTAAAATTAATTCTGTGGGATATATTTTTCAAGAAATATTTTCGAAACAATTACAGTTAAAAACTATTAAATCATCAATATATCTGAAGAAAGTAATATTTATAAAATTTTTTTCGTAAAAATATAAAAATAAATTTGCGAAAGCACTCGAAAAACTCGTTCCCATTGGGATCCCCCTCCGCTGTAAAAAGTAATCTTTCCCGTTAAACAAAACGTTTTCAAAAATACAAAACCTGATAAGATTAAACCAGTAATTTTTATCACAATTTAAGTAGTTGCCAAATTCATCATAAATGCTTTCAAAAACTTCTATAACCAAGTTGTGCGGAATACTGCCAAACAAATTTTCAAAATCATAGGTATTTACGGAAGTATAGGGTTGTATATTTATTTCATTCTATACTTTCTTGTTTACCTTCAGTAATTATTTATTGTATTGTATATATATATATATATTTAAATGAATTGATGTAATTTTGTAACTTTTACAATTTGATAATTTTATAAAATTTTTTTAGTAGTTTTATACATTATATGTATGTTCGATTTCTCTTCAGTTAGTGGTGGTTTTCTGTTTGGTGAGAAGTTGGGGGCTAAGGATAGTTATTAGCTTATAGCTACTGTCCTTTCAGAAACTTCTCGTTCACCCCTACACTGACGGGCCTCCCTGATGAAGATCTCAGTGTTTTTTGGGGTTTAATTTCATTCATTTGTTTATATATTTCTACATTTATATATTCCTGTATATATATATATATATACTATATACTCATATTTGACTCTATATGTGACGCTGGTATGCATAAACGCAAATGTCATTTACCACACCAAATCGATTTTTAAAGACAAAATTTAAATGATTTAATCTCGAATATGTAAATGTCTCGAATATGTTTTTTACTGTGTGAAGTATTAAAAAAAGGCGTAAAGCCGGGGCTTACTTTACAATATAGGGATATATCCGTTGGGGGTATGTTGAGTTTTTCTTCGTAAATATTCAATAACTTTTCCTAGTTTTACACCGCTAAATCTTTGTTTTAATCTTCTAATCCTCATTTTTGCATTTGACTATAGTGGGATCGTACCTGTCAAATTAAATGTAACGTTTAAGAAAACGTGGTAAGGTAGGGCTTACCATTTGAAGTAGCAGGATACATTCGATAATAGACTAACAGTTTTTTCTTTTGTAATATTTAATAACTTAATAACTTTATTTTTCTACCGTGTATTTATTGTTTTATTATTGTCCATATTTTTGTACCTGATTATTGTATTGTTTGTAACTCCCGAGTTCTTTAAATTTTATCGCATAAATTAACATAATGAAATATATAATAATAATAATTATTATTATTAATTATTTTTTATATTGAATCAAATGTTGGGCATTTGTTATTTTAAAATTCTTTAGCATACAACATCTATTATCGAAAGAAGTGCGTAATATTATTTATATCCGATTAATTAAAAAAAAAAAAAGGCATAAAATTCTCATTTATTATGGAAAACTTCTTAAAAACAAAGTAATATGATTTATCACTTTTAAGGATTTAAATAAGGATCTTAAATTTTTTATACTTAGGAAATCAAATAGTTATTTAAATAAGTTTAGATACGAATACAAAGTTTTTAGTAATTTAACTTCATTTTATATTTAAAATTTTCATACATTTTTTTTTTCTTCGTTAGAATCTTAAGGAATAATTTACATTTTAAGGGAGATTCTAATTCATTTTTTTCTAAATACATGGACGGACCACAGAATACATTTTCACTTGTAACTCTATCAAGAATTAATTATAAATATATAAACAATACCTTTTTCCGAACTGCCTTGATCTCAGAAATTTGAATATGGAGTCCAATATAAGGGTTGTTATTGATATTAAAAAAAAAATAAAAAAAAAAAAAGAGAGAGAGAGAGGAAAAAAAAAAAAAAAAAAAAAAAAATAAGAAGAAGAGAGAGAGAGAGAGAGAAAAAAAAAAGTTGATGCCAGTTTTAATATGCAGTCGACCCTTCACGGAAATTCTAACTATACCCTTATAAAGAAGATGTTATTACGAATCGATCGGCACTAGCTGCATATTCATACGATAATCTGTGGAAAAAATTGTCAGGGGATGGGTTTTTTTTTAATGACTATACACATAATAAAAATATTGTGAAGGTTTACAGTCGAACCTCGTTAACGAGAATCTTAAGCGGAACAAAAATTTTTTTCATGTTATCAGTAATTCATGCTATCAGTAACTAATCTTCATATAACTAAACTAATCTTCATTTTGGCGGAGATTGTGGAAATAGCTCCTATTAAAAGTAATTCCCGTTAACAGTGCCCATGCTAACGATGTTCGACTGTATAAAATTACTTGCGTCACTCGAAAAACTGCCGTTTTTCCTGATATTAGGTGACAACAATTTTGTCATCTGTGTGTGGGATTTTGGTGACATTTGTCACTATGTCTCCATGCTGGCGTCAAACCTATTAGTTATTTATTGTTTACCTTAAAAAAAAATAATAATTAAAATGCATTTTTAAAAGTTTCTTTATTGTAATATTCCATTTTAATTTGAATCCTATGACATTGATGGAATGAGTTTATACTTTAAGCTCTTTGATTTAAAGATTTTTTTCTGTTGCGATGGAAATAATATCTTACTTTTGATTAGTTAAATATAGCATGGAAGGAAAAGAACATTGTCTTCTGTTTTCCTTATTCATTTTGACTATTAAAAGGAGCAAATTTTAAATAGTTAAAATTGCCATATAATGTAAAAATTTTAAATTATTTTAATATATTCACAATACATATATCTTTTTATTATAATTCCTTTATCAACAGAATATTTAACATATATAAGAAAAATTTATTCTTATTATATCCTTAAAATTCTGCTATTTTATGTGATTTCAAAGCCTAAAATTAAGCTCTCTTTTAAATTTAAAATTATAATCGTTTGTGATGGATATATATAATTTTAAATGATATGCACATATTAATACTGTTCGATTTAAAAATGAGGTAAATTATGCACCTAAAAGCTATTTTTAGTCGCGATGAATTCAATATTATAGGCTGTTTTATCAGTGTTTCAGCTCTGATGAAAAATTATTTTTGCAAAAAAAAAAAAATCTGTAAAAATGCTAAAATAGTAGTTGGTATATGAATGTGAGTTTGCATACATTTCTATTTGTTTTATTTCTATATTTCTTTATTAAATTTTAAAATTTCCTCATACAACGTTTAAGAATTTTTCATAACAGCAACTAATAAAATTTGTGGAATTTGAAATGCAAAAGTAATTGCTGTTAAAACACTGACACAAATTTAATCCTATAACGTGCAGCGTCCTCGGCACAAGGATGCATTTATTATTTTCCAACTGTAAAAATTCATTCCAGAATTTTCCAACAAAATTTCAGGAAAAAGTCATTTATTTTTTTTCCTTTTAATTCTGTTCGTATGGTGCCTTTCCAGATTAAATGAGTGTAATATCTTGCCCTGTAAAGGTTAATTCTAATACATTACAAGTCCAATACAATGCATCTGTCGAGTGACTGTATTATAACTAAATGCCGTTAAATTTAAATTTAATTTGATTATCTTAGCTATGAATGATATTTTTATTCAGGGTTATAGTCAGTACTGTAGCATATAAAACGCCTTCCTTATTGTATCAAGCTTATAGTATACTTTGCCTGAAGTTAAATTCCATGACTTTGAAGAATGAATTAAACTAATAAAACTTTACTACTATTTCGCGTAGTAGCTTTGCGATAGGAAAAAATCTCATATATTCTTTTTACTAGTTAGAAAATTAAATAAGAAAATCATTATTAGTAATTTCCAAACCTTCTTCTTCTTCTTTTTTTTTTTTTTTTTTTTTTTTTTTTTTTAGGAAAAGAAGAAATGCAACTCAAATACGCATTGCTACATAAAAGAAAAACATAAATTATTAGCTCATTTATATCCATAGCTATTAAGTAATAAATCCAAATCGTTTATCTTATTTCGCTTATATAAAATAATTATAAATAATATTTGATTACGCACATACTCTGTTAAAAATTTGGTGTTAGTTTGAATCAAAATTTGGTACTGAAGTAGATGAAACCACCCGGTAGTTTAACCTTTTACTATGATTTGGTAATTTTATGTTGTGCCAAACATGGGTATTATGATAAAATAAATAAATAAATAAAAGAAAAATAAATAAAACATTCAACCGAGACGGGGATCAAAATGAAGACCTTCATGTGTGTGTGTAGTCTAACATCCTGGAACTATGCCACGATTTCTTCCCCAGTAATTCTGTGTTTCATTGATTTTGATAATAGGGGCTAAATTTTCCAGGTCTTATCTTGACTCATGTGTGAGCTGTTACACAAAATTTGCACTTTACCTATGTTTTCGACTACGCTCATTAATTTAAGCTTGGTTTGGTTTCAAAAAGAATTTTACTGATTCATACTTCCTGGACTGTATATTATAGTAGCATCTGGTTAGTGATCAAGTGAATAAAGAACTCTTTTCTTCTTGGAATGAATGTTGGTTTTGAATGACATAATAACACGTGATCTCACTTCACAAATTTTGTCCTTCTCCGGCTTACAGCCGGTGATTTTCGGCGCCATCTCCTGAATCGAAAGGGAATTACGATTACATGCACGCCGAAACACTTCCCTGGTGAGTGGATGTATGGAAGCTCCAAGCTTTGGAGCTACCATACTGAAATTAGTCGCAAAAAGCATAAAACTAAAAAAGGAGGTTGAACCACATTATGGAATTGCTTATACATTTACTCCATATAGTGGTTCAAGTTTCAACTGAAATTTTTAACAGTGTGTCTTCCAGGTTATTTAAATCAAGATTCGTAATATAATAAATAAATCACAATATCAAATCTTCTTTCGTTTGTAAAAATAATCTTGAATGATGATAATTACATACCTACCTATAAAAACATTTAAATACAATAAAAATAATATCCGTTGGTAAACTTTTCCTTTGCAAACTCATACATATTCATTTGTTTATAATAAACACCAGTAATTCCACTACATTTTGAGTGACATTAACCCCTTAACGATCTTTTAATTTTCACGAAAATGGTAAAAAAAAGCGCCTATTTTTTAAATTCAAGAAAATTGTATAAAACAAAGTGCATGAACAATATATGTATACATTTTTAATTTTTAGAATTTTTTTAAGCTTGGAATCAAGAAAGTTAATTTTACAGAAAAATCAACAACCAGGGTTATTATGACTGAATGTTAGTTTTCCCGTAAGTAGAAAAAATAAAAGATATGTGTTTTAAACATTAAAAAGAATTTTTTGAAAATAATTTAACGTATAATACTACACTATACGTACAATATACAGTTATCAGATTTGCTATACGAACTTTCCTAAACATAACTTATTTCCTAATCACTCTCAGTTACATTTCTACTGAAATTATAATCCGAGTTACTCTGCGATTCTGATACTGCATGCTGTACACAATATTAAAAAATATATTTCACCACAGAGCACAAAACCAGTTGCTTCCGAAGTCCTAACTGAGCTAAGATAACAAAATAAGTATTACAAACATTTAAAATTGGTTAGTGCTGACAGTTTAGAAGAAACCTACTGTCTCCATTTTTATTTTAAATAGTCTGCTTACTTCCATCTAGAATGTACAGTCGGTAACAAAAGTCTCCGAACACTAGCAAAAATTCCTATGTAAAAAAAGTACACTTCATACGGTTTTCTTAAATAAATCCTTATCGAATCATGCTATTACACTGACTAAGAACAGGATTCAACAAGGATTTATTTAACAAAACCGTTTGAAGTGTACTTTTTTTACATAGGAATTTTTGCTAGTGTTCGGACACTTTTGTTACCGACTGTAAAATAAGAAATAAAAAGTTTTGCAAGTATCAGAAATGGTTTGATTTTAAATCTTTTTAGTGCGTTACCTTCGAACACTCCAGCCCGAAAATATCACGGGCACAAGAAATAGAGAGGGAAAACTCATCCCGTCATTTTCACGGGAGCGAGAAGGAAGGTGTTAATCGAAAATGTTGTAACCAATATTATTAAAAGTGTAGAAGGAAACATATAAAATTATAATGGAAATCTATAAATTACAAAGTCTTGTCATTGAATTAGTTGCATGGATTGCTAACCCAGATTATTAAATAAGGCATTGAATTCTCCCCAACGGACGAAAACGGAATATGTTGTTATGGTGAGTTTTTAAATAATGTTTGGCGATTTTTGTGCTTTTATGTTAATAGTTTGGCCAAACATTTTAGGACACTTTTCTATTAGTTTGCATGCTAATAAGTCTCCGGTTGTAGGTCTCTCTGTTTTACATCGGAATAATGCTCTCTTCGTATCCCGATTAATTTCATTAAACAATGATTGACCTTTTCATTGAAATTTGACATATATATCAATCGATTAAAATCCATTCTATGATCATAGTGATCAGATTGGCTTATTGATTTCTATGTATGTGCTAAGAAGAATTCAAATCAATGTTGTTCAATGCCGACGTATCTGAGTTATTTGCTAATAACGCAATTTGGCTCTTTTTTCACTGTATATCAGCTTAAAAAAACATTTGATTAAAATATTTTTGTTATATTTTTTTTTCTTATCACCAAGCAACAATCATCTCTACAAAATAAATATTTATCTCAAAAAGTTATTTTATTCAACAAGTTATCTTCTCAACAAATTATCCCTCCTACAAATAAATTACCCAACAAGCTTCTTTTACAAATATTTTTTAAAAGTTAAATTCACTTATTTATTATTGGTAGATTGTTTACATTGTTTAGTGATAACCTATTTCTTTCAACTGTAACTTTTTGTTTTTAGCAAATTTAAGCAACTAATGGCTGTCTTAAAGTCAATGTGATATCATAATTCGTTCTTCGTCAAAGTTTTTTTTTTTTTTTTTTTTTTGAGTATTCAATAAAATACTTTAGTGAAATTAAAACTTCTTTAATTTTCACATTTTGGATAAACGTTTACACATTTTGTGAAAAATGCGCCTAAAAAAAACCCCTACTCTGACATAACAAAATCATATAAGTTCTCTCTTCTCTCAATTTGTGACTGTCACAGAAAATTGCTAAAATTTAGTAAAGCATGTCCATTAATTACAGTCGGTAACAAAAGTGTCCGAGTATAAAAAAAGTACACTTAATACAGTTTTGTTAAATAAATCCTTGTTGAATCCTGTTCTTAGTCAGTCTAAAAACAGGATTCGACAAGGATTTATTTAACAAAACTGTATTAAGTGTACTTTTTTTATATAGGAATTTTCGCTAGTGTTCGGAGACTTTTGTTACCGACTGTGTACATTCAATAGAGAAGAATGTTTTCACGTAAATTTTTGGTAGCCCTGTATATTTTCAATCAATTATATACATACCACATAGTATACTTAATTTTAGAACAATATCAAAAATACATAAAACAACTTCAAATGCACTTCCATTAAACTTCAAGGTATAGCATTAATAATCCGATTTCTTTTATGTGATTCTGTAAATGAATGGTGAATGATTTTCGTACCATATTATATTTTAAACATGCTTTTATGTATACCAGTATCCGTGCAGTGGTTGAAACTTGAGCAATTTTTTTTTTTAAATAAGCATTTTAGTACAGTCGGCAACAAAAGTATCCGAACACTAGCAAAAATTCCTGTGTAAAAAAAGTAGAGTTAATACTGTTTTGTTAAATAAATCCTTGATGAATCATTACCTTAGTCAGTCTAAGAACATGATTCGACAAGGATTTATTTAACTAAACACTATTAACTCTACTTTTTCATATAGGATTTTTTGCTAGTGTTCGGATACTTTTGTTACCGACTGTAATAAATATGGAAATTCAAAACTTACGTCTAAACAATATTAGCAGTAATTAAGAATCCTTAAAAAAAGAAAAAGGAAAGAAAATAATCTAGTGTGTCACTCACACTACTTTCTCTTACCCTGAAATTTAATACTATAAATACAGGTTGGAGATTAAGAGGTGAGATAACGAGTACTGTTATGTAAACCTATGTTAAACAATTCAAATTAGGCTTAGGAAGAGTTTTATACGATAATTAGTTCTGTGTGAGGGGGGCTACCGTCCCCCTCAACCCCCCCGTTTCATTAATGTATTACAGTCACCAAAAAAAAAAAATAAAAAATAAAAAAAAAAACGCCACCCCCCACCTAATTTCACCGTAAATTATCGTAGAAACATGCGGCTGGTACCTATCGATTTGTAATAACGTCTAGATTTTAATGGTATAGTTAGATTTTGTTTAAGGGGACATCTACATATTAAAACAGGCATAAACTTCATTTTTTTTTCAATGACAACCCCTATTTTGGACCTCATATTTAGATGTCTGAGATCAAGGCGGTTCGGAATACATACCTATTTATATACTTTAAATCAATTATAAATAGAGTTACACGTGAAAATGTGTTAAGGGCCCATGTATACATTTAGAAAAAATAAATCTTGATCTACCACAAAATAGACATTATTTATTAAGTTTCACACCGGAAATAAAGTACAGAAATGTCAAAAAACGATGTCAATTTGAAGAACTCTCTGTGTTAGCTTATGAATTAAAAGTTTTATCGTCGAATAGTTAAATACATCACTTCATACGAAAAAAATTAAATAGCTTGAGTCATATGAAACCTAGAATGTTGAATTACAAAAATCTAGATACCAAGATAAAAGAATAATAGTAATAATGATAATAATATTAATACCGGTTAAAAGAAAAAGTTTAATATTTAAAAAAAGAATTATATACTTCTGTTGGGTATATTTTTATTTTATACAGTAAGAACCGCATGAAAGGGTTACTATAAAGTTTTACATTTCATTTTAGGCGTACAAACCAACAATATATACTATACAAAAATATAGATAACAAGATTTAAGCTAAAATCTGAGAAGGATATTTAACACTTTCGCGACCGCTGACGAAGATCCACGTCATTGGAAATCTGAAACTCCTCCAGTGGGCGTTTCTTTCACAATTTGTGTGTTACTATATTTCTTAAGAATATTCCTTATATTCATATTTATATAAACAAAATAGAATGAATACAAATATTTTCAGTAGAAAGACTATAATAATTATGTATATTCATTTGTAAAATAAATATGGATATAGAAAACCTCGTTCTGACATAATGTAGTTTGAATGAATAACTCCCACAGGCGGAACAGACTATCTAAAAGACAAAAACATGCGGTTGCGAAAGTGTTTAATATTCATTAAAAAGGAGATACTGTTCAAAATCATTTCTATTTTAAGTAATTCGTCACGTCTTTCTACGTGACACAAAATTAAAACTTAGAACTCACGTATAAACTTAGCATTAAAAGTAATAACGCATATTACTTTGTTTTAAATTCTTTTTCCATAATAAATCTGAGGCCAGCTTTACGCCGTGATTAGAATGATCGAAAATAAATAATATTGCGTTTTGTTTCAATAATAGATTTTAAAAACTTAAAAAAAAAAAAACCTATTTTCAACTATATTTTTTAGTATTAAAAAAACATTTAATAAAAATTTAATATTTTATTACAAATGCGAAAATGTCACAACAAGATTAAAACAGAAAATTTGTTTTAAAAAATCTGGTAAAAATAATAAATATTAATTATATTAATTTAAAAAAAGGAAAAAAAAAGTAATTGTTCACTGCGTATCCTCGTCTTACCGCGTTTTCTAAATCATGACATTTAACTTGAGGTGCACGAATCCTAGAATATTCAAGTAAAAAAAAAAAAAAAAAAAAACTACAACAGGGATAAAACAGAATTTTAGCAGTGAGAAACTAGGAAAAGTTATGTAATATTTAAGAATAAAGACTTAACATTTCAGAATCGAGTAAACTTCTTTTTGCAACGGAAGCCACGCCTTTACACAATTTTTCTAAAACTTTACATTATAAAAGAAAATTATTTTACATAGTAAATGCCATTGACATTTATGCATACCAGCGTCAAATATAGAGTCATATACGAGTATGCAAACTAGTTTTTTTAATACTGTTTCCGCAATATAGAGGCGGGGCTTCATTTCTTTTGGAATTCTTTCCCAATCTCTTGCCTGCATTGCGATAATTTTATAAAAAATAAGCCAATTTGTATCATAAACATCGAAATGTTCCTTAGAAAACAATTAGAATAACATAAAGGTAAATAAAAATAGTTTTTGTCAAAATGTATAGAGATATTGACTCACAGAGGATACAAATTATAACAAATGACGCCCCCTTAACAGCAGTAAAAAATGAAATATCATTGTAACTCAAAAAATAATGTTAGGAACGAGCTGTAAATTTGGAAACCCATGTTTTTGATGGTGCCTGTTCTATTCGTGCAAAAATTAACATAGGTCATAATTAATAATTTTTTCAAATATGAATTTATTTATAATTTTCATAATTAAAAAAAAAAAATGTTTTTTTTTAAATCAAAAATATGCTTGGAATATGTTTGGGTCACTTCATTCTAAGGCATAAAAAAAAAAAAAAAAAAAACAGAATTTGAATATACTCATTTTTTGGGAAGATATGAATGAATGTTTGTCACATTCATTTAATATTAGCATCCCCAAGCTTTGACAGCTTATAACTCCATGAAAAATTGAGCAAAATCTATAAAGCATACCATTTTCCGCGATGATTTGATCCAAAGAATTCAAATAAATTATAAAAATGGGGGTTACCATTGAAAAAAATGAAGTTAATGCCAGTTTTAATATGTAGACGACGCCTAAGCAAAATGTAACTATACCTTTATAAACTAGACGTTATCACAAATCGATTGGTACCAACCACATGTTTCTACGACAATTCATGGCGCAATTAGGTGCGGGGGGGGGGCGTTTTTTTTTTTTTTTGGTGACTGTACAAAAACAACAAGCGATGAATATTTAGCTTAAAACATAAAACATAAAACATACATAATTTACCATATCTTTATGAGGAATTTATTTCAATTCTCGAACAGCTTTCCTAGAAATGGTAAAATATTATTAGTAAAGCACATCCACTAACAACAAATTACTAGTGTGTTGTGGCCCCCACACGACTTTCTTCTCTATTTTCCTATACAAATTCACTCAGTAAAAATAGTTTATTAAAATTATTATTTAAAAAAATTATTTTCTATGATAATGCACACGGTTTCCATGTTAGTGAAGTAGTATAACACTAAAGATCCAAAAAAAAGTTGAATTTATTCTCAATATTACATTAAAAAAAAAATTGTTAAAAATGGAAAAAATCGATAACTTTATTTTACATTATCGCAGATCGATGGTTCAACCATTCGTTTTAAAGATATTGGCGAGCTATTTTGAAAGATACCCATCATGAAAAGTTAATCCCGTCAAGGGGGACCCCTAGGGGGGGAGGCGACGCTCCTACATACGCAAAATTTTTTCTCAGATGACTATCTCTATTACACAAAATATATATTTGTTTCATTCGATTTAGTGCAGTCTATAGATGTTAAACTCTACTTACCTGCAATTTTCCCCATAGACGTAATGTATTTGAATACTTTTCAGTGTCCCTGTACACGAACCATTTGCTTCATCTCAACGAAAAGCTTAGTGCAGCATCCCTATATGGTACACATTTGGAATACCGAGTTTGGAATTTCTGCTACTATTTGTTCTTGAGATATGCTGATAACAGACACAGACAGACCGACACAGACCGACACACAGACCATTCGCTAAAAACATGATTTTCGTATTCAGGGGACCTCAGAACATGTAAATATAACAAAAACTCACGTTCGAAAATTTGACCCTAAAACAATACTTTCTCAACCCTATGGGTAAGAGAAAGTGATGATTCATATACCTATACATGATGATTCATATACCTATGAACTTCTGTTTAACTCTATCTGCGTCTCAATCCGAATACTCAAAGTTTTTCGTCTGGATATTTCAATAACAAAGAGTACTGCCTATATTAAAACAATAGATAAACAGTTTGAAAAAAATAGAAATACTCACTTTTGTTGCTAGACAAATAAAAATTAAATACGGTAAAATAAAGCCGCAAAAAAAAAAAAAAAAAAAAGAAAAAAAAAAAAAAAGCCAAATTACGAGGCGTTGTATTGCATTTTGAAAAATTGCACATTCAGATTTAACGATTTTCTTCTCTATAGGAATTTTAAATACAAATATTACATGTATAAAACGTAAAATGCGTAAAAATAATATAGGTACTTTTTTTTTTTGCTTTCCTGGCCTCCTATTATTTTTTTCTGCAACTTACATTTTGACAAGCCCATTCTCTTATTAAAATAGTCTAAAAGAGTACGAGAAATTCCATGTTTGTGTACTGATTCCATGTTTGCATCGTCTGCATTCATTATTACTTTCTCTTACCCATAGGGTCGAGAAAGTATTGTTCTAGGGTCAAATTTTCGAATGTGAGTTTCTGTTATATTTGCATGTTCTGAGGTCCCCTGAATACGAAAATCATGTTTTTATCGAATGGTCTGTGTGTCTGTCTGTCTGTGTCTCTGCTATCAGTATATCTCAAGAACAAATAATAGCAGAAATTCCAAACTCGATATTATAAATGTGTATCATATAGGGATGCTTCAGTAAGCTTTTCGTTGAGATGAAGCAAATGGTTTGTGTACAGGGACACTCAAAAGTATTCAAATACATTACGTCTCTGGGGGAAATTGCAGGTAAGCCGAGTTCAACATCTATAGACGGAACTAAACCAAATAAAACGAATATATATATTTTTTGTAATAGAGATAATCAAATGGGAAAATTTTTTTGTGTATGTAGGAGCCTCGCCTCCACGCTTGGGGGGGGGGGAAGCCCCCCCTCGAGGGGAGTAAATTTTCATGATGGGTATCTTCCAAAAGAGATCGCCAATACCTTTAAAACGAATGGTTGAACCATCGATCTGCGATAATTTAAAATAAAGTTGTAGATTTTTTTCTTGAAATGTAATTTTGAAAATAAATTCAACTTTTTTTTTTTTTTTTTTTTTTTTTTTTTTAAATTATTATTTAGTGTTATACTACTTCTCTAATATGGAAATCGTCTGCATTAACCTAAAAGATAATTTTTTAAAATAATAATTTTAATAAATTATTTTTTAATAACCGAATGAAATTCTATATAAATGTAGGTGCATTAATGAAACAGGGGGTTGAGGGGGGCGGCAGCCCCCCCCTCACACAGAACTAATTATCATATAAAACTCTTCCGAAGCCTAATTTGAATTGTTTAACACAGGTTTACATAACAGTACTCGTTATCTTACCTCTTAATCTGCAACCTGTATTTATAGTATTAAATTTCAGGGTAAGAGAATGTAGTGTGAGTGACACGCCAGATTATTTTTTATCTGCATTCATTATGGAAACGACTTTTAATGAATAATTCATATAATACTAAGGGGCTCTGCCCCCTGCTCGCTCAGCTCACCAATCTCGGAAAGGATGCTTCGCCTCCCCCAGATTCATTTTACTTATTAATCTCTGCGGGGATCTATACGCTTATTCGCTGTTTGCCTTTCAACGAATAGGAATATTAATAGTGCATAACGCAAAAAGCAGAAAATTTTTTATAGAAATCTTCGTATTCAATGTTAAATTCAAATACCTAATATTTAATACCAAATTTTTATTTTTCATTTATTTATTTATATTTTATGAAATATGCTAAAAAACAGTAATTTTTTTCAGACTAGAAATTCGTATCATCTTGACCATTTAGCGTTACAGTTTTATTATATGACCCCTTTTAATTTTTTGTCACTGTATGGCGATGAATCTTTTTGGTATAACTGCTTGATAAAGGAATATATATATATATGTATATAGCACCCATTTTAGCGGTATCTGTCATCCGTGGCGATTTTTGTATTTGGCGATCAAAAACGTAATACGAAAATATACATGCCAGATGTATATTTTCGCAATATATATTATACGAAATATTGATTAATATTATTCTTTGCTCCCTTAATATACATTAATAAAATAACCATGATTTTTGAAAGGAATTAAATACGTTTGCTCCATAACTTGGCGTTTTTTTTTTTTTTTTTTTTAATCGCCAAGGATGACAGATATAAAATCTGTTCCCCTATTTTTCTAATGCCTATATTTTTTACTATTGCATTTTTTAGTTAATTTAGGGCAGTATATAATACTCTCTCTATATTTCTAATGTACAGTTAGGTAATAATTTTACACATTTGAAAATATCTGAAAAGTTTATTATTATTATTGTCATTTTAATTTGGAAGAATGAACTACGGCTTCAATTGTTAGTTCTCTGCTACATACTTCTTAAAATAATGAAAGATGAAACGTACTCAATTCTCTATAAATGTTTTAGTTGATGAGTTTATTCTTGGCCAAAAATTTAAAATACTTTGGATATATTTTATGCCAAAATATATTGAATAATTTGAAAAAAAAAAAAAAAGGTTTTAAGTAAAATAAAAAAGACAAATACACTTTAAAGACAAAAAGAAATGCAGTCAAATATACAGATACGAAATTATTTCATTATTTACAAATATATATATATATATATATATAAACAACAGGAAAGATTGCCAATAAGAAAATTTATTTTCTAAAAATAGAAAAAAAAATGAATAACAGATATTTGCTAACAACAAATTACAATCCTAAATTTATTTTTGCATTGAAAATATCTGTTTACACCATGGTAGTCCAAGACCGTCGCCAATTACCCATTGCGCAGTACCAGTGCGTTGTTAAACCCAATCAATCAACTTTTGACACCATGGATCACATTTAATTTTCCCGTAGAAAATGACATCATGACAGAAAAACAACATCATAAGAGAAACTTTTTTCAAGGTGGCAAATAGAGTACCTTTGTAAACCCGAAGCTTTTAATTAATAACTTCCTTAATTAAAAAGATAGAAATTTCTAATTAGCTAAAATTTCTGCCTTGGAATACACGGCACACATTTGTACCTCGCATGATGCGGAGAACTTTGACCTCCGCGAGAAGATGCAGTTGCAGACAAAAAAATTTGAATCCAGCAACAGTAACTTTTTTTAATATATAGAGAAAAATGATTATGTGTGAGTATAAAAATAAAAGGTATTTTTGCCAACCTTCATGCCTCTTATGAGAATAATTTTGTTTTTCTCAAACTCATGTTAAACATACCCTTCGAAAGATATCGCTTTTAAAACCCTACTCTTATAATTAATATGTTAAAAACGTACGACAAATTTTTCGTTTGCATATTAATATACGTCCCTATAAACCAATTATTTGTTCTATTTAATAAAAAGTTTCGTGTATGAGGATTTATGTGAGGATAATATTTATAATTCTCAGTTTGGACTTCCTGCAATTATTTTCTCCGAGTTTTGCTGATAACAAATTCACAGACAAATACACATACCGACCAGACGCTAAAAACCTAATTTTTTTTTTTTATTGAGGGACCTCAAAACGTAAAAATTTATCAAAAATTTCAAATTTGAAAATTTTATTTAACAGTCATACTTTCTCTACTATTATGTGAGTAAGTGAAACCAAAAAAGTTTCGAAAATTTTTAATTTGAATTAGTATTCCACAGTATGAAAAATAGAAGATTCGAAACAAATTCTAATAAAAATATTTTTAGCAACTCAAATATTTATTTTAAAAATTTTTAATCTAAAAATATAAACTTTGATGAGTTGATACTTAATTTTTAATAATAATAAAAACTTATAGGAATTTGAAAAATATAAATATCATGCACACAAATATGTTGGATCATTGAAATTGATTTTCGTTTTTCTGGCAATATCGTTTACTTTTGTTAAAGTAGCTTCTGTTTTTAATGTAAAATGGAATTGATAATTGTTACCGAAACTATTTATCTGGTTTGTTTATTATCTAGATGTAAAAGAAGTTCATTTTATTTGGTTATTTAGACAAATAAATGCTATGCTATATGCATTTAAGTAAAAATATTCAACCACAGATGACTTTGTTCAAGTGCTTTTAGTTGTAAATTGTATGAATATGTAATAAAAACAAATATTACAAAATATATACATATTTTCAGTGAGTCTGCAATCAGTGTAATATGTTAGAAAATTTATATATGTCTCATGTAATTGTTTTAAATAAATATCTGACTTATGTAAAAGACTAATTTAAGATAAGAAACATATAAATCATATAGTATAACTCTGCAAATGTTTTGAAAATTTTCAATTTAATTAAGAGGACTTGACACGTTTCACTTGCAACCATTAAAGTAGATTTCGCATAAAAGCTTATATTTCAATTTAATATTTATAAATTTAACAAGATTAGGTTTGTTCAATTAAATATATATTCGAGCATCAATTTTTATGGGTTTTGATACATTCTTTTACAGATATGAAATTTTTAAATAGCGTTTCCTCAGTTTTCATGAATTCATGATCTTCAAAGTGTTAAAATTTCTACAGCTATTTAAGAAAGTATTTAATAATTTTCTTGGAATCTATAATAATAAATGGACAGGTTTGTCTGTCTGTCTGTCTGTTCTTTTATACGTTCAGCCCCTATTGAACACAGAAGTACAAGAATTGACATACGGATGCTCTGGAATCTTTCCGATGTTTTCCTCGAAACAGAATTTAAAAATCTTAATTAGTTTCGGAGATATTAATTAAAATGTTGACCCATGTCGATCGCAAAAATGACCAAAAATCCTTATTGCTTAAAAAGAGGCATTCTATCAGCATTCAGCAGACGATTTTAACGGCTGTCTCTAACGGAAACAAAACATGTGCAAGACATTAATGTCACATGATCTTTAACTGGGGTTAAAAATTGCAAATTTCAAAGTGCTTCGAATTATCTTTTTCGTAGACAACACTTAATATACAACCTATTCAGCACAAAACCAACCTGCAGTTAAAATTTCATCAATTTTCATTAATAAACAAAGCAGTTACATTTTAATTGCAAAATAAATTTTATTCGAACACGTAATCTATCTTTCAATAGACGATAGGAGTTTCCATAGCAACAGAATACATTTGAAGGAACTAAAAAATACTTTTCTTTTTCTTTTTAGTTCCATTACCCGACAACCGTGGTATATATAGGTTTTGGCGAAATAAAAAATATTTATTTTTCTTTTTACTTCCATTAATAAAACTACCGTAGATAATGGAATTAGAGATTTCACGTGATTTACATGTTTTAGAATGTAATGATTAGGTTTTCTTTTGTATCACAGCTACCAATTAAAATAATTTCATAAGTAACACAATTTTTGAAAGCTTTGTTGATTTGGAATTGAACAGCAGATTACAGAAATTTCTACCGCCAGATATTTTAAAATTTCGATATTTCAAATTCCAATTTTGATTTGGAATCGAATAGTGGAATACAGAAATTTGTACCGCCAGATGGCGCTGTAATATTTTAAAATTTCAATTTATAATTATGATTAAATTATTTTTAATACATCATTCGAAAGATATTTTAAAGTTCTTTTAAATTATCGAAAGTTTTCACCAGATTTACACGTTTTGAGGTCTCCTGAATCAGTTTTCTTTTATATCTCAGTTATTAATTAAAAAAATTTCATAAGTAATAGATGATTTGAAAGCTTTATTGAGTTGATACACATTTTAAAGTACTTTTACATTATCGAAAATGGAATTCGAGATTTCACCCGATTTACACGTTTTGAGGTGTCCTGATTAGGTTTTCTTTTGTATCTCAGCTACTAATTAAAATAATTTTATAAGTAATACATCATTAGAAAGCTTTTTTGATTTGGAATCGAACAGTGAATTACAGAAATTTCTACCGCCAGATGGCGCTGTAATATTTTCAAATTACAATATTTCAATTTCTAATTATGATTAAATTATTTTTAATGCATCATTCGAAAGATATTTTAAAGTTCTTTTATATTATCGACAGTTTTCACCAGATTTACGCGTTTTGAGCTCTCTTGAATTAGTTTTCTTTTGTATCTCAGCTACTAATTAAAATAATTTCCTAAGTAATACATAATTAGAAAGCTTTTTTGATTTGGAATCGAACAGTGGAATACAGATATTTGTACCGCCAGATGGCGCTGTAATATTTTAAAATTTCAATATTTCAATTTCTAATTATGATTAAATTATTTTTAATACATCATTCGACAGATATTTTAAAGTTCTTTTAAATTATCGAAAGTGGAATTCGAGATTTCACCTGATTTACAATTTAAAGTGTCCTGATCAGGTTTTCTTTTGCATCTCAGCTAATTGAGTAAGATCGTTCAAAATTGGTATATGCAAGTTAATTAGGAGGGGCTGGAACTGTGGGGGAGGAATAGGCGCGCAGCGCGCATGGGTTTGGGACCCGATGCGAGTTTTTACCCGATGATAAAAGATTTTTTTATTTTATTTTATTTTCTTAATAATAAAAGTTTGAGTTGAAAAGGAATATGCCTGTACAGCGCACGTATATCCTCAAACGTGCGCGCGCATGGGTCTGCCCTGCCGAAGGCAGTGGCGTCCCGGTGTGACTTTTTACCCGATGCTAAATGATATATTTTTTAATTCCTTTTCTTGAGAATGAAAGTTTATGAGTAATAACATGGAATTTTGAGAAGTCATAAGGATGGTGAAGGAATACGTGCGCGCAGCGCACGGGTCTACGCTGCCGAAGGCAGTGGGGACACGGTGCGAAATTTTTCCCGATCAGAATTTTTTTTTCTCTTTTTTTATCACATTATAAAAATTAATGGAATTTTGAGAATTCATTAATTATTGTGATTCATTTAAAAATAGTGACCAGCGAAGCGGGCGTAGCCTGCTAGTCTATAATAATAATATTTAATAAAACCTACGCAAAAAAATTATAGAAGGATTTTGCAATATCTTTAAAATAAAAAAGTATATACTATATATATATATATATATATATATATATATATATAACAAAATCATGTTGAAAATTTTTTATACAGACATAAACTTTTTAATTTTTTCCAAAAATTTAATTAATACATTTCAAAATACATTTCAAATTCTTTTAAAGGAACAGTCTACTTTTTAAAAATGGGAAAATGAATAAAATAATTTTCGATAAATTTTCAGAATTAAAAAAAAAAATGAATGCATGTACAAACAAAATATTTTTTGTGTTAACTAGTATGACATTACTCTATTGATTAAAAATATTATTTTGTTTACTTTAAAATAATTTATTGCAGATTATTTTTTAGGGTGCTTTCTCACTGCGTGCAGGATATCTAAATTCAGTTTCCTTTATCCTTATAATTTTTACATTAAATGAAACAAAGCATTCAAATTAAGAATCTCAACTAAAAGGTTTTAATTATTTTAATAATATGGAGTTTAATTAATAATTAAATTTGAAATATGTGTGAAATTATCATTAACATTTCTAGATATCCACAATCATATATATATATATATATTTTCTACTGAACAGAACTTCTTATTTTTAGTTCATTTTATTCATTATATGACTGAGAAAAATTTTAAGTTCATATCTCAAATCCTCTTTGAAATATCATGCGCGCAGTGAGAAAGTAATACTAGTTAACACACACAAACGTACTTATATATATATATATATATATGTTTGTACATGCATTCATTTTTTTCTTTTCGTTTCTTTCTTTCTTTCTTTTTTTTCTTTTTTAATTCTGAAAGTTGATCGAAAATTTTATTCATTTTCCCATTTTTAAACGTAGGCTGTCTCCTTAAGTAGGTTCTTTTAAACATTAAAAAAAAAGGAATAAAAAAAGTCTTTAAGTGTAAAAAATATGTCAAAAACCATAAGAACTGTGGCCTTAATATATATTTTATTGAACAAACCTGACATAGTTCAGTTTAAAAATATTAGATGGAAATACAAACTTTTATAGGAAACTTACGTCAGTGATGCAAACACTGAAAATAAATTCTGTGACCATCTAAAAAATAAATTGTGACTCTAGTAAGAATAGTTCCATATCATCCTTATAAATTTTAGTTCCCTTTGGCAGCGAGCTCTAGAAACCCCTATTAGAATTCTAAAAAGTTTTCCTATATTATCGTGGTCAAACTTATTTAAATATCTCTGCAAGTAAATGTGAACAAAAGAGGTGACTTTTAGTAACTGTAATGTTGTTTTAAGTCTTAATTTTAAGAAATCAAGCGAGAATTTCTCGAAATATAAAGGATTCATAATATTTTATATTTATATACTCAGGGACATTGAAAATGCACACCAAGAAGGGAGAAATGTACAACCGCGAAACTTTGCAAATAAGAACAATCAGATCCGATATGTAAATGATCCAAGTTTGGTGCCAATGCGCATGGCCACACACGCTGCAGTGGCGCTGCTATCAGTAAGTGGGCCATATATAAACCGGCGCATAGTGGAAGATTCATAAACGTGACGATCGCATTTCGACTCTAGAGGGACTAGTAAGCGAAAAATGCCAGGTAGACGTGAGAGAAAACGTTTCTCACAGTTAAGCGAGTTCGAGAAGGACCTGATCACTGGCTTGAAAACTGCAGGCTGGTCAACGCACCGTGTTTCTCGCCACGTCATTCGTTCTAAGTGTACCGTCAGAACATGTTGGTAGTAGTGGACATGAGATGGTACCCACGTGCGAAGAAATGGGTCTGGAGCTACCAGGAAGATGACAAAGCGAGAGGATTGAAGAATCGAGAGACAAGCGGTCGTGGATTCCACAGGGACTCGTTCCACGATACAATCAAACGTTGGGGTACCAGTTGTTCTAAAAGCCATTTCCAGACGGTTTGTAGAAGCTAATCTACAATCCAAGCGCCCTTTCCGTGTACTGACTTTAACACCGAAACATCGGCGGCTTCGTCTACAGTGGTGCCAAGCCAGAGCGACGTGGAATGTAACAGACTGGCAAAAAGTTGTGTTTAGGGATGAATCACGATTTGTTTTGAGGACAGATGATAACCGCGTGCGGGTATGGACACGTCTTGGTGAACGGTACAATCCCCCTCTCGCTGTCGCGCGACACTCTGCACGCACAGCTGGCGTAATGGTGTGGGGGGGCATAACCTATGATAGCCGATTCTCTCTACTTGTCATACGTGGGACCTTAACTGGCCAGCGTTATGTTGACGACATTCTTCGACCACACATGGGGCCTTTCTACAATAGATATTGCTCGTTCGCATACAGCTCGAGTTGCTCAAGTCTTCTTACGTCATGTTCAGACTCTTCCATGGCAGGCCCACTTCACGGACTTGTCTCCTATAGAGCCTGTGTGGGACCAGCTGAAACGCCAGATGTCACCGTGTCATTCTGTACATGATCTGGAGGTGGCTGTTCAAGATCTGTGGGCCCATCTGCCTCAGGACAACATCAGAGGTCTAATCAATTCAATGTCGGACCGTGTTGCGGCATGTATTGCAGCAAGAGGCGGTTCGACGCGATAACTGAAGTTGTACTGTATTTGTCTGATTGGACACACTGTATTTGTTTGTCTTGATTTCGGGATCAAGTGAATCTCTCATCTGTATGATTAAGTGTATTAAATTTAATTTCAATCCGATGCTTCCTTCTTGGTGTGCTATTTTTAATGTTTCTGAATGTATTATTGTTTCATCATCTAGAAAAGTATAAACTTGAAATTCTCGATCATTTCATCTAATCAGCTTATTCGTTTATCGTATATGCATAATTCGTAAATCTATAATTCTAGTGTAGGGATACCTTACTTTTTCGTTCTAGATAAAGGCGGTATATATATTTTTTCAGTGAAGTCAAAGGTGCCAGGTCCCCTTAAATATATATATATGTAATACTTTTTTCAGTTACAGCTTCTGAAGTCAGTAATTTACAGTCAGGGCTCAAAGAACACAAGTAGACTTTCGAGAAATGACTATTTTAATCCAAATCATGGCCAGAGATAGTAGAAGGCTGTTCATATTCTGGAAACAGGCGGGGTAATGGACTTTTTACGGAAATCGGAAGTGGCTTCACATTAGGATGTTAAAATGAACTCGCCGTTATTTAATTTTCGGATCCGGTGGCCGGCGTAACTTTTTTAGACAATTACTAACAGGGGATAGCTATGGAAGACCCTTTAATTTTGGTGTGTTTTATTTTTTGTAGTCATAATTTTGGGAAATTTCTGGCGTAATTTAAATCTCCTCACCATTTCTTTATTGGTTATATTATCTAATGACACAATGCTTCTTTGTGTCTTATTGGCCCCTGATTTCGCGCGGCTAGACAAGTCGGCGCTTACACTCGCCAAGTCATAAACAACAATATTTTTAACTATTTCATCTGATATAAGTAACCAAACTCTAATTTTCATCAATTATTACTAAATTACAGTCATAAATCTTAAACCTCATCTTAAATATCATTTAACTCTTTTATGGAATATTTTAGGCATCAGATACTCATTCAATTTAAATTATTGACTTGTTTATTCATTTTAGAATGATCGCAAATGCGGAATTCCGTTTTTTATTTTCTATACTATTAAAGTAACTTACTGCCTAATATGAGATTTTCTTTAAGTCATTTTCCAATATTAATTTAAATTATTAAAATAACACTTTAAAATATGAAAATAATATTTTAAAATATAAAAATACTAGTTTTTAAAAATAATAAATCTTATCTCTTTTTCTATCCTATTATGTATGTATATATATTTACATGAGTTATTAACTTGTAAGAAGTATGGAAATATGCTGTTATTACACAAAGAACCTCTTTACCTTTATACTCATGTGAAAACAAGTGATAATATTTACCTCCATTACCCCATTACCGTAAGTAATAGTAGTATTGTATTAGGTCAAAAAATTCGATATCGAATTTTTACCTGAATTTACACATTTTAAGATGTCTCGAGTCTAAAAAGTAATTTCCAACAATTGGTCAGGGTAAATGCATGTGTGTATGTGTGCGGGGATTTTTCTGACGATCATATCTCTAGAACTAATAAAGATAGAACGACGAAATTTCAGAATTGAGACAGGTCTGGTGTACAAACGTTTTCTCCAACTTTTGGGGAAATTTGGAAAACAACAAGTAGGATATTGGAATACGGAAGCGGGACCGTAAGTCCGTATCTCAGGAACGGCTCTAACGATTTTTTTTCAAAGTTACTGTATAAACACATATTAAATGTCCTTTCATATGTCATACTTGGCAGCCTAGGGAAATCGGCAGGCATCATGTATAATTAGGTAAAGTTGATGTCTCCTAAGTGCGTTCCTTTAAAAAAGGCTGTATGGATTTTTTTTCAAACTCGCCATATTAACTACTTTTTAGATATCCTTTCGTATGTAATTGTTTTTTCCTGGTCAATGGATGAGTTTGCAAAATTTTGGTGAAAATCGGAAATGGGACTGAAATTCGGTATCTTAAAAACGGCTCTAATGATTTTCTTGAAACGTACTACATAGATCACTTTTTAGATACCCTTTCGATTTTTATTGTTACTTGGTTATTACAGGAAAACGGACATTCATCCTGATTAGATAGGTCAGTAATAGATCTCGGAAATTGGTGTTTCAAAACGGAACTTACTGGGAAATTGTTAGGTGTCTGATTTTTTTAGGTCATTTTTATGTCTTCTGACCAATATATCTTCAAAAAAGTGTATATAATTCGTGTAATATTAGGTAATAGAAATCATATAATTGCTACACACAAGAGACTTTAGTTATTTGTTTTTAATTGTTTATTTATTTATTTATTTTTTTGACATTAAAAAAAAAAAAAAAAAAAACTTATCGCTGGTTTTTTACACATATAAAAAATAAACAAAATTTGTATTAGGTGTTGTAAAAATATAAAAATAATTGTTCCATAACTGCGCTATGAACTTGGCTAATGAATTTTTATGAAAAGTTGAAATAACAGGAGAAATTTAAAAAATATCATTATATAAAGAATATTTTAATGAGAAATTAACTAATTTAATGATTTTGAAAATATTTATTTGTTTAATTTTTTTATGCTCAAAGTCATTCCTTATCTTCAAAACTTCTTCAAAATGTTGTGTAAAGAATTTTTTACCAATTAAATACGACTGCATTCAAAGCAAAAATGTATTTTTTTTTTTTAATAGAAAAGTTTTAAGCATTTCAAAAACAAACAAAGCTAATAAATATTTCCAAAAGGAAAAAAGATGTATCATGCAGAACATGCCTTCTAATTCCATTTTCATTATTTTAAACTCTATTATGTTATTTTAAATCTTCATTTGTATTATATTCTAGCAAAAATATTCATATTACTTTTATTACTCTTTGCTCATTTATTAAATCAAAATCATTGAATTTAGCTTTCAACAATTTATTATATGTTCAATGCATTAATTATTTTTTGAACTTATATGTTTGTAGTTCCCCAAAGCAAAAAGTATTGAAATATAAATTTCAAACGAAGTTTTCCTCTGCAAATATTTATTTTGTATTGCTTTTTCATCAAGTAGCAGAAATTCATCCATTATGTGTATTTCCCTCCTTCCATAATTTTTTTTCTTTTCATTTTTTTCTTAACATTTTCATCCAAAAATTGATAAAAAGACGAATTTTATCACTTATTAGAGGAAAAGCTGTTGTTTGTAAAAGGATATTAAAGGGATAATGCTTTTTCCATGCAGTATTAACTGAAAGAAAATCCTCCTCGAAAACATCCACAAAATAAACATAAGATAGATTTTAATGTTAAATTGTCAGAGTTTAAGTTTAGTTGTTAAAGTAAAAATAAAAAAAGAATGTCACATGTAATAAGTATAGCTATTGGGAAAAAAGTGTTAAAATAATTTTTTACTTTGATATCAAAGAACTTCATGCACTTTGAAGTACGTTTTATTAACCTTTGTATAGAAAATATGAATTCTTTATTCGATTTTACAGTATGCTTTAATTAAAATTTTCTTGTATTGAATTGTACATATAAATATGTATGTTCACATAATTTCAGTTATATTGTAAATATGTTGTGCATTGAATGTACTGCATGTTCTGCGTACAGATTGCATTGAAACTGTCGATTCAAAGACAGAAAAAGGATAATAAGAATGTTCAGAACGTGTTATCATAGCTGTCAAAATTTCTAATTTTTGAATCAGATTTATCATAAGTGTTGTTAAAAAGTAATCTGTCACATATATTTTCGGCAATTAAATAAACCAATAACATACATAAAAAATATCCAATTTCTCTTGAAAAATGGGAAACTTGGCTCTACGTATTATGATTGAAAATGCAGGATGCATAACAACTCAGATTATGAGTTTTAAAACGTAAACGCACGTTTTTAAACGTACAACTAAGGTAAATCGAGGGAAGTCGCCATATAATAGGATAATTTACTTAGTTCAGCCAAAAATTGAAATGATATGGTAATGAAAAAATACTCCATGTTCTTCAATGTGTACTTAATTATGTATGTTTATTAATTCCTTTCTAAGTATGTGCATGTTTGACAAATTTAATGTTAAATAAGTCCGTGTAATTGTGGCATCTTTCCCCATATACGTGGAAGATTCTACCAGTTATGAAGTAAGATGCTCTACTACAGTAAATAAGAAAAAGCAGACAAACATTGATACATTACCTGTAAATTAACAATAACTTCGGAGAAAAAATAAATTTGTAAATTGAAATAATTTTCTTGAAATTCACTTTGCTAAAACTAATAAGATACAAGTTTGAATGTTAGCCTGCACAACATTTCATTTAGTGCCAATGATCATCATTGCAATCTTTGTGCAACAATTTCTTCCATTTTATGCACTGATTCCAGTCACATTTGACACCATTTTAGCGTTAAAGAATCCTTTACATACAGCATAAAAATCGTCATCACTATCCTTATCGAAACTGTCGCCACTGGTAGCCAGGTGAATTTCTTCATACTAGGAACACGAACGTACAGGCCGGCAGGGTGGTTCGGTGGATAGGGCACTGTCTGCTGAATACTCAGGTTCCGAGTTCGAGTCCCGGTGGGAAATAGATGTTTGTGTTGTTCTATATCTACAAAAATATTATGCATTTATTTCTGTGAATTATTGTAATATGGATCAATCGAGACTAAATTCATTGTAACTATAGGTCTCAAAGCTATAAATAAAATAAAGTAATCAATTTACATATATGTTTTTTTCGAAGGTTTCTATTTATTTATTTTGCCTTTTCCCACCATTTTTAGATTTTCTTTGCCTGTTTCCTGCATAGTTTTTCTCCTCTCTGATGCAGTTAAGACCACTGCTATTTGTTTCTTACGATGGTTTAAGTATTCTGACCTGAGGAACAGGGAGGGCTGTTTGCTTCTAGACATACCGTTTTCTGTGCTGGTGGAGGCAACTGCTGGTGACAGTCGACTGCCTTCAGTTCTGGAGGTGGAATCAACTGCTGCTGCAGGTCCACATTATCTGTTGATGGAAGAAACTGCTGGTGTAGGCTTATTGTCACATGCGTCTTTGTAGAAGCAATAGCTGTATCATTGCTGGAACCTGGAACGATCAGAGATAATAAACGTATGATCTGGGATTGCTCGTGGGTTATAGGGTAAAATACCAGTAGCTGGAAACCCAGAAGTTCCATTTCTACTGCGGCAGCCTTGTTTCAAGTTGTATTCAGGAGAAATCCAAACTAAATCTTGAAAGTTTATTAAAATAATCTTATAAAATTGTAATTATTAAAATATTATAATTATAAATTCCATTTATATTTTACTCTATAATACACAATATATAAAATAAACATAGAATTTAAAGCTCATTTAATTTATTTCAGAACTATGTTGCATAGTGTGGGGTGAAGATGCCACACACGCATATTTTTGTATTGCTGCAAAGTTAAGGCAGCTTTTGCTTGCCTTGTGTGAGTAATAGAATAAGGAACTCCCTTCTATTGATAATATCTAATTTAATATAAAACATCCATTTATGAAATTTAAATATGAGCAACCGAATATTATAAAGGCTTTACTTACAAGGTTAAATGCTCACAAGATTAAAGTAACAGCTATTAAAGGCGATAAATTAAGATACATTTACAATCCACGTAAAAGTGCTAGGAACAAATTTGCGTTTTCCCTCAAATTACGTTATAGTTTTTTACCATTTAAGTGACTTCTAATTTCTTTTGTTTGATTAAAAACCAGTTTAATTTTATGGTTATAATTGATAAAATTCTATATGGTATTTCCTTTAGAAAATTTTTACATTCATATCTGAAACACTTTTTGAATTGAATATTTAAAAATAAAATATAATTGTAAAGAATGTTCAGAAGTTCCAAATATACGATAACTGTTGATTACGAACAAAATAAAAGAAATAAACGCTGCTGTCAAGGGCAAATTTTAGAAGATTAGTATTCCGAAGTAATATACCGAAATTTGTATTACGCTAAAATTCATTATCAATTGAAATTTCACCATTCCAAATTAATTTTCTTAATATTAATGATTGATTCTGTGATTCTATCTCACAATTTTACAGATTTGCAAGCAGTTGTTGTACTCCCTGCCCTTTTTCAGGCCAGTTAATCTGGAAACATTACTATAAAAATGTGATAAATATTCTTGTATAAAAATGGTGGTAGCAAAGAGATGGAAATTTCTCATCCCTGAAAGTGTCCTGAAAAAAAGGGCGGGAAGCACGGTCCTTGTAATCCTGTATAAATTAATTTATATAAATAGCTATAATTAAAGATACTATGAACATAAAAATAAAATGTTAAATTATTTGAATTTCTTACGATGTTATTCATTGGAATAGCCGTGTACCAGCAAATACAGAGGCTGTTCGCACATTTTTTAGATGATTTTATTTCGCAGTAAGAAAAAATCGTTTGCATGGAGAATTTTATTTTCACAACAGTTATATTTTTGGAAGTTTTATTTCTCTTCTGATATTTAGAATTTTTGTTCAGATGCAAAAATGCGCTTTTAAAATGGCAGTGGATGAAAGGATAGGTTTCCGCTCTTTCCAAAGATAGTTTTTAGTGAAATCTTTATGAAAAGCATTTATCGAAAGAAAAATGGAAAAATGTTGCAACAACAGATGAATCTTGGGTCTGTTTAAGTGGTTGCAATAAAAAAAGGTCAATTTATTATCACAAAAGTGGAGAAAAAAAATTTGCTACATGGCTCAAAGCATCAAAAGAAAGTTTTTTCTAAAGGATTTATGATTGCCACTGGTTTTTCATACAAGCGCAAGATAAAAGGAAAAAAAATGTGACAAAAACGTCAAAATCAACTCTAAATACTCTCAAGAACATATTTTAATTCCAATTTTAAAAAATGAAAATCCAGATCTTTATCCACAATGCTATAAATCCGTTGAACTGCATCAAGACAAAACAAGCAGCCACACATCACCATCCGCAATTGCTTTTCTAGAAAAAAAAAAAAAATGGAACAAAAAACGGGAATTAAAACCATACCCTTCACTGACATTCTTGCTAAATCTTCTGATGTATCACTGTTGGATTTTTGTGTTTTTCGACTCTTAAAATCAACATTATCCAAACACCGATCTACAACGCTTTGTAGACTCTGGAAAGCCGTTCAAGAGGAGTAGAAAAATATACCTCTTCCGATATTATAAAAAGCATTATTATCATAGAAATTATGATGTAGAATGTTAGTTAAGAACAAGGGCTATCAAACTGAACAAATAAAACTCGAAATATGAGTGAAATTGCTTCAGTACACTCCATCAAAATCGTCTAAAAAATGTGCGAACAGCCTCTGTATATTATATACAAATTTATTTCCTTTTTCTTGCCTTTAATCAAATATTACTGATTGATTATTAGCTAGCTACATAATAATTTTATAGATCCGGAATTTCCATTTATATTCTAAATTAACTAAAAATTTCGGCAAATATCGAAATTTATCGTGTTGTGCGATGTGTTACTATAGGTAGCTATTTTATTCTTCATCGGGATAGTAGTTTGGAATTTATATCAACTAACAAACTACCTCATTATAACTTTTACGTGACATTTTTCGAGCCCTTATCTAGATATTAATACAGTTAAATCTTCATGAATATCATCTTTATGAACATTCAAGCCGACAGTACTTATCAAAATATAATGAGTTTGCTTAATAATCGTTAAAATCCGGAATGTGCGTATCCGAGAAGCCATGAATTCAGTGGTACTTGAAATCTCCTCCTTTTGAAAGTAAAGCACAAATTATTATTTGCTGCATATGCACGTTATTATGCAAATCAGTGCTTGTATTAAAGATTTAAATCTAATAAATTAAGGGATTTTATTTTGATAAAACTCCCAAAGGATCTCATTAGTTCGAATTTCTATTTTCATATAATGATAAATGCATGTTTATTTACTGAAAATAAAATGAATGAGTTATTTTCATTTAAAATCAAAAACCTAACTTTCTCTGGAATTTAACTTCGTTTATTTTATGTATAGTTAATTCTTTTTTTTTCTTTTGGAAGCAGCGATATTTTTGTTTTATTTAATCTTTAAAAAAAAAAATGTTTAACTTTCATTTTATTTCAGTGCATTAATTTATTCAAATGCTGCTGTTATTTGAATGAGTAAAGTAAAATATAAAATGTAAAAGAAAACTGAATCATTCTGTTTCAACGTTTTCATTGAAATCTAATGTGATGCAGATTAAATAAATTTTTAAATTGCACTATTTGTTTTGCAATCAGCATTTCGCTTCAAAAATAAATAAATGAATACATAAATAAAATAATATAAATAAAATAATAAAATAAATAAATGAAATTCCATTTCCATGTACTAAAAGCTAAAAGAATATTTTCAATGCAAAAAACGATAGTAAGTTTTCATAATCAAATAAACTTTATGTTACATGTTATAGAATATGTTAAAAATTAGGAATAAAATCCCCTAACACTTTTTATTATTTTTAATTGAAGTGGGAATAATTGCAAAAGACAATTCGAAACTAATTTTACGTATGATTAACACAAAGATGACAAAAACAAATTTTTAAGTTCAATACAACGTACAGTGCATTTTGCACAGAATGCGACCTTTCTGTATATCTAGAATAATATACTGAACATTTTGTGTGATATTTTTATAGACAGGATAGTTTCCGTTTATTGCCAAAACACTTTTGGGGATTGCGATGGGGATCTTTACCCTTATAGTTAAAGAAATGCAAAAATAACAAATATATTAATTTTGTAAAGGAAACGTTGATCGTTCTGCTGGTGCGTGTTAGACAGAGTACAACAGATTTGAAGTAGTTTTGTTGCCTTAGATTAAGTTTGTCGTCGGAGTTTGTTAGCAGTAGCAATGGGGATTTTAGTACAACAACTGATACTATATTTTGAAACCCAAATAACTACCTTTCGTTGCTGTAGTTCATTAATTGTAGCGACTTGAGTTTTGTACTTATTTACACTCAAGATGGATGCCACAATAGGCCAAATGTGTTTATTTCGTTCACTCCAGTAAGATGGGATAACAGGAACAGAACCCACCAGCAGCTAAGCTTGAAGTTTTAAGGAAATATTGTGTAAATACACTATCATTTGAATCTGATTTTAAAGATGATGAAAATCAATATAACAGGTTTTAAGTCTCCGAGAAAATTTGCTCCTAACAACCATTTTTTTTTTTTTTTTTTTTTTTTGACGGAAGAGAAAAGCATTACAGAAATCCAACGGCTTTAACTGTTTCAATAAAAATTATTAATGCAATAAATAACCGAGAATATTTTATATTTTAATCACATTAAAACTGAGACAGATAATACATATTAAAAATATACATTTTAAAATATTAAAAACACAAAAACATAAATTTAAACGTTTCGAGCCTATTACAGGCTCCTCATCAGTATAAACATCAAGTGCAAATGATGAGATGAACAACAGACTTTATGTGAGTACAACGTATTCATCAGGAACTGCGCATGCCTCATTAAGTGGAGAAAAATGTTGATTTGTGTCCCAGCCCTCCAGGAAAATTCTTGAGTGATAATTTAAACAATTAGATACGATTATTTTAGTATTGTTAAAATCAGGTAAATGGTCAGTTTCTATGGCATGTTGTACTATTTTTGAATGTATATCACGGTTTTTGAAATTTGTTTTATGTTCCTTAATTCGAGTATGAAGAGAACGGCCAGTTTGTTTTTTGTGTTTTTAATATTTTAAAATGTATATTTTTAATATGTATTATCTGTCTCAGTTTTAATGTGATTAAAATATAATTTTACTACGAGACGTAATGATTTTTAAATATTTTAAGAGAATATTTTAAATTTAAAATGAAAGAAAGCATAAAAGTAAAAGTCCCAATTTAGATGAATAAAAGAGAGGAGAAAGGGGTATTTCGGCAGTAAAAATTGCTCCAGAGAATTAGTGTTGAAATAATAAGTAAAAAAACAGTTGTTTCGGATTAAAAAAAAAAAAAAATAACACGAGTCTTGTTGAAGCATTCCTACCTACCTTTTTTGCCTGATGAAGGGTCATTTTATTATTTTGATTCGGAACAATTGTTGCGAATTTTTGCAATTTATGGTGTTTACTTACAAAGTCTTCTTTTATATTTTATTTTTATTTATTTATTTATTTTTTATTTATTACATGTACATGGGTCTTTGATATTTAAAATCTATTAAAAACAGATGTGTTTATGTTTTTTTCTTTTATTTTTCTGATATTCTCTTTTCTGTTTCCTTTTAATTATTTCAGGCAGTGGCGGTTCTACATTGAGGGCCAGCGGGCACGGCCCCACCTAAATTTTTTCTCGATTACAATAGTAATAATAATAATAATTTTGCTTTTTATAACTGTTCAAAAACATATATACAAAATAACTACGTCTATCTAACTTTTTCTTAATCTTCTTTCATTATCATTTATTTGTCAATATATTTTTGCAGCTGTCACAAATCATTAATGACTGACCAACTTCTACTTCCCTTCCTTATCTAAGAGAGGAATTATCCTCCTCGGGCCGTTTTCAGTCGGCCCGAAATTGGCGTGTTTATTTGTACAGTTTATTCTACTAGAAGATCGGGTTAACATATTTGGCGACGAACTGCTTTTATCAGTGTAAGCACGCTGTGATTTTCTCTTCGATGGGCCAGCAGAGTCCTGCCCTTTGGAACAAAACTATAGGGAAAAAACTGTCTGTAAACCATGCAATTCACGGATAATATTTGGCGACTTCTGCATTGCGGTTTTTTTTTTTTTCCTCATTGATTTTTCGGTGAATTTTTTAGAGTTATATATGACAGTTTAAAATTTTAGTGTTTAAAAGAAGAAATCTGGTAATAGTCAAAAATATTTTTAGACTAGCATTTGAGATAAAAGCTTGTATAAGATTTAAGACCTCTTTAACTAAAGTGTTTTGAATTTAAATGAGGGTGAAAAAAATAAAAATAAAAATAATATGCGATTTTTTTTATTTTTTTCCCCTTCAGCGAACAGTGTATTAAAAACTTTTATGTAAATAAATTGTAAAATTTTTAGATAAATAATTAATGGATTTGCGTGGGTAAATGGATTTTATTTATTTTTTAAGATAAGAAACATGAATATAACACTTGAAATTCCATAATTAAATGATTTAGGGATATAATTAGCGTAAGCTAAATAATATTACACTCTGAGACATTTGAATTTAAATTTTAATGGTGTATAGCGTTAGGGTTAAAGACAGTTGACTAAAAGAGGGTCCTAGACCTGAGTGGTGTACTCTCTGTAGAAAGTCTTTCTAAGTGATAATTTTTTATTTGAGTTTTGCAGAAAACAATTTCCGTCTACTAGCTTCCAGATATTTAAATTTTGATATTCCATTGATCAGAACATTGCAGAATTTTTCAATTGTATTTATAAAACTTTAATTTTTGAGATAATTTTATGCAATGTTTTCCATAGTGTTGAATTTAAGATTCGCCATCACAAAAAAAAAAAAAAAAAAAAAAAAAAAAAAAAAATCCGAAATTTCGTTTTACATTCCATTTTATTAATGTTTGTTTTCATGTTTGAATAATGAATAGTATTAAAGTTAAATTACGCATCATACGATGGATCGGGCCCCACCTGGGAAAATTTGCACGAGCCGCCACTGATTTCAGGGATAGCAAGTCTGCCGAATTTCCCGTTTTTTCTCCGGGGTTTTTGCCAGAATTTTTTTTATAAAAGTTTTCAGACAGATTTATAATAAAAAATAGTGGTGATAAATCTGATTTAAAAATTCGTAATGTTGGCAGCTAGGGTAGTGGCTAGAAGGTTCCTCTTCCAACTTTAAAAGTTTTTCTCTAGATCTAAGGCGACTTTATATTCAATCCAAATATATCACATAAAAAAAAAAGAAAGAAAGAAAGAAAGCCAGCGTGAATATATTGGTAAGTACCTTTAACCCTTTGTTGCATATTAATCACCTGGGAAAGTTTAAAAGAAATTATTGTGTTTTTCCTATTTAAAATTGCCCCAGAAATCAGGGGGGAAAAATGTTTGTCCACTGTAGTGGACAGTATGCATATAAAAACTGGATATCTAAAGTAGAAGTTGTGATGAAAATGATAAAAGCAGTCACTTTTTTCATCAATACACAAATGAACTTTGCATTTTACGCATGAATATGTAGATTTTCTCGAGCATAACTCCATCTTACGTCTTTCAGCACTATTTAATATTTGTCTAGCAAAATGATTCACTCCATCGTAGAGGATAGAGCTTGCTTTGACTGAAATTTTTTTTGTAGGTTTTTACACTGATATTGGCCCTTGTTTACGTAAGTCTTTCTGTATCTTGTTAATCAATTACTCTTTATACTGCTTATATTAGTCCTCTGGCAACGGACATCTTGAAAAATTCTAGTTGCATAGAACATTGTGGTATGACAGGTTTTTAAAGAAGCCAAGAATTTATCACGGTAACATCTATAAAGGGAAATAATACCCTTTTGTGCCACTACAATGGACAAACGAAAACAGTCCTACATTAGCCTATGTTCATAACGTCCATTGTAGTTGACAAAAAGAGAAATACATCAATTTTCATGAAATATAGCATCTGAAAATAAGTGTTCTATTCAAACATATTCTAAAATGCCTAAACTTACTATTTCAAAATGCAAAATGTCAAAATAAAATAGGTTTAGCACTTATATACAATGTTTACAATGAGAAATCATACTTACTTGGAAGTAGACGTTGACGCTTTTTTCAAACTAGCAATGCAATCTGTAATTTTATATTATGCTGCTATCTATGAGCAACAGTTAAAAGCTTAAATAATACAGAAAGAATAAACATTGAAACCAAATCTGTAAAACCATTTGTGTGAAAGAAAAAAAAAGTAAACTTTTGTCCACTACAGTGGACACGATGCAACAAAGGGTTAAAGTGCAATAAAATAATTCACAGCATAAGACAAATAAATTTAGTTCAATTAATAAGAGTATTAAGTTTTTTGTTTTGTTGCAGAATGGAGTCTGTGTTTCTCTCTCTTTGAGCTAAACAAAAGAAGGATGTCCATTGACAGAGCTTAATTTGCATGGAATGCGTCAGTTTTCATACTTTATTTTTAATTAAGTGAGTTTTTACAAATTAATAGGAATGTATGGCAACCATTAATGTTTTGTACTGGAACTCACCAGTGCAACATTCTTGAAAAACCAAAGTTCCTGAATTGTTAATTTTCACCCATACAATTTTTATATTATATTCTTTTCTTTTGAAAAACAGATATATATGTTATGCAACTTGGTACAAAACCTTTTTTCCTCTATCATTATAAAAAAAGCAGCACTTTTTACAGGTAAGTGACCGTTAATAAGTTTTCCAGTCCCTGACTGTAAAAATAGTATTATGTCCGTAAAGCTGTCATAACTTTTTATTGAAGAAGACAGGGGATTTTTAATAAACGGTCAACACTCTGAATTTAACAAAACTTTGTTACAAATACGTGTACAATGTTAAAAAAAAAAAAAAAAAAAAAAAAAAAAAAAAAAAAAGAAATGCGCACTAAATTACGGTCACTGACTGGTAAAAAGTAAGGCTCCTATATATACGAGCTGGCGCATCAGGCATTTTGTTGCCTTAGGGTTGCCATATGTACCCAGCGCGTTTCTCTGATAAACAAACCACAAACATTATTTTTTATCGTCTTACGTTACTTTAGAGTAACTTATTTTATTATATTTCATAATTTTAGGTAAGTAAACTATGATATGGAAGTTTGTTTAGCGATAAACTGCTATAAACATTCAAGAAGTGAATATAAAGTGTTCATAGACCTTCTATTACTGTGTATTTGAGTTTTGGCGACATTTTGTAACAGAAACAAAAACCGCCCTAACAACACATCATACATCCACAGGATATCCTCAGAATAAAATGACATCCTGAAAATGAACTGTGAAAAAAATGTGTTTTTAGGAATATTATTGTTCCTTATTGCTCTTATCTTGACCGAATTAGCTTCAGATCAAGATTTCTTAAAATCAAGCGGGAATGATGTCCTCTTCGGAGGCAAAAAAATGACGGTGATGCGCCGGCCTATTATTTTATTTAGGGGCTCTAGTAAAAAGTGTTGCAATCACTGACGTAAAAATAAAGTCATGTTCGTGAATCTGTAAAGAATTTTTTTCTCAAAGAAGGGAAGTAACCGTTTATAAGTGGTCAACACTCTGTTCTTTTTTTTTTTTTTTAGCAGTTTATTACAAATACGGGAGCTGGAGTTTTTTCTCAAAGAATCAGGGAACTGGCCACTAGCCGTATAATTTAACGGTCAATTCTCTGAATTTTACTGAAATTTCTTACAGCGTACTTTACCTTTTTTCTCACAGAAGAGAGGTGACCGTATAATAACGGTGTCAACTCTCCGAATTTTACTGAAATTTCATACAATGTACTGTACTTTTTTTTCCTCAAAGAAAGGAGGTGGCTGTATAATTTAAAGGTTTCAACTCTCCAAATTTACTGAAATTTCTTACAGTATACTGTACTTTTTTCTCAAAGAATAGAGATGGCCGTATGATTTGAAGGTGTCAACTCTCCGAATTTTACTGAAATTTCTTACAGTATACCGTACTTTTTTGTCAAAGAAGGGAGATGACTGTATATCGGTATCAACACTCGGAATTTTACTGAAATTTTTTGGCGTGATCTATCTTCCCCAGCTATAAACTAGTAGCTTTTACTCTCTCAATTTTCACACAGCATAAGGAATTTTTGAGATTAATCATAAATGAATAAAATTTGTGTTTTATCTTTTACTGAGAATTAAATTGGAAGCATAATTTCAACTTATATGGATTAAATGAAATATCAAAAGCAGTAAAGTAAATAGTACATAGATATAACGAAGCTTGTTTCTAACAGAGCACCATCAGTTTAATTAGATATTTTAAATGAAAAATGAAACTTTAAAATTTGATTTAAAACTTCGAATATTGGAGAAATTGTTTTCAAAATTCATCGACAAACATGTAAAATTTGAGACATATGCGAACATAAGTTCCGAAGAACTTTTGATTTAACATACTTCTGTCTGACTATTGGAAATTTTATATTCAGTCCACATTTTCTTAATTTTTCTACTGTTTACACAGCTAACTTTCCTATATTCCTATTGGCCACTTTCCTCACCTTTCCCGTAATCCTATTGGTTGAACTAAATCCGACCCCTCTCCTATATATACGAGCACTTCTCCTGATTCAGAATCCTTTTTGCACTGAAGACGGTACGCTTAAGGCTACCGAAACAGCTGTATGCATTTCCAATATTTTTCTTTGGCGTTTCTGACGTAGTAGTTTATTCGGGTTTTAATACTTCTTTTTTTGAAATTAAGACCTCCCCATAGATCTGCATGGTTAGGCCTAGAACCTATTGTTCTGCTTTGTTTCCAAACAACAGGAATATTAATTTTTAAGAGTTTCATACGTAAATAATATTTTCTTAAAACATTTTTGACTGAAAAAAAAGAAAAAGAAAAATCTGCTTAAAAGTCATTTACAATATATGAAATAAAAACTCAATAAATTTATTAAAAATTAATATTAAAGGGTTAATATTGCAGAAAATTTTGTATTTTTATTAAACTAAGATGAAGTTATTTCTTTATCTAAAACATTCAACCATTATTGTACAAGGTTAGTACGTACTTCAAATTTCTTTGATTTTCTCCATCACCAACTTTTTAGAGTAAATTTTGTTTAAAAAATAGCCAATACATTTCAAACCAAAGTTGTTACAGAATACTGGTGGAACGTTTTTGGAAAAACAACAACAACATAAAAGATCTGTACAAACCCTGTTTTATTATTTTATATTTTATAATAAATTGATATCAAAATATGTTTGTCGGTCTGTGCTCGCCTAGCTCTTGATTTTTATACACATATTTACAAATTTATTTGACTTTGCTAGTTCAAATTACTAAACATTAGTTTACATGTTATTTAAAACAAATAGCTTTATCTTTTACATCATGATATTTATATGATTTGAAGTCCAAACATCTCCAAGAAATTAAAATCGGCATTGTAATCTTTTAATTTAGATTTTATAACCATTTGTTTATTTATTTATTTATATTATTAACTTCTCATGACGTAATTGAATTTTACACATTTAATTCATCATTATTATTTTCCCCTGACGAATCAAAATTCCGCAAAGCAAAGAATATAATTTATTTTAAAAATAAAATTTATTTTGCGTTATTTAAGCTTTGTTTTCTGGATGAATAAATTCTTGTTAATCAAGTTTTGTTTTCTGTGGTAGTTACAACTGATATACGCTATACTGAAATATTTTTTTTAAATACTAGGGGATTTCACTGAATAGGAATATTAATAGTGTACAACACAAAACAAAAGCGCAGAAAAATGTTATCGAAATTCCCATATTTAATGTAAAATTAAAATACATAATGTTTAATACCACATTTTTTTTTTTTTTTTTTGCTTTTTAAATGAAATGTTATGCTTAAGATTATGCTTTTTTTTTTCTTCTTTTAAATAGAATGAAATTCAATTCATAATATCTAGACCATTTTGTTTTACAACTTTAGTACTTGTATATATGACCCCCCTTGGCAACTTTTTTTTTTTAATAGAAGAAGGAAAAAAAAACCTAGTACTTATAGTCTAAAACATGTACTGTTTCCTAATACCTATACTTTTTTCTAGTGCCTATACTTTTTAGGTGAGGAATTTTTTTCTTGCCGTAATTAGAAATATGAAATGTATCCCAGAAATGTCTAATTCTGTAATGTTAAAAAATTATCAGTGCGAAATTACAAGATTTATAAATGAGTTTGATTTTGACTCTATTTGGAACAACTTGCAGGTTAGACCACAACTCGCACGCTTAAATGTCTTTTTTTTTTTTTTTTTTTTTTTTTTTTTTTTTAGTTTTGAAAAAGTTTAATAAAAACAGATAAATACACTTTAAAGACAGAAAGAAATAGTACTCAAAAGGATGATAATTTTAAAAGAATATATAGTCCGATTCATAAAAAATGCTATTTTGGAAATCAAGTTTCCAAACCTAAATTCAGTAACTTTTTTAAAAACTTATGTTGTTTTATAATGGATAATGGGAAATCACGATCAATATTCACGGGAAGGAACATATTAAAAAATTGATAAACAACATAAGAAATTTCTAGTAATAGAAATATTTTTTTAATAGCAACATTAACATTGATTTTATTATTTTTTATATCATGGATCACATTTTAATTTTCCCGTGGAAAATGATGTCAGGACAGACGAACGGAAGAACAACGTCATAAGAGAAACTTTTTCTACGGTGGCAAATAGAGTGCCTTTATAAACCCGACATTTCTAGTTACTAACTTCGTTAATTAAGATGATTACAGATTTCTAACTACCTGAAATGTCTCCCTTGAAGCATTCGGAACACATTGATACCTCTCATAATGCAGAGCGCTTTGCCCTCCGTGAGGATATGCTGTTGTAGACAAAAAAAAAAAAAAATTGACACCAGCGACAGTTATTTTTATTTAATATATGGAGAAATCTCTGTAAATGGAGCAATGAATTTAGTATGTTTAATTTATTCTTTGAATCAACTAAGGATTCTTTCAAAACTATGCAAACCATGGATACCATTTTATTTTCGTTATCTCATTTCATTGTTGAGATCGTGATGCAAGTTTTTCCTTTAACTTATGGCTTTTCATTATTTTATTCGGTTAAAAATATAGGCATTTAAACTATGGATGAAATTACTTTACAATACATTATTTTAGCTATGCCATCATTTTAAGCGTTAGTTTCGGGCAACTTGGGCTTTTATAATTAAGAAAAAGATGATATTGTAATAGAATATTTTAAATAATTTTCTCTTAAATATTTTGATTATTATTATTATTATTATTATTATTATTATTATTATTATTTTTAATGATAAATGAAGAACAGTACATTAATGGGGAGGGGAGTAAACAATTAGCCACATTCCAAAATAATTCTGCCCTTCTTTTAAGATTTTTTTTTTTTTTTAAATTAAACAAAAACGTTTGTATTGGATGTATATTTTATGACGTATATATTTTTAAACGAAAATTCAACCGTTACTATTTAGTGCCCCTGAATGGATTAAAAATGAAATATGTAAAGTAATAAATAAAATATGTAAAGGTATCAGGAATTCTGTTCGCATTGTTCATGCATATCTAAATATCAAAGAAATACAAAGTTCAATGTATGGACATTAAAAGAAATATCTGCTGTGTAACAACCACACAACTTCCATTACCCACTATTAACGTATTATATGCACTTTTTGGAGATAATGTGGTCCGAACATATAAAATTGACATAAACAATTATATACCTAACAATTATCCGATAAGAGAAAATTGATACATGTCTAAAGACATATAAAAAAGAGTTTACATAGTGAATTAAAAAAAAAAAAAAAAAAAAAAAAAAAAAAAAAAAAATTCGGGAAAGCCATTTTTTGAAACAACCTTCCCGAGGTCTAAAACTGACGTACCTAATCTGGATGACTGTGAACTTTCTTGTAATAACCACATAATACATGAGAATGGATATCTAAAAAGGGGTTTAAGTAGCAATTTTTCAAGAAAATCGTTAGAGCCGTTATTGAAATACCGACTTTCACCAAAATTTGATAAATTCAATTGTTGACCGAAAAACACGTATTAAATACGAAATGCTATTTAAAACAGATTTAATTAATACCTATGGGTATCGGATAATTGAAGTAAAATATCAAGTATAAATCTATGCATTTTAAAATTGTGTATATTATATAAACCTCTTTTCTTTCCTTTTCTTTTTTAAATGCAAAATTCGATTGTTTTAAAATTTAATATTTTGCCATACACTTACAGTACTTAAAAAACTCTTCTTTACAAATAACGGTAGGTCTAATAAGCTTTAATGTGTGTGACAGTAGACAGAAAAACCAAAGCGAATCGTAACAATTAACGAGCAACTTTCCAACATAATGGAAACGAAGTTTAAGATTAAAAAAAAATATATTATTTTATTAAACTAGTCTAATTTTTTAAAATTTATTTCGGGATTACTGTTTTTTTTTTTTTTTTTTAAATAAAAAAAAGCTTGTTTGGAATTTTTTTTTTAAATAAAGAATTTTTTTTTTTTTTTTAATTTATTTTAATCAGTTAATTGAAATTTCAAGCTAAAATTTGTATCCCTGCATAATTTCACTTTTAATCTTTAAATGAAAAAAGTTTTTTTTTCTTTTTTTAAGTTCTCATCAGAGTGAATAAAAAAAAAAAAAAAAAAAAAAAAATCTTTCAATTGCAATAAACTAACATTCTATGCTTTTAAACTGATTAAAATATCCATTGAAGGGAAACATTTTAAATTTCCCTTAAGCACTTAAATATTAGTATTTCTATACAAGAATGTTCTTTTTTTTTTTTTAAACCTTTTTTCCTTTTATTGTATTTTTCATACATCTTAATTTATCGACTTCACTTCATTTCACATCAGACTTCTTCTCTCCTTGCGTATGTTTGAATTTCTTTTATTCTCCTTTTTTAAACAGATAGGAAAAACGATTTATTTTTCAAACTAGAGAAATTTCATCAAAAACTATTCTTGCTTATCAGGGTATGGTTTATGTTATAAAACTTTTTTGTAAATTACTAACATCACTTTATTGTAACATTATAAAACTACATTATATTACTACTCTTTTGTAGCATTAAAATGTAGGAGTATTAAGTATTTTAAATTTGCTCGAAAGCTATTTAGATTTAAAAAGTTTAAAATTCAAAATTTACAGTTTTAAAAGTTAAATATATTATTATTATTATTATTATTATTTATGTTTAAAAACGAACAAAAGAAAACGTTGCCTACACGTTCTTATCAATTTGTTCACGTAGAAATATATAAATCGTTTATTGAATGATTTGTAAATTGATTTATAAATCAATTTGTTCTACGATAGAGAAAATATCGATTTTGGGTTAAATTTTTGAAATTGAGGTTTTGCTATATTTATATGTTTTAAGTTCCCCTGAATCTGAAAATGTGGCTGGTCTCTGTGTTTAACTGTGTGTCTGAGTTCTATTACCAACATATCTCAAGAACAAAAAGTAGCAGGAAGCCCAAGCTCGGTACTTTATATCTGTAAATGATGCTACATTAAATTATCGTTAAGATCAATCAAAGGGTTCATGTACAGGTACAGGGCCATCCAAGAGTATTCAAATACATAACGTCTATGGGCGAAATTTCTGGTAACTGCAGCGTAACTAGTCCAGCCTTAGACAACATGCAAAGAACATTTGCATAGAAGCATGTTTTATGTAGATTGAGGTATGGAAATCATGTTGTCATATATGGAAATCATGAACTGTGTTATGAGTTTTTCATAAAAGACTAGTACACAATGTAATGTGTATATAGTTTACAGAGAATATACAAGTCTACTCAAAATTATTCTGAACGTCCTCTTTTATTGAATGTAATTGATGGAAGTGTTTTGCTACATTTACTATGTAGTAAAACGCTGCTCAGGAAGGAAAATTAATTTCCCATCTCCATACCGTAAGAAAAGTATTTTTTGAAGTTCGATTTTCTACTAGGGTTTTGAAGTCCCTTGAATACGAAGGTCCACCTTTTAGCTGTTGATATGTATATGTATACATGTCATTATCATAACTTAAAAATAGCTAACCGCAGGAATTTCAAATTTGGTATTGTTGAAGTTAGTTGTCACTTGAAAAGTCGATCAAGATTAGCAAGTTTCAAGGCAAATTGATAACAGCCTTAAACGTTATTATTTTTAAAATATGTGTAAACATTATATGTAAACACTATAGTTGAACGTAGGGTTGAGGTTGGACGGTAGCTCTCCCCTCACAGAATTATCTGTGAAATAAGGCTGCTCCTAAATATATTTTGAATTATTTTAAAAGTAGATTGAACTTTATTATCTTACCTTATCGACCTTACATCTTAATCTACAACCTGTCTTTGTAGTATTGAAATGTAAGGTAAAAGAAAGTTGTCTGAGTGACACACCAGATTATTTTATTGATTTTTTTTTCTTTAACTTCTATTTCGTTTTTTCTTTCTTTAAATTTTAGATAAACACAAGGTAAGAATGTGCTTATGTTAAAAATACGATTTTGAGTGTTAAATTTTAATCATTATTCTGTAGAGTAAGAAGCAAGATCAGTGAAAAATAACTTTAATTTATTTATTTAGAAGGACAAGTAGAATAACTAACACTTTTATACTTCTTTGTGTAAATAATTGCTGCAAACACAGGAGGAAAGATTGCTTCAAACTGCTTTGTCCTTTTATATTCTTAAACATTCATTTCTCTTTAACGCGCCGTTTATTTTTTAAATTTAGTATTTTAATTTTTATAACAAATGAGATTTTACTTAAGTGGGATAAAATTACCACGTTTAAGTGAAACTAGTTCATTAAATATTCGCTACCTCTATAACTCCAATCTCACTTCAGTGTAATTGGTTTTAAACATGCATCATACATTCTGCTCTCCTCCCACTCAAAAATAAATAAATAAATAAGAAATCTTTTAACTGCCAACCGAAAACTATTGGTTGTCTCTAATTACGCATGGAAGCTAACTAGATTAAGGATACCCAGCAAACACATAATAGGGATTGGTGGCCAAAAACAATACATTCGTTTCACAAACGACTTATTAAGACCAAACTAATGACTGTTGTTTACATCTAAAAACTTTCATTAAACATGAGGATACTAATAAATATAGCTTATTTTCTAATTAGAAGCTGAGACAAATACTTTGCCTTCGAAGAAAAACCAGCTGTTTTACATACTTTTAAAAGATAAGAATTATCGTTAACGTTTTTAGCAATTTAGGTTTCACTAAACTAAAGGTAACGCCATTAAATTGGCTCGTTTTAATTATTTTAATTACCAAAGCTTTATAAGCTGACAATTATCTTTAAATTGCACAAGGGAAAATTTGAAGACTCTTTTTTTAGAGACTGCTTTTTTTTTTTTAATATTAGCTTTTTGAATATATATATGTAATATTCTGATAATTACTTTGGAATAATACCGAGGAATCTAAATTTGCGTGCTATTTATTAAAGTAAATTATTAATTACATTAATTATCGTTCTTTGAAATCCATTCTCATAATTTGTCTGTTAAAAAAATAATTTGTAAAAATAGCAGCATTTTATAATTAAGCTGTTTCTTACGTGAGATTTAAAATTTTATTATCGAATTTAAAGTGAAGTTTTATACATATTTATGGTGATTAATTATTCTTGGTTATTTTGTTATCCTAAGAAACAAAGTTATTTTAGTGTATGGATCATAAAGGAAAAAAAAGAATGCCATAATAATAAAAATTAATTTTTGAAAGTTATAATTTTTTATTTTAAAAACATATTTTCTTAAACACAGTCTTTAAATGCTTATGAAAAAAAAAATAATTGATTCTTTAGAAGCTCTTTAAAATTTAAAGGCTTTGTTTAGTAAAGTAATTTCAAATAATTAGCTTAAAACAGAAAAATGTAATTTTTCTTACATTCATTTTACTGGTTTGACATAACCACTAATATATAAACTATTCAAAATAAGCAAGCGTACACTTCCAGTAAAAGATTCTATTGATAGTCGTACTAGCAGTAATATTAAAATTAACAACGTCGGTTCGATAAAGACTGATATCCTTCTCAAATGTACGATTTTTTAAACATGCAGAGTGATCAATAATTTGTATAAAGTACGAACAATTTGTATGAAGTTCATTACTAAATAGGCCAATTCATCTTAGTTTGCTCTTTATAATCCTTTCATAAAGTTAAATGGTCTAAATAGATCCTTAAATAGACGGTTTTCAAACAGAAACTTCAAAATGTAATTAAAAAAAAAACTCTCATCAAATTGCGAAGATAACTATGAAGTGCTTTAAAAATGATGGTTGTAAATTATAAATATGTATTGTGATTAAAGATACTTTTTCGCTAAAAATTGTCTTAAGATGTAACAGGACTTTGTGTCGGCTTGTATAAGTGCTCAGCAATAGCAAATTCAATCAGTATAAAGACAGAGACTGATTGATTCTATTTGAGAATTTTTCAGACGTTACAATTTTCGAATTGATATCTAATAATTTGAATTTGAATACTGAAACGGAAAGATATATTTCACGTAATTTTAATCTATAACTGCAAAATCTCACCCTAGATCTTTAAAAAAAAAATTTACTTAATAACTTTTAGGAAAAAATGCATTTTTTCTCTTTAACATCGTTCGTAAATTCCGGGTAGTTTATTTTAAACGAGCAAAATTTCCTTGCCCCTGATATATTAACTGTTTGAATCATAAAAGGTTTATTATCATTATCATTCTTTTATTTTGTATATTTTTAAAGTACTGTATTACAAAAAACAATCACAATTTTTTCTTCATTCGTTTTTCTTACCTCCTAACAAAATGAAAGAAATGGAATTTTGCCTGGAAAATAAGTCTGTTTTTCGAGAACTTTTATGCTAAATACCTCTAATGCTTTTTTAGTTTTCTAATTCTTTGGTTCAAAGTTGAAATCGGATATTTGTACATAAGTGAATCATGATACTAATAAAGTATTTTAATGAAAGCTATACGTTGCGATTAATTATTTTAAAAGATGTTTCTTTTAGAATTATTATTATTTTTTTTTCTCACGTACTGCTTGCATTACTATATCCTTAAAAATGAAATTATTTGTACTTGTCAGTTAGTTTAAGGAGTTATTTAAATTAGCAGTTATGTAATTACTCACACACGCGCGCACACATATACACATACATATGTATATACATATACTTGTGCGTGTATGTGTATATAACCCACTTTTAAAATGTTCACACTTATTTATTTTATTCCCTCACTTACAATTATACATATTCAAACGAACATATAAATATGTGTGTGTGTGTGTCAGGGAGAGAGAGAGAGAGAGAGAGAGAGAGAGAGAGAGAGAGTCCTTATGAACTATTTTCGAGTAGTTTGTCGAATAGATGTTTTTGAGGAGCTAAAATCATTGTGCCACGATGGTTAAAAAAATTATATCTTCAAGTTAAAAGCACAGCAGAGGTTATGTACTTCATATTCCAAACTTATATGTGACTCTTCATTTAAACCCATATTCAACACTTATTGCTTGATAAAAAGTTCTCTAACACTTTAAGATAAGAAATAATCTACTGATTCCGATATATATTTGAGAATATTAACTCTCTTAATAGTTAATATTTTCCATGTTCCTTTAATGTATCCAGAAGTGAAATACTTGATAAACAAAATATACAGCCTTCTCATATTAATACAGGCCGTATATCCAAACAAAAGTTTGCTGAAACTCTACCTATAAATCTGAACTACGAACTCTAATAAATGCCAAACAAACTTTTAAAACTTTGGAGATCTATCTGAATAAACGTCTCCGAATCTGAAAATAAAATAAAGTGCATAAGAATACTTTCGAAACATGATATAAATGTAAGATACATGAATATTGTCTGATATTATCTGATATTGACTTTTATTTATTCATATTCACATTACTTTCAGAACATAAGTTTCTTCACTAACCATTCCTGAAATTTTAAAGTATGTTTTTCTGCGAAGCAAACCAATAGTTTAAAGTATCGCATGAACAGGCAGAATGTGAAAACAACGGAGAACTTTTAAATTCTGTTCGAGAGAAAATTTCAAAGTAAAATGCAAATGAATTCCTTTATGAAGGATGATTGTTCTCTCTCCAATTTGGCTCTTTCCAGAAGAAAACAAAAACCCTTGTGCCTTTCTTCGTAGAGGGAAGCCCCTTGAAATATTGTTCTCTGTTGAATTAGCGATTAAAGGTATAATAGGTTCTTCTCTGAAACTGAATATTTTCTGGGTGATTTGTTCAGTTATCATGCTAATTTGTTTTGTGGCCCCCTTCCTGCTATCTAATGAGTCTTGGGGTTTGGGGAGGAGTTCAAACTCCAAGTTTTCGTAAGATCTTGAATTTGAAATTATTTGCCCGTTTAGTTTCGCTAGCTTTCGCTCCTGCAAGTTCGTAATGATTTTTATTTATTGTTTAACTTACTGCCTTTGTTGTGTCAAAATTAAATATATATATCATTGACTGGAAGCTTTCTTTTAGAATTTAGTTATCTCTGTTTACTGCTTTAATTTTCTATATTTGAATTTTCTAGTTCTTTTACTTACTTCATTACTCTTCTAAAGAAAAAAAAGAAGTTTTTTTTCTTATTCTATCATTAGTTTTAGTTTTCAAAATTAGTTCTTTATTTTCAATTATTATTTATTCAAAAACTTTTCGTATTGAATAGAAAATTGTTGCTGAATCATAATTTTTAATTTTCATGTGATTTGTGTAGGAAAAATAATTTGGAACATAAGTTCAATTTTCCTTTTCGTTATAGAATATTTGATTTAGAATTTTTAATTTCATGAAAGAATTTATACTATATACTCTTAAATCTGTTTGTATTTGGATGTAATGTAGTATGAATGATAAGTAGGAATATTCTGGTCTCCAAAATTTGTGGTACAATTATATACGTTTTTTAATATAACAATTTGTAGTAAAAACTTGATAAAAGTTTAGAAGAATCGTTTATCTTATCAGTATTTGTTACATTTTGCAATAATCTGATTGGAAGCATTATTTAAAAATTAGTAAAATAATTTTTGGTAAAATCCATTATTTTGAGAATATTAAAATTTTGCAATAAAGCAAGTTGATTTTAACAGGGGAAATAAGATTTTTTTTACTTATAAAGCATTAACTATTTTTTTTATATTGAGTATGTTAAAAAAGTAATTTATAAAAAAATCAGACAGGTTCTTGTCAATGAATGCACTTTATTCAACAAAAATTCTCGTAAACAGTCCAATGAAACTGTTACTTGCACTACGAAATGAATATTCAACGAATATTTTTGAAACAGTCCAATTAACCTGTTACCTGTAGTACAGTTTAGCTTAAATGATTCATCGGGTTTCGAAACAATATTTATTTACAAGTATACCGCGTAGGAAGACGGGTGATACATTGAACAATAGATACGAAGGTTGTAAATTAAATAGTGGCAACTTAACCTTGAAACTCGCAAAAGGGTGGGCATGCGCAAATAGGATATGGGAGCGGTGAGGTTTCAAAAAACAGTCGATCTGCTAAGAAGGGTAGTTGTTGTGTGGCGTTAAAGTGAAGAGTTTCGTTTCCATCGCTCTAAAGCATGTTTTCAAAAGGTGATCAGCGGTCGTGGCTTAAAATCGAAGTTGCCCGTGGCAAAAATGCAACAGAATGCTATCGAGGATTAGTGGAAGCCTGTGACACAAATGCTTTACCGTATAGGACAGTAGCACGATGGGGTAGCACGAATACTTTGATTTTAAGCCACGACTGCTGATCACCTTTTGAAAACATGCTTTAGAGCGATGGAAACGAAACTCCCCACTTTAACGCCACACAACAACTACCCTTCTTAGCAGATCGACTGTTTTTTGCACTCTACACATCGACAACAGCGCCACCTCACCGCTCCCATATCCTATTTGCGCATGCCCGCCCTTCTACGAGTTTCAAGGTTAAGTTGCCACTATTTAATTTACAACCCTCGTAGATACACTCACCAAGTGTCTAGTACATTCTAATATGTTTAATGTGTGTACCCTTAATTATCCTATATATATCTAAACGGATATTTAGTTTTGTTAATGTCCGTTACAGCAGCAGTGAAGCGTTTCTGCAGTTCTTGCAATATTGTTGGCATTGGAGGTATATAAACTTTGTCTTAACCCACACAGGGACCTGGTGACCTGGGTTGCAATGGCAAGAGAGTAACATCACCCAGACTAGCCAGTTCTATCCAGCCATGTAACAGTTCTTTCTTAAGAAAGATGTGGTTAATTGTGTTTCAATGAAACTTGGTGAGTGTATCTATCTTTACACGTACCACCCGTCTTTGTACATCATATACTTGTAAATAATTAGTGCTTTGAAACCCGATGAATCACTTAGGGTAATCATGTACAAAAGTCAAATAAAGCGTATAATACAGCAAAAATCAAGACTTTCTCTTATTCAGAAACAATGATACACCTCTTAAATCACAGTCTCACAGAAACGACTACTCAGAACAGATATCTAAGCACAACTCTTCTAAAATATATCATCTCTTTTTAAAGTTTCGGTCTTTATTTAGCGAATTTTTGAGGTAGTTCTGGACCAGAAACCAATGTAAATCCGAAAAATTCAAGAATTTGGCTGTTATTGAAGATAAAGCTTCCAAAATTTTTCAAGCCTAAACTACCATATCTCACCATTTGTCGTCAATGTCGACCACTGTGGAAGTGAATATGCCGCATCTTGAAAATCACCAGAGCAATTTATAGTATTTTACGTTTTTTTTTTTTTTTTTTTTTTTTTTTTTTCCCACAAACTTTTAATCTACTAGAATTAATAGTTTGCCTCATCGAATATTTTTTAGTCGATGATAATCTCAAAACTTTACTTTTGTCTCTGAGTGGCAAGATTTGAGTTTCTCGGCATTTACAATTTCCTTAATTGTTTTTTAATTTCAATAAGTTGTTGACTACAAACTCATTGATTAATTTTAATAATAAGCCCATTTGAGCACTTTAGAATGTAAAAAACGAGGAAATCCATAGAAAAAGCATGGGATGAAAACGAAAAAAATCTTACAATGTTTATTGTGTAAAAAAAAAAAGAAAAGAAAAAGCTAACACCGAAAGAAACAAAAGGACAAAATTGACTAGAAAAATCATCGAAGAGGTGGGTGGGTTTGGGCATTAAAGCTATCGTCGAGGGTTTAAACAGAGGATGTATACGTCTCGCTTATTATGTACAGCGGATGTATATTTTAGGGACGGCGGAGCTGTGAAAAATTTTATCTTCCTTCAGAGCTATCATACATTTTAGTAAATATTCAATGTACTAAATCACAGCAAAATTTGTCTATGCCAAATCCTACTCTTATGTTTACGTGAAGTTTCAGTTTAAAAAAAAAAAAAAAAAAAGCTGTACAGATATTTTAAAAATTTCATTATAATTTAATATTACATGAAATGTTTGTGAACCTAGTAAAACTACATTTCATATGAATTAAAAATTAATTTATAGCGCTTTATTTTTCATTTAATGAAAAAAGTTTCAACTAGTCAATACAAATACTCTTTAATACAAGTACACTATAATCTCCTCTAGTACTTTTCAGAAAAAATAATGCAAATTTTGTTTGTTTGGTTTTAAAAAGCTATGTATGGCTTTTTAAATTTATATATATATATATATATATATATTTGTGGACGCTTAATAAGAACAAATTTGACAGACGCTCTAGACACATGGTGCTTCTCAGCCACATCTTTACTCGACTGACGGTACTCAACGAGCTTTCTATAGTGTATTTGTTGGCGGAATTGTCGTGTAATTTAGTGTGGTTCTCTTAAGTGAAGAAGAAGTAGTTTCTGCGAGGAGGTACTTAATTATGGCATTTTTGCCACAGTCTTTGCTTTTTCACAAATCGAACCACGTGTTTGAGTCTGACTCCAAATTTTCAATAGTATGAAATTGAGTTCATATTTTGAATCGTATTAGAATGAAGTAAAGTTCACTTTAATGACATTTCATTTTAATCCGCAAGCCTTGATTCAAGGGATATATTTAAGAAGTCTAAATATAGATTGAAAATTGCTGCTTTGTAAGAATCAAGCAGCTGCAGCAAGAACGTTCGAACAGTGAGATTGCCTAGTAGTTGTTCTAGGTATTTTCATATCGAAAATATCTAGATTTATCATTACTTCCATGAAAATTTGTGAAAATTCTTTTCATGCAATCATGTAAATCGGATGCGTCCTGTTTATTAGAAAAATCTCAAGACCTTCTTTATGTGTTTATATTTAGAATGTAAATGAGAATCTACACTGTTAAAAATTTCAACAGAAAATTCTGTGAATCTATTGTCTTAAGTCTTACGTAAAACTACAGAGAAAAAAAAAAAAGAGATGTTAAAAATCGTATGCTATACATTCATTTTAATAACTAATATTAATTAAATTAATTATTGGTGAGAATATATTTCGGACTTGGACTGTTTTTTCTAAAGTTGAAACAGTCATTTTTAATTTTAATTAATAAATAAATAATAAAATTAGGTAAAAATACATTATAAAGATTGAGAATCTCGATTATTCACTTTTAACTAAGAATTACTGTAAATTTACAGAGACTCTAGATAAATATTTACATTAAATTTACAGAAATTTTTAACAGTGTACAGACTGTCATTTGTTTACAACTTTTTAGTTCCCCATCATACTGCAGGTATGGTGAACTTAGGTAATCGTGAAAATTTTTAGTTCCCCATCATACTATAGGTATGGGGAACTTAAATAAATGTGAAAATTTTCGATCTAGGTTTTTTTACTTTTTTACACGTTTTCAGGAGTGAGGAATCCGAAAATGACAAAATTTGTATGGTGTCTGTCTGTAGGGTGTCTGTTAGTGTGTTAGTCCGTTAGTTTGTCAGTCTGTGTGCACGATATCTCACGAACAAACGAACAAATGATCGCAGAGAGGTCAGACCAGTTTTAAAATATTACTTTCAATACTGGCAAGAACCCTATTCATTTACAACATTCGAATTAAAAACTTCGTACGTTATTAGAAATTTACGATTTTCTTAACATGGGAGAATAGGACAAAATTTCACCTAAACGTGGATTAAATGGAAAATTTTTACTGTAAAAATGTCAGACCAGTTTTAAAATATCAGTTTTGATGCCGGAATGAACATAAGTAACTATAAATATGCTACTTTGAAAATTTCGCAAGTTATTGAAAATTTACGAATTTCTTAACATGGCAGTATAGGGCAAAATTTCACATAAGCGTCAATTTTGAGAGATATTTTCATCGTAAAGATGTCAGACTACTTTTGAAATATTATTTAGGATACTGGCATGAATATAATTGAATATGAATTTTCCAATATAAAAATTTCGTAAGTTATTAGAAATTTACGAATTTCTTAACATGGCAGAATGGGGCAAAATTTCACACAAGCGTCAATCTTGAGGGATATTTTCATCGTAAAGGTGTCAGACCACTTTTGAAATATTGTTTAGGATACTGACATGAATACTATAGAGTATGAATTTTCTAATTTAAGAGATTCGTAAGTTATTTGGAATTTACAATCCTCTTAAAATTGCAGAAGAATACAAAATTGATCATAAACGGCCATTTTAGGATCATAAATATATGAGACAACTTCAAAATAACATTTATGATATTGTATGACCATGACTGATTACAAATATTCTAATAGGAAAATTTCGTAAGCTATTCGTTATTTAAAATTTTATCAACATAACAAAATTGAAAATTTTCCATATAAATATGTATTTTGAGGATTGTTGCATTGGAAATAGTAGCATGAAAACTAAACTACGAAATTTACTTTAATAAAATAAATTAATAGATTAGAATAAGATAAATATATCAAAGTGAACGGTGGATAGCCTATTAGGCGGGGATTTCATTCTGCCACTGTGTCAAGCGTTTTTTCAAATTCATTTCTCTTAACATGATAACTATGTTAAGAGAATGTCCTGTTATAGAAATTTATGAATATATATATATGATGGGGAACTGAGCAGAGTCCACCTATGTCAACTAGTTTGCGCCGTTGTCCAGATAAAGATTACAGATATTTTCTTTAAAAATTTCGTATGGACTTGTACCTTTCTGACCACCTTGTTTCACATATACAACAGAACGTTCGATTTCTTTTTCCTAAGAGTGCTCTTCGAAAAAAGATCTCATTACTTACTTTATTATAGTTATTGTGTTTCTCATTACCAGCATTTGGTTGAATTCTGGCGTTTTATTATCATGTCCAAGAAGGTTTTGCTAAGCTTTGTTTGTACAAGATAAAATTAAAATTTCCATATCTTCTAGCTGATTTATATCGAAAAACAACAACAGCAAAAAAAGTTACATCGAAATCTTGCAGGTGGATGAATCCCTACCCTTGCCCCTCCCGATATGGGCTCCCCTGACTAAAGTTTTAAACATTCCTATAGTTTTAGATATAGCTTGTTCTTGATGAATTTAAAGCTTGAATTTCATCTCTTTCAAATTTAGTCAATTTCTCTCTCTCTCTCTCTCTCTCTTTCTCTCTCTTTTAATTATTTTTTATTTTTTTACTCTTTTTCTATAAAAAACTTCAAAAAGATATTTTTATACGTACAAATTAAAAATATATGTATCTTATTTTCCTAGGTCTCATGGTTCTTTTCTTTTTTTTTTTTTTTTTCTTTCTTTTTGTATGATGTATAAATTTAATATTTTACTGGTGGCTTTAAAGTCTTTACACTATCAAATCAAGCTCTTTTTCATTTTTGATTTAATCTTATTTATAGTGCTCATCGCTTACAATTTTTGTCTATTGCATTAGTCTCTCGTATAAGTAGCAATAAACACATCAATGCCAGTTTTAATCATTTTTTTTTTTTTTTTTTTTTAATTTAACAAAATTGACAGTACTTTAAACTGGTCTTTAAACTTTTACACACCCTGTTTGCAGATTGCATTTGTTATGTTAAATTTTTAATTTTGTAATAGCATATGATATTTATAGGTGTCTATAGCTGATACCAGTGATCGACAGCCCTGTTGAATAGTGATCTAACAAGTGGCATGTTAAAAACAAATTTTAAGAGTCACCAGAAATTCACTAGGAGACAGTCAACATTTATAGTATTTAGAATGTTAAACTAAACGATCAGACATTTCACTTCTATGACCACCTATTGTGTTTAAAATAATTTTAAGTTGGCTATGACTGCATCATAATAAGAAAAGAAATACATACATCGTACGGTATTGTTCCAAGTGTTTTTACAGTGGGTGATCAAATAATTCGAATTTGTTTTTGATATTTTCTGTTTTATTAAAAAATAATGGTCGAAATGGCCTTTAACCTCAGACATGCAAACAACTGTCATAAACTCGCGCTTTAAAGTATTGATTCAGTTACAAGTCTAATTAGGGAGCAACTACGAACTGTAGAATAGCAGAAATACTTTGGATTGTACTGTATCATAAAAAACTACAAATGACTTGTAACTTTAACATGTGATTTCACTTACTACGTACAGTATTTGTATGCTTTTTTGTGGAAATCACATGATTATTTAGCACTGCAGCGTTCTTCGTGTGATGACTGTCGTAGAGAGATACTGGGAAGCGAGAAGACGAATGCAGAAACAATTTTTTTATGTTTATGTTTATGTTTATGTTTATGTTTATGTTCTTGTTCTTTTTTTTTTTTTCGCATTTTGTATTTTCAAGACTCTTCTACTAGAAAAGAAAAATCTAAAATTATTAACTTTTACGGCAATTATTTTTTTTATTATAACAGTAATGAATTTCAACAATATATTACGAAATTTAGAGAAAAATGGACAAAATATTACAGAAACATTATTCTAAAACATGAAATGCACTCATACAACTTACAATATCTAAATTGAATAAGAAACTGTAAATGATATTCGAAATTATAGTAAGCTATAAATCATATTATTTAATAATTTTTTTTTTTACCTTTCTTAAAATATTACGCATTTATTTGATAAACGCTAAAAGATTTAACTATTAAATTTTTTATTCTGCAGCACAACATTAATTTATATCTTAAAGCTCAAAAGAAAAAAAAGAAAAAAAAAAAAAACTATTAATTTTTAGCGTTGGACTAGCTTTAATTGCTGTTTTTAAACAAATACAACTCTTAATACTTTCTTTGTTCCCCCTAATTACATTTATTAAAAGTTTGCACTCACCGTGACACACTAAACATCAAAAGTTTTGCTTCTATGTAATAAAAATTGATCGAAAAGTTTAATTTCAATGTTTGGGATTTTTTCGCATTTTTTTGGGACTTCTTTGACGAGTCGATTAAAAAACTGACCATTAACAAATTTCTCTCCCTTCCCATCTTCCTCTGCTTCGTTTAATGTTTATCACCTATTATTTAGTATCTAGTTAGATAATATTTAAAATTAAATCCCAGATTTAGTGTCACAAGTTTATATATATTTATTTTGATTTACATCACGGATTGATAATTTTTTTTTTTTTTTTTTTTTAAAAGAACATTATAAATATTTGTAAATCATGAAACAAACAAACAAAACAGTGTCATTTATTTATGTGACTAGTATATAAAGAAAGAAAAATAGAATTTTTTTGGTCTTCAAAATGATTTTTGTCATTTATTTATTTTTGTCACGCTAATTTGTTTCACAGTCGTTTCAGGCTCCTAACGAGTCTTGGGGTTTGGAGAGGAAATTGGGCACTAAAAGCGATTGACACATTCTTAATGAGTGATTATTTATTTGTTTGATTTGAGAAATTCCTTTTTCCAATGCAAGTTGTGGAAGTATTTTATTTTTTTTTCTTATTATTTCTCTGCGTATATGTATAAAGAGGATTTTAAATTGAGGATTTTTGTTGTATTTTGTAAGCTTATCGATAAGACATATAGTTTCCATTTAAATATTCTCACGCATGTTGTAATGTACCGTATAATAATTTTATGGATGAAAAAGGTTTCTAAGATATGTAATGCCTCATATAATTACGCGAAAACCATAGTTTTTAGTTAGCATTCTCGTTAATGTGTTTACGCTTTGAAGCAAATCATAGTAGTTTATCGAAAAAAGAAAAAGACTGTTTTTGAAAGCAATACACTAACATACTCTAATTCAGTCCTTCAAATTTATTAATATTTAAGCAGCAGTAGTATTTTGTTATTAAAGGTACTTGGGTCCTTTTACTTGGCACTACTGGAGGTTTCATATGAAAGCTTGTATTTTCATTTAATATTTATAAATTAAACTATTTCAGGTTTGCTCAGTAAAATATAGATTCAGGAAATAATTCTTTATGTATTTTACAGGTTTGAAATATTAAAATGCGTTTTCTCAGTTTGCAGTTTTTCATGAATCATGATCTTTAAAATGCTTAAACTACTTCAGATATTCAAGAAAAGAATTATAATTTATTTATTTATTATTTATTTATTTATTTATTTTGATATTTAATAGAAATTGCTTAAAAGAATTAGGGATGGATTGTGCAATATCTTTAAAAGAAAATAAAAATAAAAATAAAAATATAACAAAAATAATGTTTTTTTTTTTTTTTTTTTTTTTTTTTTTTGTGTGTGTGTGTGTGTGTGTGTATGCAAATTTTTACAGAAACATGCACTTTTTCAATCTTTTCTCAAGAACTAATGAATAAATTTCAAAATCCATCCCTAATTCTTTTAAGCAGGCTCTATTAAACTTGGAAAAAAGTAAATAAATACATCTTTTCTTAAATAAGCATTAAGAACAGAACTAATATAGTTCAATTTATAAATATTAAATGTAAGTAAAATCTTTTATATGAAATCTATGCCAAGTGAAAGGTGTCAAATCTTCTTAAGTAAAAATATTGAAAAAGTTGAATAGTTAATATCTCGAAAATTTATTTACACAGATTGTCTGTTAGCAAAGCTACTTTTAAATATCTGTAAATATTAATTTAAAATATCACGAATTTTAATTTCAAGTAATTAGGAAAATAATCATCACAGTAATGCTTAAACCAAGCAATTATTTTCAGAAAGCTTCTTTCTTTCTTTCTTTTTTTTTTATTTAAAATAAATATTAGTATATATTTTCTATTCTAAAACTTAAATTATTTTCCATTATGCTCCATTTTCTATTGTAAACTAAAGTCATAGTTCTAAATTAAGTATTTCTAATTAAAGTCGTCGATCTTTAATTTATTTTACCCCAATATCATTTTAAAGACATTATAATACCTTTATTTCAGCAAATAAAGGAATTTATTAATAATGTATTATTTGGAGATTTTCTATAACTTTACGTACTCTTAAATCGCTGAAATGCAAGAGGGCAAACAGTTTTGATAAACAGTGTCCATTTAGAGCTCTCTTTTCTTTAAAATATTTTTAAACAATTGATGAAACGTAAAACTTTAATTCACGATAAAAGCTTTATTCTAAAGAATCTAATACACATCATTTCATCCAAATTTAGACTAAACAACTTCAATTATTCATTTTATGGTAATATGTGATGCAACGGATATGGATTGTCAAAAATTTGGAGATATTTTTCTATTCTATATTCTTTCAAATGTTTATCGTTTCATCTCAAAATTAACCATAATTTTCATTCAGCAGTTTGAAGTTCTTTCTGGTTCTAATATAAAAGTACAATATTTTCACTTTGACTGTTTTAACTTGAGTGAAAAGCGTGAACATTTTCAATTTAATTGGTTATTGATCAACCGAATAGTCATTGACTTTATTTTGTTAAAGCATACCTCATTTATGATAACTTATTGCATTTATGATAACTGCATTGTTGAAAAATTACATATAATTGAAGTGTATACTGAGAGATTACCTATAATAACAATGTAAGTAGTATATTGGAGCTATTATAAAAGTTTCGCCCTTATCATTTTAATATATTTCAATACCACGGCAGGTTTATACCGAGGTAATATTTTATGCGGAAATAATCTAGAACAACAATTTTAATTACAATAGTACGTAGCAACTATTACAAAACTTTAGCTTTTGTTATTATAATATTGTATTTCAATAATACGACATACTTACATTGTGGTAAAACTTGTATGCAAAAATCATCATAAAGCGTTCATTTATATCTTTATACCTATCTTATTTGTAAAGCTATATTATTCTTAACATTATGATTATTAGATAAAATATTGATTCTTGTTTACCTGATAAGGAACCGAGAATCAGCTTTTATGTTCATAATATAAATTAGGGCATAAGAAGTGCTTTATGCAAGATGATTCAAACCAAAATTCATTGAACATAATTTTACACAATAATTTATTATGTATAATAATATTATTCGATATTATTTTTTTTATCAAGTTTGATGCGACTTCCTACCATATAAGTTGTGATAAGTAATTGTGAAAAGTGCTGCATAGCAATACCATGTATCAGTTGGTTTATGCTAATAAAATTAAATTAGCAAATTTTCACAGAACAATTATCGGATATATTGAGATTAGTTTAATACAAGCGATAGTTGTTGAGATATTATAAAGCAATCACAAAAATCATTATAAGCGCGAAGTAACAGCGTCTTCTGTTCTGTTAAGTCTAATTAAAACAATTTTATGACTAACATTTCTGCTAAACATAAAATTTCGTGGTATTTCGTAGATAACTTCTTGATCAATCATATTTATAGGATATTGTTAGCATACAAACGCATAGAGGTACAAATATACAGAAATTTTGCATAATTAAATAGATTTGCATATGATAATTTAGTTCAAGGTATCCCAAAACGTCTAAACCTTCAAAATCTAGAAATCGAAAATTTCAAGGAATGATTTCTTTTTCTTTTTTTCTTTTCTCTTTTTTTCTTTTTTTGTTCTGTTCAAGTAAATTTTGAATGCCCGAAGCTACGAAATTACTAAGAAATATTTTCTCAGTCAACCAAAAATTGAATTATTTTCTCTCTCATTCTTTTTTTACTTTCTCTTACCCATAAGGTAGAGAAAGTATTGTTTTAGGCTCAAATTTTCGAACGCGAGATTTTGTTATATTTACACGTTTTGAGGTCCCTTGAATACGAAAATCATGTTTTTAGCAAATGGTCTGTGTGTCTGTGTGTGTGTCTGTGTGTCTGTGTGTGTGTCTGTGTGTGTGTCTGTGTGTGTGTGTGTCTGTGTGTCTGTCTGTTATCAGCATATCTCAAAAACAAATTATGGCAGAAAGTTCAAACTTGGTATTCTAAATGTGTATCATATAGGGATGCTACAGTAAGCTTTTCGTTAAGATCAAGCAAATGGTTCGTGTACAGGGACAATCAAGAGAATTCTAATACATTACGTCTATGGGGGAAATTGCAGGAAAATAGAGTTTAACGTCTATAGACTGAACAGGGGAGCAGCCCACGCTCACCGCTCGAAGAGCGGTGTTGAGCGCTTCCAGAACCGAGGTTCACGTGGGCTGTCCCGAGAAGAACCCCTACAGACCTGCCTGACGTTTATTTAAAAAGCAAGAGGGTTTTACATAGGCATCGCCAGGCATGAAGCCTTACCGCGACAAGGGGCGATGGAAAACAACATAGAAAGAGTACATGGTCATCGCTTGGCTGAAAGCCACCTCGCGACATTGGGCGATGATAATTTTAGATGGATTGTGCCAGGCCCTTTAGGCCTCTCGCGACAGACGGCACTAGATGAGTTTTCACAACTCTTGATGTGTACTAGAGAGTTCAAGTTTGACTAGAATAGTCCAGATGATACAATTGGATGACAACATGGGTGACAGTATTGCAGAACAACTGTGCAGAAAACTGATTTTGCAGGGTAATTTGGGTAACAGAGGAGAGAATGAGAGAGTTAGGATTGTTGATAATTTAAACTATAGAGTTTATTTAGTTTTTAAGAGAGGTTTTAGTAAGAGGCTTCCTTGCAAACAGATTTTTGTTTTGGTGAAGGGTATTTTGAAAAAGGGTGGGAGGATAAGTAGCTTCATTTGGGAAGAAGATTAGCTGCCAGTGGAATAGTTATTAATCAGTCAAATTGGTTATGTCCATTAAGAGAGAGTAAATATTGTTTAGTTTTTTAATTAACAGTTTTCTGGTTAAGATATTTTCAAGCCAATTATTTGGTCTTGGAGAGGGATTTCTGAAATGGAACTGTTGAGTTAGGGGACAAGAGAAATAATAATGTTCGGGAGTTCCCTCCTCACCGCAGGGACACAGGGGAGAGCGTCGGCGATGAAACTTGAAGAGGTAAGATTGAAAGGGGCCATGGCCTGTTAAGAAAGCCGTTATGGGAGGAGTTAGAGTCCATGAATTTGTTGAAACCTGTGGGATTAGGGAGAAGGTATATCTACCCTTCTCGGAATTTCGCCACAGGTCTTGCCATTTTAAAATGAAGATTTGTTTCAGTTTTGATTTTACGTAGGAGGGAGGGGCAGGAGGAGATGGTTCTTTTACTGAGAATTCTGTGGCTTCTTTGGCCAGGGAATCAGCAAGTTCATTACCGACTACTCCCCTGTGGGCAGAAACGTGTGCCAGGGTACAGTTAAGGTTAGGGTTCATTAGAATTTCTTTTATTTCCAGGACTTGTGGGTGTCTGTTCCGATGGCGAGCAATGGCGAGCAGGCTCGAAAGACTATCACTATAAACACTTAGTTGTTGTTGTTGATTATGATTTACGACCGCCCAGTCAAGGGCTTTTTTAATTGCGTAGAGTTCTGCTTGGAATACTGAGTTGTAGTCCTCGAGCCTACCCGCCCACCGATAGGCTTCGCTGTCGCCTTCAAGAACACAGAAAGCTGAGGCAACTCCAGCCTCGGTCTTAGAGCCATCCGTGTAGATCGCCACCGGGACAGAAGGTGAGAAGCTATTTTTTGAACAGTTTGTTATTAGAGGAGCTACATCCAAACCTGGGTGAATTGCCCAACTGCAGGTCAGGGGCTGGATGGGAGTTTGGGGAAAGACTATGTTAGTGAGCTCTTGGTCGTTTAGTTGTAGGATTTTAGTTTTAGTATAGGTTTGGGCGACCTGCAAGTGGGCATGGGGAATCCCAGTGATAACGGTGAGGGCATCAGTGGAGATGGTTTTATACCCTCTTGCAATTTGCAGGAGGAAAGGGCGTTGAGCGGAGTCAAGCGAAGCTCTGGCGTCAGATCTTAAGTGACCTCCCCAGATGCCTGCCCCATAAGTTATTATTTTTTCAATTATTGTTTGATACCATATTTTAAGGAGAGAGGTGGAGATACCCCACCTCTTTCCTACCATCTTAGTTGAGTTGTGGTAATGACTTAGTGTTTTGAGTTTAAGGTCCTTTACATGGGGCAGCCAGTTGAGGTGTCGGTCGAAGGTTATTCCCAGAAGCTTCATGTGATCAACATGCTGGACACTGATACCATCAATCCGCATCTTGGGATTTCTCTTTTTTAGGGATCTGGGGAAAGCCAAAGTTAGGGCCTTGGTTTTAGATGGTGAGAGTTTGAGGTCAAACTCTTTAAGGAGCCTGCTAAATAAGGAGAGTGCTTCCTGGGCCTGGTCCTCCAGATCCTTCCTGATACGGCCCGTGAGAATCAGGGTGAAGTCGTCCGCATAAGCGAATGTCGTAAAGCCCTCAGAATTCATGCGCTTTAGCACGCCGTCAGCTATGAGATTCCAGAGAATCGGGCCGAGGCACGAGCCCTGGGGGCAGCCTTTAGTTTGGGGAAATTCTGTGTTTCCCTCGCCCCAGTTAATGATGATTTTCCTTTTTGAAAGGTAGGAGCGAATGACTCCAGCCAGGTTCCCCGGGCAGTTGAGTTCCTGTAGTGCTTTGTGAATATGGGGCCACTCTACATTATCAAAAGCACCCTTAATGTCCAAAGAGATGATGGTGGTGTATCTAGAGGCATTACAGCTTACGGCGCAGGAATCTTTAATGGCTTGTAAGGCATGTTCGCATGATCTGCCCTCTCTGAACCCAAATTGGTTTGGATGGAGAAGTTGATTTGTTTCTAGGTGATAGTTAAGCCGGGTTACGATTAATTTCTCGAGCAGTTTTCCTAGGGTAGGAAGGAGGCAGATCGGTCTATAAGATGTGGGCTCAGAGGGGAGTTTCCCTTGCTTCAAGAAATACACCACCTCACCTCTCCGGAGAATTTCTGGGAAATAATTTAGTCTGAGGCATTGATTGGTCCATAGTAGGAATATTTGTGGGATAGTGCTATGAATGTTTCGTAAGATTTTAAAATCAATGTTATCTGGACCTGGTGCTTTATTAATGTTGAAGCTGTAAAGAGTGGATTTAATCTCGGACTCCGTGAAGGGAACATCCGAGGGAGCCGAGAAGGAAGGTTCTTGAAATAGTGGGTATTGTGTTTTGGGGAATAGAGTGCTAGTTAGGAATTCCAGGTTGTTGCGCTTGGAGGAAAGAGCTGGAGGTCTTTCTAGTTTCAACTCTGTGGGGGTGAAAAATTTACTACTATAGAATTTTTGAGCGGTGCCGAATATTTGTGTTTGAGTGGAGCAAAATTTTTTCCATGCGTTGTGTTTAGTGGAATTGATTTGTTTTTTGAAGTTGGCCGAATGCTGTTTGATTTTTAGTTTATGTTGTGGTATAAGTGTGGGGTCTAGGTATTTTAACTGTCTTTTCATTGCTGTCAATTTGTTACGCATGGTGCGGAGCTGGGGAGTCCAGAAGGTATAGGTGAAGCGACGTCCCGACTTTTTCAGCCTGAAAGCCGAAGTGGCAGCAGATTGAATAGCGGCTATGAAATTTAATGTGAAGTTTTCTAGTTGGTTAGTGTCCTTTATTGAGCTTAAGTTTTCCAATAGGGGGTGAGCGAGGTTTAACATTAATTTATTGAATTTATTAAAGTTTCCGCGTTTGGTTGCGAAACGTTTTGATTGGGTTATGGAGGGTTTAGAGTTAAGGGAGAAGGTGATATAGTTGTGATCGGAGTTATTAAAGATGTCCAGGACTGTCCAGTCATTCACCCTGGCATAGGTCTTGGGGTCTACACAATGTGAAGTCCGGCCAGCCCTGGGCATCGCGCTTTTGGAAGGTTGGTGCTGAATTCTCTATGTTAGCCATGCAGATGTTGTTGGACGCGATGAATTCAATGAGGCTGCGACCTCTGATGTCCTCAGTGGGTGAGCACCATAGGGGGGAGTTAGCATTGAGGTCGCCGCAGACAAAAAGTTTACGTTGAGAGATTAAGTGCTGCCACTCCAAAAGACAAGCCTCAAAGTCCGCAGACGGGGCGGCGTGCACTAAACCAAATGAAACAAATATATAATTTTTGTAATAGAGACAGTTAACTGGGAAAAATTTTTTGTGTATGCAGGAGCCTCGCCTCCCCCCCTGGGGGGGGGAAGTCCCCCCTCGAGGGGAGTAAATTTTCATGATGGGTATCTTTCAAAAGAGCTCGAAAATACCTTTAAAACGAATGGTTGAACCATCGATCTGCGATAATTTAAAACAAAGTTATCGATTTTTTTTTACTTTTAACGAAAAAAAAACTTAGAAAAAAAATCGTACTTTTTCTTATATTTTTTTATTGAGAATAAAATGGACTTTTTTTGGATATTTGGTGTTAAACTACTTCTCTAATATGGAAATCGTCTGCCTTATCATAAAAGATAATTTTTTAAAATAATAATTTTAATAAATTATTTTTTAAAAAGAGAAATATTTTTTAATAACCGAATTAAATTCTATATAAATGTAGGTGCATCAATGAAACGGGGGGTTGAGGGGGGCGGTAGTCCCCCTCACACAGAACTAATTATCATATAAAACTCTTCAGAAGCCTAATATGAATTGTTTAACATAGGTTTACATAGCAGTACTCGTTATCTTACCTCTTAATCTCCAACCTGTATTTATAGTATTAAATTTCAGGGTAAGAGAAAGTCGTGTGAGTGACACACCAGATTATTTTTTAATAATTACGAACAGTTTTTGGATTTTTAGTTAATTTGTATAAAATTAAAGACTTAACAGAATTATCATGGAGTAAAAAATCAAATGGTAGATTAAACGAAAATAAATTATTTTAAATTATTTTCAGAATTATATGTTTCTCTTCATTTAAAAAGAAAATGTTTCAATTTATTTGTAATGATTAATGCAATGATTTTTTGATTTTGTTGCGTTTTTTGACATAAGAAGCTACTAGAATTGTTTTTTTCACAAAATATGCAACATTAGAAATTAAGTAAATAAAGTCATTAAATAATTTGGTTAACTTTCAGCGATTTTGTTTAAATTTATATACATATTTTTAAATCTAATTGTATAAATTCCTTTTCATGCATACTTTATACTAGAAAACCGAGAATAGCATTTTATAATTTTATTTTCATTTTTGATTTAAAAATACTTAAGGTTATTGAACGTCTAATATTAATTTAGGTTAAAAAAGGACATTAGTAGACAATTTGTAGATTTAAATTTCAAAAAGTAACAGCACCTGAAATCGTGAAACAGGAATTAAAAAACTAGTATGCTGTGGCCACCACAAGACTTTCTTCTATATTTTCCTATACAAATTCACACAGTAACAATATTAAAAAAAAAAAAAAAAAAAAAATACGATTTTTTTTCAAAGTTTTTTTTCGTAAAAAAAAAAAAAAAAAAAAAAAAAAAAATCGATAACTTTGTTTTAAATTATCACATATTTACAGTTCAACCATTCGTTTTAAAGATATTGACGAGACCTTTCGAAAGATACCCATCTTGAAAATTTACCCCTCCTCCCCCGGGGGGTACTTTCCCCTGGGGGGAGGGAAGCGATGACCGAGATTTTTTTCCTAATTAACTACTACTATTATCAATAATTCATATTAATTTCACAATCACAGGTTAAGAATAACTCACATTATGTACATTTATACGAAATTTTGTCCTATATACTGCCATGTTAAAAATTTAGAAAAAATACGATCACAGCACCACCTGTTGAGTGATTGATCCCCAAATCTAATCAGCCCCAGTTTATGTCAGGGGCCAACTAAATACCAAGTCTGGTTAAATTTCGTAAAAAAAAAAAAAAACGATTTTTTTTTTTCTAAGTTACTTTTTGTTAAAAGTAAAAAAAATCGATAACTTTGTTTTAAATTATCACAGATTTATAGTTCAACCATTCGTTTTAAAGGAGTTGACGAGACCTTTCGAAAGATACCCATCTTGAAAATTTACTCCCTCGAGGGGGGACTTCCCCCCCAGGGGGGTTCACGAGGCTCCTACGCATACAAAATTTTTTCCCCAGTTGACTACCTCTATTATAAATAATTCTTGTAAATTTCATAATGATTACTAAAAAATAATTATCTTTATGCACATTTATACAAAATTTTGTCCTATATCACCATGTTAAAAATTTAGAAAAAGCGGGATGGCAACGCAACCTGTAAGACAATTTTTACCAAAAGTTGATAGACACTAATTTATGTCAAGGTGCAACTACATACTAATTTGTATGAAATTATGTGCAGTAGTTCCTGAGATACAGTTGCCACAAAATTTTGTCACACACACACACACACAGACAGACTGACAGACAGACAGACAGACAGACAGACAGACATTTTCTAAAAAGGGTCAAATCGTGTTCTACAGCTCTCAAAACTTGTAAATCCATCAAAAACCCGAGGTCGAAAATTTTTACGAATCCAATACTTTCTCTATATTACATATAGAAGAAAGTAATAATATTGAGTTCAACATTCATTTGAATGTATCACTTTACAAATAATCAAGTAATTTTGTAATCGGACTCACGTCAAAATTTTCTGTTTCAGTATGCATTATTATTATTATTATTTATCCAACTATCTATTGGTAACCATATTCCTTTTAAATAATATTATTGCCAGAATAACTCTGCTCAACCGAAGCATTTATAGTTTATTTTATTAAAGAAAATTAAAATTTGAATTAAATCTCAATAGTTGCGCGCAAAATATTCATATATAATAGGGTTGTATTTATAAAAACCATAATAGGGTTGTACTTATAGAAACCAGATAAGAGTACTCTTAGAGGAGAGAAACGTTAAAAAATGCTACATTTATCGAGTTACGGATGTATCCTTACATTCTTAATAAATGAGGACTAAAAACAAAATGTCACTGATAAATAATTTACTGTGTACAATTTTTCAAAACTTAGAAAATTGTCTACAAAATAAAGGCTGCCCCAGATAATGGGAACATTTAGCCACCTAGTTGTAATGCATACAGTCGGTAACGAAAGTCTCTGAACACTAGCAAAAATTCCTATATAAAAAAAGTACATTTAATACAGTTTTGTTAAATAAATCCTTGTCGAATCCTGTTTTTAGAATGACTAAGAACATGATAAGACAAGGATTTAATTAACAAAACTGTATTAAGTGTACTTTTTTTTACATAGGAATTTTTGCTAGTGTTCGGAGACTTTTGTTACCGACTGTGCAGTCAGCAGCAAAATTATTGAAGCACTAGCAATAATTCTTACTTAAAAGATAGTCACCTAATACTGTTTTGTTAAGTAGATATGCGCCGAGTCATGATCTTAGTCTTATGCTGTTTATAAAAAAGTAAGTTGATGATAAAAATAAACTAAAATATAAACTTAAAATATACAATATATATATATATATATATATATATATACTCGTATGAAAAGTGTGGATATGTGCTTCAATAATTTTGCTGCCGACTGTATAAAGTATTTTATTTAGCATGGTTGAGTCTCAGTGGGTTGAGGTTGAGTGATTTAAACATCTCACTAGAGCAACATTGTGGGAATTTAACAGTTGGAGACGGTCTGGGATCCATTCTTAGGAGTGATTGCATGTACAGTCGGCAGCAAAAGTATCCGAGCACTAGCAATAATTCCTGTCTAAAAAACACACTTAATATTGCTTTACTAAATAAATCCTTGTCGAGTCATGTTCTTAGTCAGTCTAAGAATACTCTTCGACAAGAATTTATTTAACAAAACATTTTAAGTGTACCTTTTTAATATCGGAATTATTGGCTAGCTCTCGGATACTTTTGCTGCCGACTGTATGCCACCACTATTTTGATCCTCCACGGAGGAAATAACAATCACGCTTAGATAACCCTCAGTGGTACAGAACATGAAGGAAATTGTCGCTACGACTGTATTTAGCAAGGATTGATACTGTATAGTTATTTTACGATAACTGTTTAATAGTAAGCATGGTTTGACTTAGTCAGTATAACGAAAATATATTATATCAATTCAGTTTACCTAATATAGAATTTCACAATTAAAATTTCACTGAAAGGCGATGGAAAAGTTTTCTTTTCATCGCAAGTGCTGCAATTTATGCGATATTTTATAATATGAAACACGACAAATGCTTATTGTTGTAATAAAAATATTTTGTGAACTTCCTTCCTCTTAGAAAGAAAAATACTTTAATATTTATTAACTTGAGAGGTATTTTTACTCTTGGATAAACATATTAAATGCATCTCATGGTTATCGAAATTATTAAGGCTAAATTTATTTTGTAATTATCGCGTAAAATAATCTGAAGTGGCTTCGCTCTACTTTCCGAAGATTTGGTATAGTTATCAGGTGTTTAAGCAAATTTGGATCATCGTATCTTTTAATAAGTAACACAGGTCTGCAGAAAAATTATTGGCAAAATTTGATTTGATAATTTTAACTGATACATGTGTTTTTTGGTGGGCTAAAACAGAAAAAAAAAGCCAGTTTTTCTCTATCATGTATAGATTTGTGCCAATACAGGGTGTCTACTGACACAATTTTTTTCTTTTCGGTAGTTTCTAGCATGTTTCAATGATTAATTATAAGGATTCAGAGAAACATACTATAAAAATTACCATATCAGTAGAGGAGTCACGAAAGAAATTGTGACGGTCCTGTATTGGCAAAAATCTGTACATGATAGCGAAAAACTGGCTTCAGATTCTGTTACAGCATACCAAAAAACGTACAGAACAGCCAAAATGTAGACAGGAGTTATCAAAAGTTAAAAGTGCTATAAGTTATTTAAGTATTTCTTCTCAAGTTTGAATATTTATAAAGTGGATGGTAAAGCATGCGAATTGTTTTGTGCGTTCATGTAAAAGTGTATATATTTTAAGCAAGCACTTTCTAATAATGACTACTCTGTAGCAAAATTTTAAGGTATACGTGACAGTTTCTTTCTTTCATTTTTTTTTTTTTTTTTTTTTAGTTTAATAAAATTTATATATAATTAACCCCAATAAGTTGCGATATATGCAAATTATTTCATGTTTATTCATAAAATAATTAAGTAATAGCACATTATTTCATATAACTACAATACATTATTAAAGCAGTATAAAATGGGTCAACTTCTTTTTATGATTTAAAAAGAATTACGTTATTAAAATGAAATCCAATTAATTTGAGTCATAGACGACAATGTATTATAAATCTATTTTGAATTCTTGTTAAAAAAAAAAAACTATAAGCATAGTTTTTACGATTTATAACATGTCATATTTTATCTTACTCGAATGTAGAGTTTATATGCTAGCGCATTAAAATATTTTGCGTCTTTACACCGTAATAATAAAGAAAAGTTCTTCATGTCCCTATAAAAGAGCTATAAAAGGTCTGCATTCATCAGAATACATACAGATTGTATAATGAAGACCTATAACTACCAATTTTTAGTCCTTTCAATTAAATCGTTTAGACGTATCACATTTCAAGTAATTTAAGTCCATTGGTCATAATGATAAAGAACTTTTCAGTGTGTACTTGTAAAAGATTTACAAGTCATACATTCAATAAAATTTGTACATGTAACATCATGGAGACCTATAACATACCTACCAGCTTTTAACTTAGTCGAATAAGGCGTTTAGAAGCTATTGCACTTTAAATTATTTGAGTCCACATCCAAGATGATAACAAATTATATATGTGTCCCTGTAACAGAACTATAAGTCATGCACTCTTCAAAGTCTATAAAAATTGTGCGACGGTGACCTATAACATAACTACGAACTTTTAGACCAATAGATTAAAATTCTTATTCGCTATCTTAATTTAACAAACTTGAGTCCATAAGCCCTAAATATAAAGGATTATTCTTTATGTTCCTTTACAAGGACTATAAATTTTACATTTGTCAAAATCAATAAAGTTCATGCGACGATGATCATACCTACCAAATTTTAACTCAACTGGGAAAATTTTTTAAATGCAATTGTGTTCATTGAGACACAGACATACGCACACATATGCATATACTGCAATAAAAATAGCCAAAATGAATGCAGGTGACTTCAAAATATATAAATACATCAAAATTTCATTCAACCTTTTTAATGATTACAGTTTTTTCCTTTAATAACATATGTTTGTAAAGTGAAAATAGATTTACTATAAAAACTGAATTTGTGTTGCAGAAAATGTGACAAGTTTTTTAATTTCAAAATCGAGTTCTGATAGTAAGTATTTAAATTTTCATTAATCGACACGATATTCAGTATCTTTTGTTCTGATAAATTTGAACTTCTGACTTAATTTCTAAACAATTTCAGAATAAACACTATTTCAGATGCAATCTTTTCTCATGCGTTGACATTTATTTGGCGCTTACTAGAAAAAAAGATCTTTTTTTCAAAATACGCTTAAACTTACGTGTATTTCGGATTCGCATAAATTTTCAATAGTACTCAAAAATCTCTTTTTAAGATTTATTTCAATTGCAATCCTTTTAAATATAATAATACTTTAAGTTATTTTGGTGTTTTCTGGGCTTTTTAATAATACGTAAATATTCCTTTTAAAAATTATTTTCAAATATTACATTTTCTCATCTGCAGAGATTTTATTTTGGCGCTTATCGAATTTTTTATAATACGCAAATCTCTCTTTTTAACCTATTCAGCGCCAAGTCTCACATTTTGGAAACATTTGATTAAGAATTTTTTTCTCTACAAATTATTAAGATAAATATATGTATATTTTTTAATTGAATATTAAAGTGCTTAGCTTCGTTATTTTTTCCACTAAAAGTTTGTAATGTAAATTCTATTTATTGTTACTATTATTATTATTAGTATTAATGTTATTACTTAAACAAAATTATCTGTTTTTACTGCATAACAAAAAAAAAAAAAAAAAAAAAAAAAAATCACCATAAATAACCCATTCAAAAGTGCAGGGGTTCAGAAACATTGAATATGAAAGAAAACAGTTTTTTTCTTAAATTATAACAAACAGGGATCAATAAAACTAATTTTAAAGGAAATTTTATTTTTCCGTCTGAGTGAAAATAATGCCTTGACCGGGAGTCGAACCCCGGATCTTTGACTTACAAGGTCAAGGCTCTACCAATTGAGCTATCCAGGCCGACAACCGGTCAGCATTACTCACTCAGACAACCTTTAGGCAGAAAAATCTCTGGTCTATCATGTAGATAGCTCGGCAGAAATAAGCAGCAGGAAATGGAAAACACCATTAAACAATGGGAGAAAGAAATACTTTTTTTTTTTTTTTTTTTTTTTTTTTTTTTTCTTTTTTAAATCACACAATCAACTGTGGAAGAAATTCATATATTTTTAAAATTTTATTTTTCCGATTGAGTGAAAATAATGCCTGGACCGGGAGTCGAACCCCGGATCTTTGACTTACAAGGTCAAGGCTCTACCAATTGAGCTATCCAGGCCGGTATTTCCTGCGGCTTATTTCTGCCGAGCTATCTATATGATAGACCAGAGACGTTTCTGCCTAAAGGTTGTCTGAGTGAGTAATGCTGACCGGTTGTCGGCCTGGATAGCTCAATTGGTAGAGCCTTGACCTTGTAAGTCAAAGATCCGGGGTTCGACTTCCGGTCCAGGCATTATTTTCACTCAGTCGGGAAGAAAAAATATCAATAAATATGATTTTCTTCCACAGTTGATTGTGTGATTTTAATAAAAAAAATTGTATTTCGTTCTCCCATTGTTTAATGGTGTTTTCCATTTAATGCGGGTTATTTCTGCCGAGCTATCTACATGATAAACCAGAGATGTTTCTGCCTAAAGGTTGTCTGAGTGAGTAATGCTGATCGGTTGTCGGCCTGGATAGCTCAATTGGTAGAGCATTGACCTTGTAAGTCAAAGATCCGGGGTTCGACTCCCGGTCCAGGCATTATTTTCACTCAGTCGGAAAAATAAAATTTCAATAAATATGATTTTCTTCCACAGTTGATTGTGTGATTTTAATAATAAAAAAAAAATTGTAATTTTAAAGGGTTTTGCAGTTATTCTATGCTGCCCCATTAGGTGCAAATTCTCCTATTTTAGAACCATATCATACCTTTTAGCATAATAATAATAATAATAATAATAATAATAATAATAAATAATTATTATTATTATTTAAACTATATAATGATTAGAGATGTATATTGAAGTCCAAAATGTACGAAAATTCAAAAATCTTCGGTAGGATTCATATAGCGGCGTTTAATGGGTTAAAATCCCTTGCAACACTTTTCCATACGCTGAGACCTAAATACATTTTGACGCTTAGTGGACTTTTTAGTAGTAGATAAATCTCTCATTCTAAGATTGATTTTGAAATTTGGTTACACATGTCAGTGAAGATCTAATGTTCTATTCTACTTTTTAAATTTGTTTTTCTCTTCTATAACCATAAAAACCTGTAAATCAGCCAAAAATTAATTTGCATTCACTTTGAGCTTTTGTTATTATATAATTAGTATAGTAATATGTTGATTGGTTGTTTAAAATACATTTTTCAAGAATAAATCCTTTAACAAATAACACTTACATACAAAATAACAATATTTTTGAACTAATTAACTTTTTCATATCGTATCTTTTAATTTCTTTCTTCTTGAGAAAGATTTGTCAGCATCTCTATCAGATAATATCTTAACATCTTTAAAACAATAATAATAATAAAGAAAAAAATATATATAATGAAACACGTAAAGCGCTTTTACTACATCTGATAAAACTTTGCCTAATTCTTTCCTTATAAGATTTCGCTCTCTTTTCATTATAATGTGGATTCATGCTTTTCTCTCGCAACCATAAAAATCAAGCGAAACTGAAGATTAATGAAATTTAATTTTCAAGAAATGACAAGTACGAAGATTTTAACTGTAGAGTGCGCTTCAAATAAAATGTTTTTCCTAGCTTGTAATTAATTAAACTGCAAATAGAGAGTTCTATTTGGCAGATTGCCACAGAGATAAATCTGTAAACTGTTAGCTACTTTACTAAATGTTGTTTAATTATTTTGTTAGTGCATTAAAATCCCAGATGCCGCGAAAATTCGGCATTATGTTTTCAAGAAAAGAATTTATTTTAATATAATGTTTATGCACTGCATATTAATTTTCGCTTCAAATTATGCATATAATCCACGAAACTGTAGAATACGTGAATTTTTAACTTTGGGATTCAGGAGAATTTGTTTCGTAAAACGAAGACTTACAAGATAAGGTCTACAATTTCGTTATAATGTTATTTCGTATACATTTAAATTTTATTTTCTCACGAACAGCAACAGTATTTTTCAGATATGGGATTTGAAAATAAGGAAAGGTTTTTCTCAGTGAAATGATAATTTTTTCTTTTCTGCAATTTTTACAGATTTGTTTAATATTAAAGAAACAAAAAACTGTTTCAGTAGCACTGATATAATTTGTGCTTCCTTTTATATTCATAAGAAAGAAAAAAATGGTACTCGATTCGTTAAAAATTTTGACTTTCGATTTTTAACAGTTTTAAGAAATCCTGAACATGTTTTGATTATTTCTGGAAGTGTCTGTCTAAAAGAAAAACAAAGGACATATTTTCATGAAATTTTATTTTTAGTATCAACTTGGTAAAAATTGATATTTGTCAACTTCTATTGCACATTGCTCAATAAGTGGCATTGTCGTCTCGTTTAATTTTTAATATGACCGCTTCGGACAACTTTTGCATAAGAGTGCTTAATGAGGATTATTTTTATCCCATAACTGGGAATTGAAAAATAATATATAGTAATAATCAACGAAGATAAAATTTATGTATTATAGGGACTAACCTTTCGAGAGTATAGTGCTTTAAATTTTTTTTAAATAAACTTGCGATAACTTATAATATAATGAGTTAAACCATATATCTCGAATAATTTAAAACAAAATATATAAATTTGTTCTTTGAATAATTTCTGAAAAGAAAATGCAGTTCATTTAAACGTCGTCTGTAAGGCATACATTTGATTTCTTTCAACATTTAGGATTATATTTTTGTGAAATGAAAATAATCTGCCCTTACCATAAAAAATAATTTTGAGTAAAAATTACGTGAATTTTTATAAATAGTATGCTGTGGCCACCACAAGACTTTCTTCTATATTTTCCTATACAAATTCACGCAGTAACATTATTTAAAAAAAAAAAAAAAAAAACGATTTTTTTTTTCAAAGTTTTTTTTCGTTAAAAAAAAAAAAAAAATCGATAACTTTGTTTTAAATTATCACATATTTATAGTTCAACCATTCGTTTTAAAGATATTGACGAGACCTTTCGAAAGATACCCATCTTGAAAATTTACTCCCCTCGAGGGGGGACTTCCCCCCCAGGGGGGTTCACGAGGCTCCTACGCATACAAATTTTTTTCCCCAGTTGACTACCTCTATTATAAATAATTCTTGTAAATTTCATAATGATTACTAAAAAATAATTCTCTTTACGCACATTTATACAAAATTTTGTCCTATATCACCATGTTAAAAATTTAGAAGAAGCGGGATGGCAACGCAACCTGTAAGACAATTTTTACCAAAAGTTGATAGGCACTAATTTATGTCAAGGTGCAACTACATACTAATTTGTATGAAATTCTGTGCAGTAGTTCCTGAGATACAGTTGCCACAAAATTTTGTCACACACACACACACAGACAGACTGACAGACAGACAGACAGACAGACATTTTCTAAAAAGGGTCAAATCGTGTTCTACAGCTCTCAAAACGTGTAAATCCATCAAAAACCCGAGGTCGAAAATTTTTACGAATCCAATACTTTCTCTATATTACATATAGAAGAAAGTAAAAATATAAAGTTTTGTGATGGCCAGAATGTGTTAGTTTTACGAGAATATTAGTGTTAACAACCAGAATAACGAAGTTTAAATTATTGTTACAATAAGTAAATAAATAAAGTAAATAAATAAATAAATATTAAAAAATATATAATAATAATAAATAATTAAATAACAAATAAATAAATAAAAAATTCACAATACTACAAATGACGAACGAAATAATGGTAACGTGCCCTTAGCAATAGTGCCTTTAGCGTAACGTGTCCCTAGCATAAGGTGCTGGAATTAGGGAAACACAATTTCATTGAACAATGGTTGGACAATCTCAGAATTTCTTTTTATTTATGGAATGTATATAGGAAAAAGTATCTAGCGAGTTAAATCATTATATATTTATATATTTATTTATTTTAAATAATATAGTATAAAGATAAATGTTTTGCTAAGTAATGAGTGATGCAAATAGGACGTTGAGCAGCCTGATCTGCAGATTCACTAATGTATCATACAGGGATACTACATTAAGATTTCCGTTGAGATCGAGCAAATGGTTCATGTACAGGGATCAACAGAATTCAAATACATTACGTCTGTGGGGGAATTTTTTTGTTTAATACAGTGTAATACAGGCTGTCGTAAACAAAATGGAAAAAACATATTTTTAGTTTCATACTTTCTGCTTGACACGAAAAATTAAGTCTCATTACTTTCTGGACAGACCAGTATGTTAGTTAAGTTCGCTATCAAATGTTCCTTATTGAAAATGCAGTAAATACCACCATTGGTTTGTGTACAGGAACACACGATAGTATTCCAAGCATTGCGTCCTATGAGAGGTATTTGAATAAACTATATTTTAATAACTTTACTTTTTACAAATATTAATGAAATTGAAATATGTTATTCATATGCATAAATGAATATTTCTATAGAATATAGTATGTTCAGCATTAAGGTTTACAGGTCTATAGAAAAATATTCAGTTACATCAAGGATTATTATTGGAAGTTTACTAGAATTTCATTTTCGTTTTCATCACATGTTTTTAACACTTTCTAACAAACTTTAAAGGGGGATTCCTGTACATAGAAAATTCGTACAGAGCCTATTGATGTCATTTTAAATAGGAAACTGCCATAGTGAACTCGAATAACATATATAATTTTTAAGAAAGCCAGAAAATATTTACAGACACTGCAGGCGAGCAGACGGACAGTCAGTCAGATAATTAAATTAATGCAAATAATAACCAAATAAAATAAATAAACAAATAAATGCCAATGTATTGCATTTTAGGAGAGATATTTTTATAAATGACATTCAAATAGCTTTCTGCTGCAAAAATCGTAATGAAATTGATATTTACTGTTAATACGCTAAAATAATGTTCTTTAGAGAATATGATACTTGAAGAGTTCAGATTTACAGGGCTACACTAAAGTATTCCAGTTTATTAAGAATTACACTTAAAAAGATTTCCGTTTATGTGAAACTGAAATACTTCTTAAGAAGTGGAGTACATATTATTTCCCTTTTATAAAAGTCTGTTATAGATTGACAATCTTATTTATTGTCAATTTGCAGTTTATACTTCTATTTTAAAATCAGTTCCTTATTAATAATGCGGTATTTAATGGAAAATAATTAAATGAGTATTGTGATTTCTTTTTCTTTCTTTTCTTTTCTTTTCTTTTTTTTTTTTTTTTTTTTTAATATCTATAAAAAACTATTACTGGATATATATTTTTTTGGTTCTTGTGGACAATGATGATATTTGACCATATGTTTTCATGCATTCTACGATCACCGTAACTGTATATATATATATATATATATGTGTGTGTGTGTGTGTGTATGTAGTATTGATTCGTATATCGTCTTAAATAATGCGCCACTTGGTAAAGTGGCGCTAAATTTTTAGCTAGCTTTTTTTTTTTTTTTTGCTTTAGTCTTCAATTTTATTTCTTTTCTTAAATGACTGTACTTTGCTGACAGTTAATCTAAAATTGAGCTTGAATGTAGAACACTTTTTTGTCTTTAGTAGATTTATAGGCTTTATACGCAAACAGTTAAATTGCGTACACCTATTTAATTTATAACAGCGCGGAAAAAGAATTTACTGTAAAATCTATCATTAGAGAAAATAAAAGAAACTGTTTCATGAAACAATCTCATTGTTAAAGAACTTTTTACTTATTTAATATTGGACTTCTGTTTTTGTCGTTAAGAAACATGTTTTATGTAGTATTTTAACACAGCCAAGTTCTTACTAAAGTATCAACAGAATTCTGGAAAAATATTCGTATTTTAGATATTGATTAACTGACACTTGTTATCTAACGTATCTCTCTTTTTGTAAGCTTCTAAACTATGCGTACTTTATAAGATAATAATAATAATATTAAAATTGCAAAAAATAAAGTCATGTTTAATTACTGTACAAAATAAATATATGAATTACAACGGCCTCGCCTGAAATTTTAGCAACAGGGGAAAACTTAAAGTTGCAGATGTTTGTATATATTTTAGAAATTTGAGCTATATACATATGATTGGTTGGTTCGTTACTTGGTTAAGATGATAAAGCTTGCTTCTTTGTAAGGCATCAGCTGCAAAAAAAAATTATACTTGAAATTTCAACTAAATAATTTTATTTACAGGAATTATACAGCTCTTAAACAAGCTCCCCCCCCCCCCCCCCCAAAAAAAAAAAAAAAAAAAAAAAAAAAAAACTGCAGCCAGTATGTGATTTGATTCTAATTGGCTCTGCAATATAAATTTTATGTTGCAATTTAGATAACCATTGAAACTCTAACGACAAAGTTTTAAATACTGATAATATAATTATAATACAGTTGAAATTTTACCAATTAGAATTTTCTAGGGGGAAGCAAGTGCCTCACTTTCCTCCAAAGTGCCATTGCTCATGATGAAATACTGACTATAAGAAATCGAAATCTATATTTCAACGCAATCTTGTGCCATATAGTACTTCGTGATTCAAAATGAATATAACGATTACAAACGGCTATAACTGTTTAATTGAAATATATATATATATATATATATATATATATATATATATATATATATCAGTAATAATCACACAGAATGTAAAAGGAAGTTCAAAGTTTTGTTTATATATACTTTATAAATGTACTATGTGATTCCGACAACAACACCTAAGCGGTAGTCGATTTGCACATAGACTGAAAGTTAATATGTTCTTTGCGATGTCAACACATAAATTTTAAGGTATTTTTCTTCATTGAGTGAAGTATTACAGCAAGCCGACATGCTAGCGCAATGGCTGATGCCCCAGTTAGATACGGATTTCTCAGATGAGATCTTTCAGCAAGATGGAGCACTTCCAAATTGGGGTATGGTCTTCCAAATTGGGGTAAATCTTTGTCGAATCCTGTTCTTAGTCAGGCTAAGAACATGATTCGACAACGATTTATTTAACAAAACAGTATTAAGTGTACTTTTCTTTACACAGGAATTTTCACTAGTACTCGGATACTTTTGCTGCCGACTGTAAATAACTATAAAATATTTTATGATTGTACTAAAAATCCCCGTGAATGGGAATTTTTGCGCATTCTTAGAAAACAGTTACGAATTTTTGTGATATTGCGCATTGTACATTGCTAGAAAATTTGTTTATATAAAGTTTGCGTAGTAAAAGGAAAATTTTAAAAGGCGTTTTCATTTTTATTTTAAAAGTAAGAAGGTAATTAATTAGTTTTTCATACAATGTTCTCTCAGAAAATATTTAATTATCCGTTAAAAAATATATATCTTATTGTTAATTACCATAAAATTATACTGAATAATTTCCATAAAAAAAATGAGAAATCTAAATGTTTTATATTTCATTTCAGAACTGGAAAACTTTATTTTTAAAGACCAATTTCACTTTATTTGAAAATCAATGCAAACTTTTTATAATGAAGAACTTTCATTTTTCTTTGATATAAGAAAATCAATATATTTTTCTGCTTTTTAAGACTTTGATATTTTCTATTTAAACTTTTATTTAAGTAATATTAATCTTTCTTTAATTGTTTTCAAGTTTTCTTTCAATTATGACTTCCAGTTTTCTTTCCATACAGCTTTCTTAAATGCATATTAATATGCTAGATTACAAATAATTTTTTTTCACAGATATTCACAAATAACATTTATTCTCCTTCATTTGCAAAATCTTATAAATAAATTGAAAAGTTTTAACAATTAATAAAACATTGAAATATCTAACAGCCACATTGCTTAAAGCAACTAAATATTTTAGAAGGAGAATCACAGGAAATTCAAGTATGACCATTCTTTTTAGAACTAGGAAATTTCACTTTAACACATTTTAAGAAATCTAATGTAAACTTTTTCTTATGCAGAACTTTTACTCAAAATCATAGACTTTTTGCATATTAAGAAAATTCTTTTCTACTTTTTAAAACATTAATGTATTTTTTTAAAAAAATTTTAATTAAACCGAAGTTTGAAAATTTTAATTTTTAAATTTTTTTTTCAAATAGGAATTCCAATTTAATTTATATTAACTTTTTTAAATAAATATCTCCAGGTTAGATTTCAAAAAAACATTTTTCAGAAATGGAAGTAAGCACAATTTATAATTCTCCGTTCATAAAATTAAAATAAAAGGAACTGAAAAAATGTAGCGTTATTTAACTTTAAAAATATTCTGTATCACTATTGCTTATATATTCTAAACAATTTCGAATGAAAATAATCAGAAATTCAGCTATGAGGATTTCTCTTTAAAGACAAGATTGGAAATTTTATCTTTAAAAATAAAATTCTATTTTTAACGAAAACAAAAGAAAAAGTATTATAATACAGAATTTTTATTTTTACGCAAAAATCATAGGTCAATATTATGTCAAAAACTAATTAAAAAAAATCAACTATAATTTCGAGTTTTTTTTTCTTCAACTTGCTTAGGTACATATTTCTATGTTAGTTTTCAAGCAAAAAAATTTTAGAGATAGCCGTAAGAATCATTTATTCTCCTCCATTTACAAAATCTTGAAAGTAAATTGAAAAGTTTTAGCATTTACTAACCCGTGAAAATATCCGACACCCCTACTGCCATATATCAAAACTTTTTATCACCCAATAATATCCTCCACTCACCTGAAAAAAAAAAAAAAAAAAAGTAAAATGGCGGCCATAAATTTAAAATTTATTTATCCCCCACATCCCAAACAATCTTACAGGTTAAAATTTATATTCTCTAACAAACTACGATGTTTTTCGGGAAACTCAAACGCAGATAAAGTTTCATAAAAGAAACAGAATAAATTTCCTCTGGAAGGTGTCGTAGTCTCTAATGATGCATCTGACTTTCGCAGGCAAAAGTTACGCTGCGGTTGTCACAGAGCTGATCCTTAAAATCTCTTTACTTCGGTTCCAAAACTCTTTCGAAACGCTTGACGGAGTTTTGGAAATTTCCCCGAAGATATCGTTCTTCGAAGAATCCCGAAGTGTTAGCGATAAAATTTGTGAAACACGCTATACTTCTCTTTCTATCTCTCACTTCGACTTAAGTAACCGAAAAGTTCCACGGATCATTATTGATTCCTCCTCTTTCACACTGTACTTTGGCAATTATTTCCTAATGAACTTGTTTATCATTAACAAGATAAATAGATGTTTATAGACCAGGCTTATTTTCATGGCTGACTTGGTACATAAAATTTAATTTAGTTTTCTATTTTTTTTTTCTCCTCTAAAATTTAATTTCATTTTCTGGAGGATCATTTTAAAATTTCATCTTTTATAGCAGTTTGATCAAAAACTGGCAAATGAAGTTCTCTGCACTCGAGTGCACTCGAGATTGAATATAAAATGACGCTTTTGTAAAACGCTATAAAATTCTATTATGTATTTTACTTTTAAAATTTAATATGAGCGATATCACTAAATTTAGTCATTTTCTCCTAAATATAATATAAAAAATTTATTTGTATATAATATTCCAGATATTTTTTATAATATATTTTTAATAAATATTATATATATATATAAAAAAGTGTAGAAAAAACGTTTTACAAGAATAAAGTTTAAGAGGATTTTTTAAACAATTGCAGCTTCGTCTTAACAAATGAACGTCTTAAATACACTGTTTTTACTTGAAGATTTTTTAGTGGTTCTTTAGAGTGTCCGGAAAGGAATTTTAAAAGAGAAGACTTTAAACTTTTTTTAACGGATGCCACGACAGAGAAAGAATGGGGATGTGCTTCTATTTACTTTCTACTATTGGTTTATTTTTGTCTTTCAGGAATTTGCTTTCCGCTTCTATTTTTTTTTTTTTTTTTTTTTTTTTTCAACACATTTTCTTAGAATGCAATCAGCGATCATATAATTCTCTTCTTTCCTCTTTTATCTAAAGTTTTATTTTAGATTTATTTATCTAAAAAGAAATCTTTACTGCAAAAACATTTTTACAATCAAATGTAATAATGCTTCAGGGTAAATCAAATAAAAAATATTATTATTATTTTGTATTAATTAAAGTTATCCCTTTCGTTCAAACCAAATATAAAAGAGCTAAAGAAATTTAAACAAATATGGGTACTGTGAGTATAAATATAATTTTATTTATTTTATTATGTAAAGATTTTCTCACATTAATCCCTCCCCCCTTTTTTATTTTGGGTCAGGGGAGGGGGTGATTATAGTGGCCAATTTAGAACTTTTTGGCTACCACAAAATTTCAACATTTTTTTTTTTTTCACTTGATCAATGAAAACCGTTACAGTTTGCTGATTAAATAAAATAAACATTTCTGTTAAATTTTTCCGGTAACCAAAACGTGCTAAGTTGGCAACTATGAGTGTGATACATTACATTCCCCCTAATTTTAATTCCTAACTGCAAAAACTTGTCCCTGATATTCTTTACAAAATCTTACTTTAATAATATAGAGAAAAATCTTATTTATTTTCTTTTAGAATTGTTCGTAAATTATTGCGATAGTTTATTTTGAGTGAGCGAAATTTCCTTGCCCGTGAAAAGGTTAAATTCAAGAAATATCTCTGTTTGAACATTTAAAAAAATTACAAAATAAACCTGAAATTATTTTCAATTGTTTTGTATGCCAAGTTTTAAGCTATCTTTAAAATTATTGGCGTAAAAAAAGCAATTATGAAGTTCTATGAATACGCCAATTTTCTCATCGTTATCAAATATTTTATGATTTTTCTAAGTGAAGAATTAGTACGACTTAAACCCCAAGCAACTACTCGAATAAAGGTTAAATGAAGAAGAATTCTACCACAGACTCGTTGATACTTATTTCATAAATTCTAGTTCAATAGACGCAATATTTTTAAACATTTTAATGTCCTAAAACTTTTCTCCGGACAACCCCCAGGAATAAATCACAGACTGTCGCCATTTTTCCACTGCGTAGCTGCAGTGCGACGTAAAACCCACTTACTCTCAACCTCAACCTAAATCTTTACAAAAGGAAACTGTGCCTCAGAATAATATAATTCAAGTAATTTAATTGTACACTATTCAGCAGTAAATAATACAGCACAAGAATATCATTAAATGTTAACTGAATAAGAAAAAGTAAATATAACCGGCAGTTCGGTGCCGTATACACTTTTCTTTTTGATAGATATAAAAAGAAAAGTTCGATCATTTCAAAATTGTTTAAGCATTATTGCTGATTTAATATTAAATCAATTGATAGTCGATTGACTGCATAACGTTTTGAATTGTCTAATAAAATTCCAGTAAATATAGTGTTATAGAAGCTACTAGTAACAAATGCATATTAGATTCTTTGATAATATTATTAGTCTTCAATGACACATACTTATGGTGACAATATTAGAGTATTTTTATAATAGAAAATCGTTAAAAAATATTACAATTGCCCAATTAAAAGGCTTTTTGATTCATTACATAAGGACAAAAAAAAAATAATAATTATAATTAATTATTTCCTTTCTACATATTACAACTTCAGGCTGCTTGATTGATTGATCGATTGGTTGCGCCCACTGGCCACTGCCAAACAGCGTGGTTTATGGCAATAATGTGGCCATGGGGGAAACATCTAATGATCCCGAGGGATCTCCTAATCAGCTGCTTCTTCGTGGGGACAGCCTGAGGAGGCCTCAGGGAGAATCAAGGACCCAGTTAGTTGAACTTTAAATTAGTTACAAGTATAAAGAACTCTTTAAATACATTTGAGATCTTTTGTTTGTGTTAAAATTGTAAATTCAAGACCATGAACCAAATGAATATGATAAGCCCACAGAAAAGTTAGAATTTTTATTTTTTGTATTGGAGAATTGGGAAATTAGAGTATTGTAGTTATCTTTTAACCCTTTCAGTCGCAGTGTTCCCGCTGATGGTACACCTAATTTTAATTCTCAAGTGCAAAAACTCATCCCGGAAATTTTTTAGTAAAAATTTACATTTATAACATAGCAGAAAAGGCCCTTTTTTTAACGTGAAAATTTAAAATTTCTTCTATTTTAATTATGTTCGTAAATCCCGGTGGCAGTGTAATTTAAATGATCCGAATCACCTTGCACCGCAAAGGGTTAAAATACTCCGGAATAAGTTGAAATGTTGAGATCTATGCAACTTTTACGAGTTTTTGTTGTCGATAATGTTTACTTTTAAGTGATTTATGTACTAAATTAAATATTATTTGAATTTAATAAGGTTTACTTACAGATGTTTCAAACCGAAAATTTCTCGAAAAGGAATAATGCTATTTTTTTATTTTTTAAATATTTATGTTCAGCTATGTGTCTAAAAGCCATTTTTAAATTTAGTTTAGTAATTTTTAAAATAAATTAAGTAGTGAACGTTAAAGGGTTAATGATGCGTAGTTTTTAGGGTTATTAACAATTTGAAATAAGTTTTGACGCATTGTTAATTTTCTGTTAATTTTAAAATGATGTTTTAGTAGTGGACATTTTTCCATTATGTAATGGTACGGGGAACCCTTTTTACCACATATGCAAAGATCATTTGATTTTTTACAGATCTTATATATGGAAAGTCGGAAAACATCCATCCGTGACCCGTAATGTATTATCCAATAATCAGATTTGCACAGGTATAAGAAGTGTCCACCTTCTTAATGAATTCGTAAGTTCCTCTGTTCGGACGACCATTCTGACTGCCAATTCAACATTAGTTTGTCTTTCAGTATTTTTTTAAGTATGGAGATTGGAGACTATGAATGGTAGCTGAAGATGATCGTTGTGCGCTCTGCAGAGGTCGTTTCCCTCGCTAGATGATTCGCTAACTCGTTTACAAAGGTGGCAACGTGCGCCCTTGTCAAATTTGAGGAATGTATGATTAAAGAGGGATATTGCCGAGTTTGAAATAATTAGTACTGAATTTCGTTGGGTGCTTAGTGAACAGAACCGATCTATGGCTTCTATTATTGCTAGGAGTTCTGCCTGGAAAACCGTATTTAGGTGATGAAGCCTAATTTGTCGTTGATAAATTAAATCTGAAATAAAAAATGAGACAAAGGCACATGCGACACCATCCGGGGTCTTAGAATCATCTGTATATACAGTCAGAGGGTGGGATGGACAGATAGTATATTTTAACATTTTAAATGTACTTTAAAGAACATTTCAAAATAATTTCGGAAACAATGTCCCTTTAACCGCCGTTTGAATATTCTAACTAAATTAATGAAACATTTAAGGTTCTTTAAATTTTATTAAACTTTAAAACTTATTCCAGGATATTCAGAGAATTGTTAACCCCATAACTCTTTGAAACTTATTCGAATAATTTTGAGTATCCCTGTATCTTGTCTATAAATTATATATGCAGCAAACGGAGTATATAAATTTCGCACAACAGAAAATAAATAAGTAGATAAATAAATTGTAAAAACAAATAATGATAAAACAAATACTAAAACAAAAATAGAAAAACAATGTATGACACAAACTTGAAATGCCCTTCGAGTCATGTTTTCAATCGTAGCACTAATATATCAAAACTTTTCTGTGATCTTGTAAACGGAATATATTTGATGCAATATTCTATGTAAAATATGCTTTTTACCGATAGAAAATACGTGACAATTTAATTTTATTTAATCTTGTCTAAATATATTAAACTGCACTGACGAAAAATTTCGCTCACAGGCATAAAGCATTTAAAATTTTTGTACCTGTTGCGTACAGGAACCCTTCGTCCAATTTCTACTGATTTTGCAGTTTTTGGTAATATTTTTTCTTACAGGTATATATATATATTTTACAGGTTACCAAATATACACAGTTCAAAAGCTAAAATCCTATTTTTTGAATTAAAGCGATCTTAAAACATCTAAATATAGCAAAACCCAATGTCGAGAAATTTGATTTCAAAACATTTTTTCCTCTCCCATATATGTGGGTAGAAGAAAATAAAGATGTAATAAAACGGATTTTTTAAATATAAGAAAAATTCATTTTCTAAACTTCTTAGTCTGGTAACGATTTAAATTATTACCAAAAATGTACACATGATTATTATATAAACTAAGATGGCAGCGAAAGAAATAAAAATACTTAGAAATAAAATAAAACTTTTGCCATATTACAAAATTCTGTGTTTTAAAAAGTTATATAAAACCTAAAATACTTTCTCAAAAAAAAAAAAAAAAAAGTTAAGGCTTTAACAAAGTTTCTGTTTTGCAGTGTTTCTCTAGTGTATAGATCAACGTGGGAAAAAAATATTTGATAACAAAAACCCTTTTCAAAAACATTCTCATTGAGGAATTTTACAAAGAATTTGAAACTGCTTCAATTTACTCAACTTTTGATTCCTTTTATTTCAGAAGTTTTTTCTTTTCCTACACTATTTTTTCTTTGTGAACTAACTGAAAAGCATGTGTTTTGTGGATAATTTGATTTCCAGTTTCTGTTCAATATTCTTTAACTGTGAAATTTTTCAGACTATTTCTTTTTATACCTTTTTACTATTTAAAAATTAATCTAAAAACTCTTTCTATTTAAACATTATTTTTTTTTCTTTTGTAGCACAAAGAGATCTTTTTCTTTTTCTTTTTTATTTTTAAACGAAGAAAATGACAATAACTTTGAGTATTTCATTGTATGTAGTTTAATTAAGAATTGAGAAATTCAATTAAGATTTCTGACTCTGAAAATTACCTTTTAGAAACGTAAATTAAATGTACAAAAAAAAAAAAAAAAAAAAAAAAAAGTAATAATAATAGCATAAAGATATGGCACTGACATTACTTTCTTTTATTTTACATTAATGTAGACATATTGCTGCGGTTTATGATGGAATTTGAGTAGCATTGGACATTTTTTACGTTTGTTAAAAATAGTTCACAATAATCTTAGAAATAATTTTATTTGACATTTATTTTTATGTGAGAGTGGCAGAAGTCCCCTTACACAGAATATATGTCGAGTAAGGGAACCCTTTCATATGTTTCATTGCTTTCTAAAGTTGTTATACAATATCTACCAGACATTTCGCCCATAGAGATAACGTAATTTCTTATTTTTGTAGGTTGCTCTATATGAGTAATTTGTCTAATCTAAATGAAGCATTTTAAGTAGCATCTCTATATGACACAGATGTAGAATATCGAGTTTAGGATTACCGCTAATGTTTGTTCTAGACTTATACTATTTCTATCTCAAAACATGTAAATACAGCAAAAACCCAAGTTCGAAATTTGAACCCAAAAGCATTACTTTCTCTGTCTTACGAGAAAGTAAAGCAAGAGAAAGTAAACTGGTATGTTAAGGCGATCACAAAATTTTCTTATGTATTTTCTTGTACAAATTTTAACAGTTCAAATTATTTATTAAAATACTATTTTTTAAAATTATTTTCCATGATACCCGAAAAGATTTTCACCGCAAAAAAATATAAACACTAAATGCCGAAAGAGAGTATCCTAGGGCGATGTATTAAAAAAAAATAATAATAATAAAATGAAAATCGATAACTGTATTTCAAATTATCACATAAGTATGATTCAACGATTCATTTTAAAAGTATTGACGATCTTTTTTAAATACTAATATTAAAACTTTTTATCGTTCTGGAGAGACCTGAAGGGGGGGGGGGGGTTGGTTGTATTTCTCTTCCAGGGAAAGGGAGCGATAAGATGCACAAACATTTTGTACTGTTATACATTTTTTTTTTTTTTTTTCACAGTGATTGATTAAAAATAATCATGATTGTGTACATTTATACGGAATTTTGTCCTTCATTACCTGCCACATTAAGTATTAAAAAAATACCACTGACAACGCCACCTGCTGAGCGATATGCAGAAAAAACTGATCAGCACCAATTAAAGTCTAGCTCAAATCAAATATAAGCTTGTATTGAATTCTGTCCTGTGTCTCGTGAGACACAGCGTCCACAATATTTTGGTAATACAAACATGCAAATGCTCGGACAGACTCACATACAAACATATACTTTCAAAATGGGTCAAATCTTGTTCAGGACATCGAAAAAGTTTAAATGCATCGAAAATGAGAGATTGAAATCTATTACGAATTCTGTACTTTCTTGTTAAGTATCTAGAATAATGTAAAAATGCTTTGCTTTTCTAGAAAATAAATCTAAGATAAGAACACCAGTAGTGGACTTTGTACCAGTAGTGGAAACTTTTAAATTTAAACTTAATTTTTGTATAGGTTAGAGCGACATTCAAGGTTGGTGTTACGCTCCGGTATTATTAACAGGGCCGCCACAGGCGGCTCCTATTCTTATTATAATTTTCTTACTCTATTTTCATAAAATAAAATTTATGATAAATTAATGCAGGCAAAGTGCAGATTTACCTGCGAAGATATATTATAAATTTTATTTTTCGGAAATAGTGGTACGAAAAGAATATAAAAAAGTCGGCTGTAGCAGCCCTGTATTTATGTCTCGAACTGCAAATATTTCCAGCAATCTGTTTTATATTATGTTTAGCTTAACTGAAAAATACTGAACATTCTGTCATTTTGCCGTTTTTTCTGGTAGTTTTCAATAAGGAAATAAAATTTTGTTTGCTTTGCCTTTGCATATTTTTAACTGATTTTGTCTGATATGCAGAATTCATTTATTGTGCTAATTTTTAATTTTGCATTAACATATAATATTTTAATGGGTATACACTACTGGCACTAAAAAATGTCATCATGATCATTTTGGACAAACCTGTCCACTACTGGCTCATTTAATTTTAAAGGCAAGACCACTAAACAATAATCCTTTTTTTTTTTTTTTTAATGCAGAATGGAATTGGAATTCACTTTAGTCATTAGATAATCGCGTGATTATTTTTTCAATTAATTTAAAAATGTTTTATTTTTACCTCTATCAAAAAAATCACGGAAAAAAGTACTTTAAAAAATCATATTTTATTTTAACTATGGTTTACAGTTAAAAAGCAATTTGTAGTCAATCGGCAAACAAGAGGCATTAGAGCTCCATTATTATTCTAATAATACTTTAGAAGACAAAATTGGGTATGTTGCCGCAAGGCAACACACGGCATTTAAGGGTTTCTAGATTTTTTCTGGGCTTGTATTGGATTAGTTGATTGAGTTCGGTTTCCTCTAAAGTGCTGATAGTGAAATAACACGAACTTGGGATAAAATTTGGAAGGTTATGCCTTTCTTGACCGTTCTATGAAGGGTCCGTGGGAAGGACATTCCTGGTCTTCCTTTATCTGTTCTGCTCTGCCAAGTGCATTTTGCTGATATTTCCATGGTACCAAAAGGGGACTCTTCCGCGATAGATAGAAATGGTGATGGCATGCTTCCGGACCATCCTTAGGGACAGTTACTAGCTCGTTTTGAAAGTTAAGAATGAGATTGCGTGGGTTTAATATCACACTTGAGCTACGTAGTGGTAAATTAGCAATGGTCTTTCATTCACTCTAGGGGTGGTCCAAAGACATGTCATCACAATTTTCCTCCGTGGAAAAGATGGGCAACATTTTTACTAACCCTCAGAGGAATTATTTTTATGGAACATGGATGATATTGTAGCCACGACATATTTAACGTGCACTAGCCAACATAAATGTATACAATAGTCTTTGGTAAGCTCGAGTATCGAATCAAAAATCTTCCGATTACGAGCTCGACGATTTGCAAACTAGGCTACCACGGCACTCCTGTCTGAAATGCGAGGTAAAATGAAGACAGCGACTCAGTGACGCTAGTTCGGTTGAAAACGCTCTATTTTAATTGAAGAAAGTACTGCGATACAAATATTACAAAAACTATCAAATGAAAACTCGACCCTTGCTTAAAGTACACTCTTGCTCAAAAGTTCAGCGAGATTTGAAAACGATAAGTTTTTCTTAATTTAAAAACTTATGTCTCGATGAAATGTTTTCAAGCATTCAATATTTAAAGAACTCGGTCCTCTTCAAGTTTTTCAGTGAAGATTGGTTTCAAATAACATTTAGGGAGTCGGTAACAAATTGAGCAAAATCAATAATGTTTGTGTACACACTGTATCATTAAATGAATGAATTGATGAGTAACTTTAGGACATAAAAATATAAGCCCAGAACAATTTGTGGATGAACTTGTGTGACGATAGCATGTTAAATAACGGATATATAAGCATTTATTTTAAAACAGAAAAAAAATCAGCACGTTTTTTATTTATAATTTACAGAGTTTTAAACGAAAGTTATTTCCACTTTCAGATAAATTAAAAAAACACTTTTGAAACAGTATACTGCAGTTGGAATACAAATATCTTAAATATTTCATGAAACATGAGCATTTTTATGAAACATTTTCACTGCGCATGTGCGAAAGATAAAATTTTTTTTATTGCATAGGTTAAAAACTAGATATATTGGGCAACTTTTGTCAAAAGTGTATCTGAATTGAGCAAAAATTAAGCAAATTGTCGGCAAAAGAACAAGTTAGATTTTAGGTATTTTCCAAGAGTTGAAATTCATAAAGTGTTTTTCACATGACACGTAATTAATTTGGCGATCCAATTATTTCAACAAAGCTCGGAAAGAACTTTTTGTGAAAAACGCCTTATAAGCTTGTAACTCTAACATAATTTTGTTTATTTACTAAGATATGTGAGATCAAAGGGGTTTTTCAGAAAGAAGACCTTTTGCAATGAGGTTGAAATTATTGTATCTTCAGATTAATAACGCGACATGTGAAAAATCTCTTATGAATTTTCAACTCTGGAAAAATGCTAAAATATATCTCGTTCTTTTGCCAACAATTTGCTTAATTTTTACTCTATTCAAATGAGATTTTGACAAAAGTTGCGCAATATATCCAGCTTTCAACCTATGTAATAAAATTTTTTATATGTTTCGCAAATGCGCAGTGAAAACGTTTTTCATAAAAATGCTCATATTTCATGAAATATTTAAGATATTTGTATTCTGAGTAATTTTTCAATTTAGAATGAATGCAATGCCTTCTTTATTTTGCCCTCTTTTGCAAAAATTCAAAGATGTCCTCTACTTGAACAAAAAGGTTCCCACTACTGGATTTTAGTCTGTCCCCTACTGGCACATTTTAAGTTCTCTGAATTTTTTTTTATGTAAAAAAGCTACAGTTAGCAACTTTCTTAGTATATTCATCTAGAGATAAAGTTAATGGACGTATAAAACATTGGTTATTTTTAGTCTTTAAAATTAAGAACAATGTACAAAATATAGCCAGAAATATCTTTAAAGTGTCCACTAGTGGTGCAGTTACTCTATATTATTATAAAATAAAAAGAGTAAATAAATAAGCACAACACATTCTTTCAGAGAAAATTTTACGTAGAATCAACGAGCATCTTTAAAAATCAAATGCTATGTTCAACCATTTTAGTAATGCTTACCGTTACAATTTAAATTAGACTGATAATTTTGGTCAATACAAGTTATTCAGAGGATAATGAATTTAATTTTGAATAATTAAATTAGTCTAAAAAAAAATAAAATACTCATTTAAGTTTAAAGAGCAATCACTTGAAATATATAGCTGATTTATTGCCTTTTCAACCCTCATCATTTCATGCCATTTCAACACCGTATGTATCTTTCTTATTTTGTCAAAATTCTCGTCATACAGTGTTTGTGGTGGTAGTTACCTAATTTTATAGAACATTATTACTAGGCAGTATATTTGCACTTATTTTACTAAAAACATTTTTATTAATTTTCAGTTACGATTACGTGGATTTAATCTTTCATTAAAGCGTGAGTATTTTAATGTATCTTTAATTTACTAATCATGATTTTATTTATATAACTTTTTGGATGAAGTTGGTTTTAATAATATATCACTTGTATGCTAAATTTTATGAAATTTTACATTTACATTTTATAATTACAATTATATAAGGTATATATATATATATATATATGTGTGTGTGTGTGTGTGTGTGTGTATGTGTATATGTCAGGGTGAAAAAGGGGTAAGTATAACTACAGGTAAGTATAACTTCGCCTTATCGTTAACTGATAAGCTGAATTTAAACTTAATAGTTATTTAAACCTATCGCTGTTATATTTAGCTTTTGAAAAACAAACCAAATATGAAACATTCGTAATTTTCAAAGTTTAAGAAATTGTTTATGTTTTTACTCCTCGAGATAGAATGTCCCTCACAAAACAGCAAGTTTTGCCATTGCTATATATATGAAGTAAAATTATAGTTTTTGGTAAGGAAATAAAATTTTGTATGCAGATTTTGAATATAATTTCGTATTTGTTCTGTTTCTTAAACCGTCCGAGTTTTCACTTACCCCAGAAATTCTGTATATGGGGAAGTGCATCTATTAGTGGTCAGATTTGTCCGAAGCACTTCAACTGGATCAACTTGTATATCTTTACTTTGTTTTTGACTTTTAACTTTCGTTCCAACCTAACATGCATTTTTTTTTTTTTTTTTTTTTTTTTAGATTTTGTTGGATTGTTAAATGTTTTAAATGTGAATTGCTAGTTGAAGGTGCACGGAAAAGTTTGTAACTCTGTAAAGAGTTGTGATATTTTAAATATTCAAAAAGACACAGATTCTTGAAAATGTTCATTATCTACACTTGTCTTACATATATTTTAATGTGCCGTAAATGAGTGTAGTAGACTAAAGTTACATTTGACTTAATCTGCATGGCAAGTGGAACCACGAAACTAAAAATTTTCATTATTATTATTATTTTTTTAATAGCATATTGTTAAATTATAAAGAACTCATATTTTTTAAAAACCAATTAGTTGTAGATTTTGCCTAAAATTTTTTTCAGAAGTTTAAGTATAATAGCAGCTCACCAAATGAGACCAAAGTCGAACTATGTCAAAACACAACTACGCTTATCCCACTTCAATTTATATTCTAATGTTAGAATTTTTGCTTCAATATTGCGTTTTTATTTTATTGTTCTCTGATAATTTTTCAAGCTTTATTATTATTATTTTTTTTTTTATTAAATAATAAAATTTTTGAATGACCTGGTAAAAACTTTATTAGTTACAGTGTATGCATTTTAAATGTGAAGAAACTCATACAGCTTAAATTTTATTTTTTCATGCATAGTTAAAAAATTAAACATAAACACGTCTCAAAATATAAAAAACAATTTGTAGCGTGAGTACTTTATATTAAAGCAAAAGAAGTATAAGATAACTTTATTATTATTTTTTCTCTTATTATAAAATAAATGAATAACTAATAATGATAATAAAAATCAATTCCTCTGTGTGCTATATATTTCTTCCGGCTACGTTATTAAACTCCCAGTATAGCTTATAAAAATACGAATAGCCGTTTCATTTTTAATCATTATGGACTTTTTATCACTAAGAAATATGTAAGCTTCAATAAAAATCGCTTTTCAAAACTGTCTTGTAGCGGTTAAAGTCTTTCATTACATACAGCTACTAAATGACAGCAAAGGGAATTGACCAGATCTTAATGCCTTTTAAGCAAGCCGTCGATAGGTTGAAAAGCCTTTAAATTTCTTGTAGAACTATTCTCTGGGTGATGGATATTTTATCGGTTAAAATATAAAGATAAATGGCTTGAGTATTATTAAAAAAAAAAAAAAAGGTGAAGTAAGGTGTTTAATGAAATATTTTTTTAGATACGCTCAAACAGTATTTTTTTTACTGAGTTTTGGAAGTTTATTATCTAGTTAAGGATAATATATAGAGGAGTTATTATCAGTTGCGTAAAGTTTATTACCCACTTAGCATTAATAAATAGTGGAATTATTGTAAGTTCTGCACTCAATTTATTTTTTAACAGACAAAAGAAAAAAATAATAATGAGATTAATTTCGAATCGAAATTGTATAGGTATATATATATATATATATATATATATATATATATATTACTGAATGAAACAATTTTTTCAAAGGAATGTTTATTTGAATGCTATTTGCTGATAGTGTATTAGAAATTAAAAATTTAAGTTTTATATAAAAAGTTGTAGAATTTACATTTTATATTTTTTACAGCGTATCCTTTGAAAATTAATTTAATATAGCAATAATATAGGCTTGATTTCCACTTACAAAAACACTTTATTTAAAAATGAAAGTTGTTTAAGAAAAAAATAAAAGCTTAATTACTCTATTTAAAAAAAAAAAAAAATAATAATAATAATTAATACAAGACTTCCCTAGCATCCAAGCTAGTCTCATAAAAGTTCCATAAGTATCCCAGGAAAGTCGTACAGAATTAATTTTCATTCCTTTCTTAAAAAGGGAGGCCCTTACCTGTAAATTTATTAGGAGAAATCCCGTGAAAATGTAGATATCACTTAAATTTAGGAAATTACCTTTTAAACACGAACAATTGGAATTTTTCGTAAACAAATTGTGGATTTCTCTGTCTAACACATTCCAACAAAGTTAAAAATTGCTAAGGATTTCAATTTGTCTATCTATCTGTACGTTCTGTCTGTCTGCCCGCAATAGATTCATGCATAGTATGAATCTTTTAAAGTATGGAAACATTACAGCGATGAAACTTTTACTTCTATTCATTATTTTGAATGTTTTGCTAATAAATATGCGTTATTTTGAAAAACAAAAAACTTATGTTATTTTTAAGATTAAAGAGAGAGAATATTTAGCCTACTAATAAAATTACTTCTAGTCTATTTCACATTTTGAGATTTATAAAGGAGAAACCAAAAACAAGATAAATCAGCTATGAATATTTGTGTCACCTGTGGGGGAAAATATTGTTGAAAAAGAACGACAAGAATTTTCATTGAGTTTTTTCTTATTTAAGATAGCCACTTTCACGTGATGTCTAAAACAGTACAGATGACTTTAAGGAATATATACTAGTAGCACATAATAAATACTTGTACAGAAATTTAGATGGACGAATCACAAAAGATATTCAGGAGAAGTATATGTGCAAGTCATTACAAGGTTATGTTGTCGTAGAAAAGCGTTTATATCTGACTTATATTTACCGAAAAAAAGAGTTATTTTTCATAAGTGCTATTTATGATTAGTGTGTCACTAAACTTAAGTTCTAAATATATCTAGAACGATCTCAGTTTTACGATAAAAATACTATTACTCATACCATAAAATATTACAATAGAAATAATGTCAATAATAAAGTTGTTCATTAAAAGGAAAAAAACAAAATGTTGTTTTCATTGAGAAAATGTGTGACGTTAATAAAATTAGAACATTTATTTTGCATGAAAAATCTGCTATTTCTACGAAATATTCGATTTTTTAATAATCAAATCTTCGAATTAACTATAAAACATATACTTCCTATAAGATAAACATAATTTATTTACGTCCTGGCTGGTAGTATTTTTTCTGTATAAAAATAAATTTTATAAGTGTAAAATGTATGCATCACAATGGCATTTTCCTAAGAGTATAATTTATGAAAAATATGTAAAATAAAAAGGAAAATGTGTACCTTTTTTTTTTTTTTTTTTTTTTTAAAGGTAAAAAGTATATCTACTTTACGGTTATTTTTCATTATTGTTTAAAAATTGAATTTTATACGTATTTAAATAAATAAAAATAAATTAGTATTGTTACACTTTAAACTCTTAGTAAGAAATATTTAAATTAAACTCAATTGTGGCTCATTCAAGATATCTCTATAATAAAAAATATATGTAAAGTTATACTGTATTATATGTCTTATTCTTTTAACTTTATTTACAATGTTTTTATTACAAAACCGTGCAGTTTATTTTATAATTTCCTTTCTAACGTTCTACGAATGAATTGTAACAACATATAACTTAATACTGTCGGTTTTGTTTTTACTTTTTATCTTTTACTAGTAAGGAATTTTCTTATTATTGCCTATAAGAAAAATTATGTGTGGCATCTGCGTTTTTTCTTTAACTATCAACGAAATGATGTTGGCTGAATATTAATACACTGGCGTAAGTACTTGAAATGAGTTCCAAACTTTTCATAGCTTTTATCCAGAGTAAAATAAATTACAGTGCTTTTCTTGTAGGAAAAGGAGCGGGTGCACATATAGTCTTTGCACAAGGACGCACTACATCTTTTAAATACGTTCTATTGCATAAAAATAAACAGTTATGTTCTTGAAGATTATATATGCTGAAATCTGCTCGTTTTTGTATTTAAATATAATGACAAGAACATTTTTCTTCTTTTCCTACTTTTTTATGATGCAAATGGGCTAAAAAGTTTTCAATAATTGTGGACCTGGAAAATACAAATTATCATCTCCTAATGTTAAATGTTTCGTACATTCTCTCGTCTCAATGGTTTTTAAAAATAAAAATAACAATACTATTAAATTTTCATATCTGAATGTGTACGTACCAGTTTTTAGTTTTAAGTCGGTGGCATTAGTAGAAATTACTTACTCATTCACATTCAACTTTTAAATATGTTTATTTTCTTATATAAACTTATTTTAAAATAGCCATTATCTAGAGCATGACATACTTTGTTGGAGTCCTTTTGTACGATACATTCAATAAAATTTGCAAAACGGAAATAATTTTCCCATATTTCATCTGCATTTTTTTTTTTTTTTAATAAATAAGAATTATATCAGCTCCAATAAAATCGTTTTCCAGATCCGAGTATAAAGTTCATCAAAGCATACATCCTTTTTTATGAGTATCCTGGGAAATGGAAGAGAACCTTCTGCTCTTTCTCGAGCCCATCGATGAGTTGAAGAGGCCTTTAAATTTCTTGTAATACCCCTTCTTTTATGGGCGGTGGATATTTTATCGTTTGAAGCTTCGTAAGGAATCGCTTTGATGATGCCTGAAAAGTGTCGATGCTGTGAATTAAATGAGAGATTTTATGGGTTAATGTAAAGAAAAAGATCATAATATTTCATTTCTCCTTACTTCAGAAAGAAAAGGGGGAAAAAAAAAATCAAAGCTGCTTTTAATTTGTACGATTATTCATTTTTTAAATAATAAAAGATTGTAAATTATATTACAGTTTGACAGTATTTGCATTATTTATTTCATTTTATATTTTGGTATAGAAACAAAATTACTTTTATTATCTATATAAAAATTATATTGTATTTATAGAAATTTTATTTTCTCTTCTATATATATGTGGTGAAAGTATTCTGGAGTGACTGCATTTGACTCTCAGAGCATTTAGCATTTAACGATTTTAATTAAATTTATATGAGAGACGTCATTAAAAAAACAAAAGGGAAAATGATAATAGGGTGTCCGAGTATTTCTCTCCAAGTTGTATGTCGTTAAATGGATCGTCCAAACGTTTTTGTGAGTCCCTGAAAAGAACTATAAATAGTAAGTTCATAATATCAGATTATATGTTTTTTATATGTTTTAAACAATTTCATATTACTAAAGCAAACTATAAATAGTTTGAACCAGCAATGTATAAAAATTCTACGACGTATATCTATATATCTATATATCTGTATATATATGCATATATATATATATATATATATATATATATATATATAAACTATCATTACATTAGTGCATTTCAAATAATTCTAGTCTATAACGTATAATGATTAAGAAATTATTCTTCCTTCCTTGTAAAAGAACTATAAGGTTTACACCCCTAAAGAATTATGCAAATCGATTGACGGTAACCTTTTAATACCTACTAATTTTTAGCATAATCAGATAAGGCGTGTAGACGCTATCGAATTTAAAATAATTTGAGTCTATTTGCCATAATGATGAAGTGCTTATTTTCTGTCATTGTAAAAAATTTATAAGTCTCTCATTCATCAAAATCTACTCAAATCGTTCAACGGTGACTTATGAGATACCTATCAAGTTTCATCTCAATCGAATAAGGCGTTTAGACATTGTCACACTTTAAATAATTAAAGTCATAGGCCATAATGATAAAGAATTTTTCTTTGTGTCCTTGTAAAAAACTATAAGTGCTAAGACTCATAAAGATCATTACAGTTCGGTGACCTGTTACATAGCTACCAACTTTCAGCTGAGTCTGTCAAAGCGTTTAGGCGTTACCGTGTTTATTCACATCGATATGCACACGCACATATACATACGCAAATAACCATAAAAATAGCAAAGATGAATTCGGAAGACTTTTAAAGGTACAAATACACGAAAATCACAAAGGCGAACTTTTTCATGATACCTTCCTTACATGATGTATATTCGGATAACAATTATTGTTCTTAAGTCAAATTTTTAACAAAAGAATTTTACTATAATTACACGCTTTGAGGTTACTTGAATTTAAAATCAAGTTTTTGTTTTCTTTTGAATCAGCTTAATTTAATAACAGATATTAGCAAAGAATCGAAACTCAGTATTCTGAAATCAGTATCACATAGTGATATTGCATGAAAATATTTTATTAAGATCGTGAAAATGGTTCGAGTATTGATACATAAGTAATTAAATAGATTATGTCTGTGGACGAAATTTCTCATCGGAACATTTTAATATCTTATAATTGCACAAAACACAGTTAAATTAACACATACATACAGTTTTACGTGCTAAACAAACGTGTTTATTATAGATTTTGCTATAAAAAGCATTCATCAATCACTTACACAGCTTGTCAAAACAATCTGGATATTCTATTTTTATGGTTGGAAATTGCTTGACGCGCATTTCAAATTTGTGTTATGCGTTTTTAATACTGTGCTAAACTGAAAGTTATACAATTCGTTGTCAATTGAAAGTTATACAATTTCATCGTCAAAATATAGGTTATCCAAAATTAGTTGAATATGCTACAAGGAGTGGTCTATCCGAAAATTCATTAAATGAATTGAATTAATTTTTTTTTTTTAATTTAATGACAAACTTATGTATTTTATGAATGTGTTTACAATATTCAATCGAGAACTGAGATGGGAGGTTAGCCTTCTCATACAGTAATGCATGTAAAATAAAATTGTTTCTAAAACAATATTCAACTACTTTAAAAGTTTTTTAGAAATATTTAAATACAATAAATTTCATCATATATCTTAAACTGTAATTAAACGCTAGTAAATAAATGCAGGGTAAGAGAAATTAGAGTGAGTGTCCATCAGAATATTCGTTTAAGTTTCGAATGCATTGTGGAATAGTTAAATCCAATATACTTTGCAACCACTGATTCAAATGAAAAAAATAATGTTAAAAATCGTATTGAAATTTATTGCATACAAAGCAAAAAATAGTATGATTTAGACACCTGAAAATTTCTTTATTATATCAATATATTTTATTAGCAAAGTCATGCTATTCTAGAGTAAATCTATAGTATATATACAATTCTATTATCATTGTAACGTTTTAATATCAATTTATTCAAATTCTATGTTTTAGAATCTAAGAAACATTTATAATATTTATTGTAAAAATGCATGCAACTGTAGTGGCCGAAAGTATTAGTTGCCAAACAAATAAAATAAAATACAACGATTCAATTTATTTATACATACTATTCACACACATACACACATATATGAATAGTATGATATTCGATATTCGATATAGGGGAGACGGGGGCACAGTGGAACACCCTTATTTAAACCTCTTAATACTTAACTCTTATAGTTTAGATTGAGACTCATAGGTGAAAGCACGGTACTACTTGTATAGATCCAAAAAACACATGGTAAAAGCTAAGGTAGCCATTTTATACTATTTTTATGTTTTGAGCTGCTCAGTAATTTTTCAAGTTTTAAGTTTATTATATTTTATCAGGACTGAACTATTGACTACAAGTATTGGATAGTTGTTAAGAAAAGGTAAGATATTGTTGTTTTTAAATTTATAAAAATTATTAGTATATTTGTAGTCTTTATAGAATTTTAATATTATTATTTGTTTTGTTTGGTCATGGGGCACACTGGACCACCTCTACATGGGACACAGTGGACCACCTTCCAATGTGCCTAAAACCCCAAATTATATTTGATACCTTATTTATTTTAGTTAAATTTACATATACAAATATAATGTGACTCAAAATAATTAATAAAAAAATAATAATCTTAATGTTATAATAAAATAAATTTCTGAAAAGGGAAAATAGTTGAATAGTAGTATATAATTATGAATATCTAAATTTAATAACTATTTGAATTGTTTAATATAAAAAAAAATAAATAAAATGATTATGTGATATAATAAATAGTAGGTTATATAAATTTATTGTTGTTGTTTTTAGAAATAACATGTAAAAGATAAAAGTAGAATAATTTTAGTTAAACTTATCTCAAAAATATAATGTAAAGTATTAATATCTCAAAATAATTAATAAAAATGTTTGTTTAATGTTTAATTATATATTTCATAATTTTTATAACTATATAACATTAATAAACAAATAAAAAATATATCTTATTGTTTTTAGTGATGACACGTAAAAGAAAAAAGGAAATCTGATATAGAATTCTTACTCTAATTTGATTTCTTGTTTATTTTGATTTCCTTTAAATTTTGGTAATTTTATTTCATGAAAATGTTTGAATTATGTTACTTAGACTAGAATTGCATAAGAAACTAATTTTAGGAAAATGAGTAATTTACATTAATTAAACATGAACAACAGAGTTTGGTCCACTGTACCCCGGGTTGTGGACCACTGTGCCCCGGTGATGGGGCACAGTGGTCCACTTTGTGAGTGCACACAATTTACTTTTTTATTCGTAATGTATTATAAGTATTGTTATAAAAAAATTAGGATACGTCAAGAAATGTTTAAAGAATGTTTGCTAATTTTTCAAGTACCTTGCTTTTTTATTTTTGGTGAAAAAAAAATTCAAAGTAATATCTTATATATGTATATATATATACCAGTTTACCTCATAGTCCACCTAAACATAAGTTTTCATGGATGACAGTGTAATTATTTTTGTAACTCCAGCGCTGACAAAATTTCGTTAATATAAATTCATATTGATATAAACATTTACTAAAATAACCAAAAATATCTATAAGATAATGAAAAACGTATATATTCACAGAATATCTTAAATAAAAATTTTTATAAATTTAATTAATTCTTTTTATGTATATGAAAATAATAAAAAATCAAATTTTATAAAACTGGCTCAGTATTCATTTTGCTTAACCTCGTGAAAACTGCATGCTCTAAAGGAATGAACATTTTGATCAATTACCTTATTAATGGTAAAAATAAAAAGAAATGCACGAACCTTAAAATTTGAATAACACATAAAGGCTAAACTTATGCAAATGTATCAGCATTTTAAAACGATGCCCTGAGATATATAATGACAAACATTGCTTTAGTTCTAAATTAAAGCTAAAATAGACTTAACTTTGGTTGTATCAGTTATTTAGAATACGAAAATATCCTAACATCTTCTGTACTACGATATAAAATTTTCAAACAAGTCACATTTTTACTCAGTTCAGAGTATACTTGAAGAGATACTAGCCAATGAAAGTCGATATCATTTTTCATTTGTTGACATTAAAATCTGGATTACTCGACTCTCGAAACTTGCACCTACGTGATTTTAGTTTGAAAATGCCTTTGAGGAAAGAAATACTTTGAAAGTATATCGAAAATCTCTATGTTGTTATTAAAATTGGCCAATAATATTTCTCATCAACAGCAGTGCACTTGCAGAATGTATTGAATGGGATTAGAAAATTTTTAAATATTATATCACATTAAAATTGCAATGCATTTGTATCGCGATCTAAAGATATTGATTGACCCTCTCTAATTTTTACATTATTGGATACTTGTTCATCATGTAACAACTAATAATTAGAAAATGTATTAAGTAATTATGAGTTACCAGTTTTCTAACTATGAATACTGAGAGAGAGAGAAAATAAATTTAATTCACGATTTTAAGTAGGCCGAATATGATAAAATGTGTTATTCTACAGAAGTTAATAGTTAACGAACTACATATTTTTGAGTTTTTATAACAATATATAACAAAAAAAAAAAAAAAAAAAAAGACCATTTGAATTTATTTAACTAATATACCCCTAAATCAGTAGACATTCGACTGTTACATTTTCATATTATTTTACTATAATAAAACTTTTCGAAAGCTCTAAAATAAAAATCAGAAAATGCTTTCAAATGAAATCCATCAAAATTATTAATGGTATTATCAAAACTATTAATATTTCAGTTTTGATCCTTTTCAATAATACTTCTTTTCATATATTAAAGAGACTCATTCTGGATACTTAATTTGATGCCTACTTGCTAATAATTATTTTTTATTAGAATAATAATTAATTTTATTTTATTTCTTTAAGACAGGGAAAAAAGCGTCATAACCAACTTCTGTAGACCACCTTGAATTTTGGTTTATAATAGGTAGTCTAATACAGAATCTAAGAGTTTACAAATACTTAAAACAGAAAAATCTGATTCAAAAACAAAATTCAGGTTATAAAATGCTTTTTATTATACATATAAACTAGTAGGCTACGCCCGCTTCGCTGGTTCCTAAATTTAAACTAATTTAAAAAAAAATTGAATCACTATTTATTTTTTATATCGCATTTTGGGCTTTGTAACATAATTAAAAATTCCTTTTAAGGTCAAAAAGTCAAAATAAAATATACAATACAATAATTACAAATAAAATAAAATAAAATATTTCTTCCATTTTGCACTTGTTTTGCAACAATGCTCTATGGTCTTATGTGAACGATTCTCAAGAATGAATCAACAGTTGTTTACAAATTTTATGGATTAAGTATGAGAAATAAGTACACTGTAATTTAAAAATTGTAGCTCTTAGAACTTCAAAACTCATGATTTTAAAAAAGTTATTCATTATTCTTTAATATTAGACTGTTTTTTGTTTAATATTAGAGTGTTATTTTAAGATAGAAGCAATCGAATGATATCGTGTTGTGAAACTTTGCAACGTAATATCTTTAAATCTAACTTGGTGTATATAGTGTCCTCACAAAAAATGAACAGTTTTTAGAGTTCTTTTAAAAAAGTATAACATCTACGCAGTATGTTTAAAAAAGAAATCGTCAGTTTTTACTAAAGAAAAAGGCCGACCTTCATCAAAAGCAATTGAATGTTATCGCGTTGTGAAACTTTGCAACGTAATATCTTTAAATCTAATAACTTGATGTATATAGTGCCCGCACAAAAAATGAACAGTTTTAGAGCTCTTTTAAAAAAGTATAACATCTATGCAGTATTTAAAAAAAAAAAAAAAAAAAAAAAAAAAAAGACCGACTTTTATTACCAAAGTAGTTAAATCTAGACCAATCATAAACAGAAGTGGTCCGCCCGGCTGTGTTCCGCCGACAAATTCTTTGCTTTATTTATATAGAATCTTAATATTTTAAAAAAAGTAAAATGTCGTGAAAAGTGAATTCTATAATAAAAATATCTTGCTTCTACTTACTATCATAATTTAACATATGTATTTTTACTTCATTTAGACAATATATATATATATATAACTCGAGAGTTTCATTTCGATATTTTTCAAATAACTATAAAAGGAGTAGTGTAATTTATTTCAAAAATCTCTGAGATTGACTTTAAAGTAATACATCTGTTTTCAAAATAATCAAACACACATGTAGTTTTTATTTATCGTAAATATTAATGAATTTAATTATGTTACTTTTTCTATCTTTTTTTTCTTTTTTTTTTAAAGTATTTTGTAAAGCTTAAACTAAGTTCTATAAACTGGAAAATTCTTAAATTTGTAATTCATTAACAGAAGTTTAAAGCTAAATTTAACGAAAAACTTTTTATTATTACATAAAATTTAGAAGTGTCTAATAATATTTTAATAATATTTTATCCATTAATAACAGGCGTATAATTTCTCTCTCTCGCTCTCTTTATGTATCTTCTTCAATTAAAAAAACAACTTTAGAAAGTCTTTATTTATCAACCTTAATTAATTTAGAAAATTTGGAGTGGAAGGATGATTTTTATACCAACTATGTGAAAAATACCAGAGCCGGGAATCGAACCCGGGCCTTCCGCTTGACGCGCGGATGCTCTACCACTGAGCTACCCTGGATGATAACCAGCTAGGCATTTCTCACATAATATTCATTGGCAAGGTCACCGAGTCTGCAAACGCAGCTATATCAAGTGACATAATTATTCGTGGCACAACTCCAATAGACCACGAAATTTTAATTTAGAAAGTCTTTATTTATCAACCTTAATTAATTTAGAAAATTTGGAGTGGAAGGATGATTTTTATACCAACTATGTGAAAAATACCAGAGCCGGGAATCGAACCCGGGCCTTCCGCTTGACGCGCGGATGCTCTACCACTGAGCTACCCTGGGTGATAACCAGCTAGGCATTTCTCACATAATATTCATTGGCAAGGTCACCGAGTCTGCAAACGCAGCTATATCAAGTGACATAATTATTCGTGGCACAACTCCAATAGACCACGAAATTTTAATTTAGAAAGTCTTTATTTATCAACCTTAATTAATTTAGAAAATGAATATTATGTGAGAAATGCCTAGCTGGTTATCACCCAGGGTAGCTCAGTGGTAGAGCATCCGCGCGTCAAGCGGAAGGCCCGGGTTCGATTCCCGGCTCTGGTATTTTTCACATAGTTGGTATAAAAATCATCCTTCCACTCCAAATTTTCTAAATTAATTAAGGTTGATAAATAAAGACTTTCTAAATTAAAATTTCATGGTCTATTGGAGTTGTGCCACGAATAATTATGTCACTTGATATAGCTGCGTTTGCAGACTCGGTGACCTTGCCAATGAATATTATGTGAGAAATGCCTAGCTGGTTATCACCCAGGGTAGCTCAGTGGTAGAGCATCCGCGCGTCAAGCGGAAGGCCCGGGTTCGATTCCCGGCTCTGGTATTTTTCACATAGTTGGTATAAAAATCATCCTTCCACTCCAAATTTTCTAAATTAATTAAGGTTGATAAATAAAGACTTTCTAAATTAAAATTTCGTGGTCTATTGGAGTTGTGCCACGAATAATTATGTCACTTGATATAGCTGCGTTTGCAGACTAGGTGACCTTGCCAATGAATATTATGTGAGAAATGCCTAGCTGGTTATCACCCAGGGTAGCTCAGTGGTAGAGCATCCGCGCGTCAAGCGGAAGGCCCGGGTTCGATTCCCGGCTCTGGTATTTTTCACATAGTTGGTATAAAAATCATCCTTCCACTCCAAATTTTCTAAATTAAAAAAACAACTTTTTATAAAACAAGAATTTTGTTTCTTTTAAATAATGTTACCACTTCATTGTTTTACTTTTTTACTATTGGTCAAAATAGTGTTTTCTCTTTTATTTAAATTATTATTTTCTAAAAACTTAATATAGTAGCATTCAAATGTATAATATAAAATTTGCATTTAGACTATCTCATTCTGAATTAACAATAAATCAACAATTTTTTTTCCTAACTATAAAACTTCATCTGTAATTTGAATTTTGTAATGTAATCTTTTATTAAGATGTGATTATATTTTATTTTATTTATTTATTTTTTGTTTACAAAAATTTATAAAGGTGTAAATAAATAAAAACCATCTTATTTTTACGAATATTTTGTAACTTAATTATACCAACACATGCAAATCAGTTAGGATTATGATTATAAACCTGATATGAAAAAACAAAATTAGATTTACGACTCATTTTTTCTTCTTTATAAAAACGATAAAAACTACTTTAATTCTAACCATTTCGTTAGCTGTTTTGATCAAACTCAATATTTCACTACAAGAAAAAAAAGAAAAGTAATATGAGTGCGTGGATTTTTCCCATTAACGAGATTTCATTTAAATGTGGAGAAGCAATTTCAAGTAAATCTGTAAGAGAAGAGAAGAGAAACAAAGGAAAAATATCTTTCATGAACGCTAGGTTATGATTGCGAAATCCTGATGAAATATTAAAGGCAATAATAACATTTCATCTCCAAAAGAGAGATTTGTTGGCCAATCATAGATGTTCATACAATACTTTCTCGTGAATTCAGTTTCCTGGAAGAAAAAAAAATAATGTAAAACTATTCGAAACGAAATAAATATAAATCAACAATGGAATAATAACAAATGTTACGTTGTTTGTTGTTGAATTTGGTTTCTTCAAAACAAGCAATATGATTTATTAATGAAATTCATGAAATTATGACATGTAAACTCAAATTTTAAAATGCATATGAAATCTCATTTTACATATCTGATTTAAAAAGAAAAATTATATTAATATATTAATAAGATTGCGCATATGTTGAGTACATCTTTTAAATTTATGTATTGTTTAGTTTTCTAAACTGTTTTAATTATAAAATACCGAAGTGGATTTAGAAATATGGAAATTTCTAAAATTTGTCAAAAGCGTAAAATCTAAAATTTTTAAGGATCATATACTTTTTTATGTGCGTTGCTTAGAGAAGAGGAAGGAAAAAGGGGAAAGAGAAGAAAAATTAAATAGTTTTTTAATAGAAAGGTTTCTGTAAAATCAGTATTAAAACAGATATTTCTTTATCTTTGTCGTAAGTATGGGAAGTTCCCCCGACAAATAAACTCTGCTTTGATGCTGAAGAACATTAAAAATCCGCTCATGAAATTTGAAATGAAAATGTCAAATCATTATGAAATAGCATTTTTGATTAAAGTGCGAAGGCGTAAAAAAAGTTTAATTTATTAATTTGTAACGCGCTGGGTTCAAACACTTACGAATACTTTAAATAGAGTAATTACTATTGAGCCATCTTCCCTACTTTAAAATAATATAGAGGGCGCTGTCACCATTCTTGGCAAAATATCTAATAATATTTTGTCAATCCAAAAACCTGAAGTGAAATCATTTTACTTTTCAGTAGTTAGACAGAAGTTGTACGTAGTCGCTGCAACATGTAGCAGCGGCCTGTAAGAAGAAACGGTTCTTTTACTGCGTGAAATGTAAATAATGTACATAGGGAATTATATATCTATTGTGATTGTTCTTTATTTTAATTAAAGTATTAAATAATAGGATTCTGGAGTTCATTCTTCATAGTTCTATTGTGAAGTTCAATTATAAATTTACATTTGTCTACACTTTATTCATTTGTAAAAAAAAAAAAAAAAAAAAAAAAAAGAAAAAATTTGTAGGGAAACATTTTTTATCATTTAAATGCCACTTAAATTTCGATAAAATTTTAGAGTAATACCAGCAAGATATGAAACAAAATAAAAAAGATAAATTTTATCTCAAAAGAGAGATTTATAGGCCAATCATACATGTTGATTGATGTAATATTTTCTCTTAAATTCAGTTTCTGACAAGAAAAGAAATTACGTAAAATTATTGGAAACGAAATAATTATAAATCAACAATGGAATAACGTCAAACATGTTACATTGTTTGTTGTTGAATTTTATTCTTAAAAAAAAAAAAAAAAAAAATTGTAGGGAAACATTTTTTATCATTTAAATGCCGCTTAAATTTTGATAAAATTTTAGAGTAATACCAGCAAGATATGAAACAAAATAAAAAAGATAAATTTTATCTCAAAAGAGAGATTTATAGGCCAATCATACATGTTGATTGATGTAATATTTTCTCTTAAATTCAGTTTCTGACAAGAAAAGAAATTACGTAAAATTATTGGAAACGAAATAATTATAAATCAACAATGGAATAACGTCAAACATGTTACATTGTTTGTTGTTGAATTTTATTCTAAAAAAAAAAAAAAAAAAAAAAAAATTGTAGGGAAACATTTTTTATCATTTAAATGCCGCTTAAATTTTGATAAAATTTTAGAGTAATACCAGCAAGATATGAAACAAAATAAAAAAGATAAATTTTATCTAAAAAGAGAGATTTATAGGCCAATCATACATGTTGATTGATGTAATATTTTTTCTTAAATTCAGTTTCTGACAAGAAAAGAAATTACGTAAAATTATTGGAAGCGAAATAATTATAAATCAACAATGGAATAACGTCAAATATGTTACGTTGTTTTTGTTGAATTTTATTCTTACAAAAAAAAAAAAAAAAAAAAAAAAAAAAAAAAAGATTTGTTAATGAAATTAATAAAACTATGACAATGAACTCAAATTTTAAAATGCATATGAAATTTCATTTTATATATATGATTTCAAAACGTGAATTCTATTAATATATTAATAATGCTGTGTATGTGTTCAATATATGTTCCAGATTTATGCATATGTTTAGATATCTAAAGCGTTTTCGTTTATTTAATTTGAATAATAAAGTAATGTGCAAAAAAAGTAAAGCTACTTCGGGAAGTTGTGCAACAGCAATAATTGAGTGCCTGCTTGAATGTGCATGTTGATTGTTCGAGTGTCAAAGATAAAATATGGTTATTTTATCTTGTTTTCCAAAATATATGTTTGAATTTTCTTAACTCTTCCTAGGAATTTCTAGAGAATGGCAGTTGTACAATAAAATTTTAAATTAAACAAATTCTCCTAAGCTACTAATCTAGTCTAACGATACGAACACCAACGGTTTTCTATAAGCAAATAATGACTGGTAAAAAGGCTGGTTAAAATCTTTCCTACTGAAATAGGCGAATTTACACATCTGCTACTTAAGAGAGATTGCTTATTGTTGTTATCAGTTTCCATGTTAATAGAGATGACGCAACTTATTGATAACGACAAGACAATAATAATGAGTGCACTGAATATCTAACAATGTATTAAGAGTCACACAAACATCGACAAATGGCTGGGCAGGATTAAACTTGTTGTAGATGTTTGAAAGAAAGCTATACTTTTTACAACAATAAATGCATCGATTATGACAGTGATAATTTAGGAAAATATTGGAAATGAAAAGGAAAAGGACGAGTTTTAAGTTAAACGTGTTATTTAATAACTTTCTGTAATTTCGTAATCTTATCTGAGTCTTTTTTTTTTCTTTTTTTTTTTTTCGATTTCTTAATATTTTTTAAAAATAATACTTTTTTAAATTCTTTCTAAGTTTTATTTATTTATTTTTTATTTTTTAATTATTGGGGTGAAATATTCACTCCCAATACAATAATATTTGCTCACAAAAATTTAAGCCCAATTATTTTTTTTAACAATTTAATTGTGCTTACAGTCTCTAACATCTATAAGCAGAGACTGCGCGAAATGGCTCTCTTGGTTTTATCACAGTTGTTGCATTAAATTAAAACATAATAAAAAAGAGCTATGAAAATTCATAAAAAACATCTCAATTCAATGTTATTCAGCAATAATTTAACCTCCCCCCCCCCCCCCCCAAAAAAAAAAAAAAAAAAAAAAAAATCTGTTTTTTTCTTTTATTTTTTCAGTTGTGTGCAGGCTCTAACAGATTTGTCGGGTAATTCTATAGAATGGTATAATAATATATTCTGAGTTTATTACTCATTGGGGGAAAAAAATATTATAACACAAAAGTTCAACATATAATAGATACATATTATAAGCATCTAGACAGTTTTTTATTAAAAATAACCAAGGGGAGTTTAGAATAACGCCCTCAACACTCAACTAAAACGTCACAGCATGTAATAAAATATCAAGAAGAAGAAAGCGAGATCATTATGATTACTTTTTATGAAATATTCAATGGTATATTTTGTTGTGCTTCAAATAAATAAATTAAAATAATGTCTAAGCAGTACATTTAAAATAAATATTAATCCAAATTTATAGATAAAATATCTATATATTTAAACATAAAAACTTCTTCACAAGCCATAAAACAAAAGGAGACATATAATAAAATAAAAAATAAAAGGACGAGGTTTCGAAAGGATGAAGCCTTTCACCTTCAGGTGAAAAAAACACGTGTAAATAAGCACAAAAGTAAGAATAGTCTTGCGTTGTATTTACATTAAGTTAATGTAGCTATTTTACTTATAACTGTATTAAAAACTGCACCCTAGAAGTTCATTTATTTTTTTATAGTATAGAAATCATAAAAAGTTCCTTGTATATTAAATTGTGAGTTAATTTCTAAATTATTTTTTGCCAAAATAAAAATTTCGAGCAGACGCGACGATTTTTTTTTTTTTCTTTTTTTTTAAACCTGAATATCACGTTGGTCTCAAATCACTTTATTTTGGCAAATAACAATTGATAATTAATTCACAATTTGGTTTACAAGATACTTTTCATGATATATGGTTACATATTATGAATATATATATATATATATACTATGATACATATGTATATACTATGATATATATAGTTACATATCATGATATATGATTAAAATATCATATGAAAGAAAATAGCATTCAATGTGCGGCTTTCTGTGTGATTGTAAGTAAATTAACTGACTTGTAAATGTTACCTTGGTCACGGTGGGACCCAATATACAGAACTAATTTGTTATAATACATAATATGTCTCAATGATTAACAGCAAAATATTTAAGCATCATGTAAGGGATAAACTTGGAATTTGTAACATCTGTTGCAAAAAAGAAAAAAAATCTATATCGGCGTCTGATGACATGGTCACTGACGAAAATGAACGAAACACAACTAAAACGCTTATATATTATTGGAATTAATCAATCCTAATTTGACAAGAATTCATCTGTGATAAAACTATCCATGTTCACAAAAGAAGTTAAAACTGAAAATATTCTGTGGCACATCGATTCATGAAGTTTATATAATCTCATTTTGTTCGTATAAAATATAGTGTACCAGCAAGACATAAATTACGAACTTTCAATAACTTATTATGCATTTTTAAGCTTATAGAAATATCATATGAATGATGAAAATATTTTAATTCACAGGACGACACATAAAAATTTAAAAAAATATATATATATTTATAAAATAATCTAATCAAAGGATTTATTTATTTATTTATTTATTTATTATTAGTGTTATATTTACATTTATTATTATTATTATTATTATTATTTTTTTTTAATTCTATTTATTATTCTATCATCTTTGTTCAAAATAATGAAAATCTTGACATAACTTTTGCTGCTTTGGATTCAGTTTTTAGGATGATTGGGGGGGGGGGGGGGTTCCAGTTTGAATATAGCACCCCTACATTTATGAAGAATTCAAAGCTGTTAATAAAATTAAAGTTTATTACAAATTATTCATAGAACATTCATATGCATTGCTCTTTGAAACTTTTAAAGCAGCAACGCTATGTGAACTTCAGAATACAACATTTGAATTGCCTGAAAATATTTCTTTTTAAAGCCCTCAGATATCAGGCATACATAAAGACCGACAGTTAAAACTTCATTTTAGTATTTACGGAATCTCAAAAAGCGTGATTATTCAAAAAGGCGCTGAAAATTTAACTTCAATAACTTTAACTTAAAAATACTTTATTTATCGTACAGTTATGGCAAAATTATTTTCATTCTTGAGCAGCTTTCCTGGGATTGGTAAAATAAAGTAAAATACTTCCATCAATTACATTCAGTAGAAAAGGCTGTTACCGCTTAATTATTGCTACTCTTGTGTATCCTCTATAAATTATGTACGTACTACATTGCATACTTAAATATAGTCCTATATTAATAATATACAGTACAACATAAAATGTACTTAACAGCAACTTCCAAGTATAGTCCACACTATATTTTAATTATTTCGGGTAACCCTGGAAATGAATTGTGAATGATTTCATGCCATATTCTACACGAAACATTCTTTTATGTATATAAAAAATACATATCAATTTCATTTTGTTTAGTGCAACCTATAAATGTTAAACTGTACCTACCAGAAATTTTGCCTACAGACGAAATGTACTTTAAGTTTCTTGGATGTCTCTGTAAGCGAACTATTTGGATGGAGTGAACAAAAACTTTAGTGTAGTATTGCTATATGATATACATTTAGAATACCAAATTTTGACTTCCTATTACTATTTGTCTTGAGATATGCTAATAACAGGCAGACACACGGAGAGAGACAGACAGACCAACGGCTGAAAACCTGATTTTCGGATTCAGGGGACCACAAAACAAGAAATTATAAGAAAAACCAAACTCAATTTCGAAAATTTGAGTCAAAATCAATATTTTCGGTAACATATGTATGGATAAGAGGAATAAAAAATAATAGCAAACATTAATTTTAATAAGGAATATACAGATTCCGCAAAAATTTTATAAATAACGCTAGTTTATTAGAATGTAACATTTTATAGAAATTTTGCCTTTAACTATAGTAATAGTCAAATGACTTCTTGATAACTATATTACTATTATAATTTAAATTAAATGAGACGAATCTGAATTATTAGTTCATCGATATTTAAATAAACAAGAATACACTAAAGCCTTAAGCGTATTGTTACAAAATTCAAAATCTAATGGTCATAATTTGGACTTATTTATTTTATTTTTATGAAAGATAATTCATGGCGATAGTTCTTACACACTTGAGCTAAATCAAGGGTTTTAATATAGTATGCATGTAAAATATTTAGAATATACTATTTAATTTAAAAAAATTGATCTTTAATGATTTTTTAAAAATACTTATTGAAAAGTGAATTTTAATTTAAAACACTATAAGATCTCACATGTTTCTTTTATATGAGATATTTTAGGCAGCAAGTTAACTAAATAAAATTTGGACTAATAAAAGGTAGTTGTGAGTACGGTAGAAATTTCGAGATCAATATAAAGAGAAAAGAGTTTAATATGTATATATATATATATATATATATATATATATATATAATTTCTTAATATTTCGTAAATACAAGGTGAACTACATGAAAATATTTCTGTATGGTATTATATTTAAAAAGAAGATGCGTTTATAGAATAAACTTTTATGTTTTTTAACTACTTAACTGTAATTATATTAATTGATGACCAATCTAAATGTTTCTTTTTCATTATCATTATGTTAATTGTTTAAAATTTTTAATCTTACTTTTTTTTACATTAAAATTTTAACGTGTTCATTACTTTTAAATTATTCATGCTTCACAGAACTTTATATTAATAAATGTTATTTGGTAAATTTTTGGTTTCTCTCTTTTTCTTTTTTCACTTTTTAAATATCTTTTAATTCATTGTTGAAATCTTTAAGTTGTTGGGCAATAATAGTGATTTTATATAATCTCATATATAACCAATCCAAAAAGCAACTCATTATTTACTACCCTGCGATTATGATTGCCCTTGAAAAAAATATAGCAGTTTTTTCGGAAATTTCAATGTCACTTTTTTTTCTTGCATTAATTAACCTTTTCGATATATTTTGCTTTATATAATGAACCTCTTCCACATGTAATTATTTATTAATACCTCGCGAATTATAGTCTTTCTTTATGGTGTTTCATCATTATAACGTTGAATTATTTTATATATATAATCGAGATAAAGTGTTACATGAGATTTTCTCTAGAGCATATATTTGACTAGAGAGTGGATTCTTCATCGAAGAATGTAACGAAGATAAAAAAGTCACATGAAGGGCGCTTTTCACGTTTTCACCAATGAAGGTCACTTATCACACACACACTCTTCAACCCACTTTCGGACAAGGGGTGTGAAAGATTTTTCGCTATGTCATCCAATTATGGTCAGATCCGGACGTTTCAGTCGTCACGTGACCGATGAAAAATCATCCCCAATCTTCGCTACCCTTTGAATAGGAACTTTACTATTAAATGCGCTCTCTAGTCAAATATATGCTCTAGGTTTTCCCCCTTTAAACTCTATTAAATTAGGTATCTGCTTTTACATTTATAGATATTTGTGTCACGAATCAAGGAAAAAAATAAAATAAATAAAATAAACAGATAAAATAAAATAAATAAATGAAGTTCATGAACTTCCCCTACGAAAATTTTTAAAGTTTATTATTCCTTGTAAAACGAATGAAAAAGTGTAAAATTCATCCACTTTTAGTTGTAATCTGTACATATTTAAACTTAAAGTAAGTTAGCATCAATAAATGTACGGAGTTAATATTTAAAAAATAAAGCTTGTTGAAAAGAGCTTTTGTGAAAGAAATAATGATAATAAAAGACGACTTTACACTATGCATTTGAAATATTAAATCGATACGAAAACTTCAAATTTCTTGCAACAGTGTTTTACCAGGGATGAATATTTAAACGTCTGCAGATCGGCGATGAATCGGCATGGGAATAACTTAAATATAGTCCTTTAGCATTTAATGAAAGATTTTTGTCGAGTTGTTAGAGGAAACACCCAACACTCACTCGCTTTTCCAGATTAATTGAAATTAAATCATGCAAAAATACTACCTTTTGTGTGTAATAAAGCTTTTAAATTATTGTGATCTATACTATTTGATTAAATGGTGGATGAAAATGAGAATAAGAGGCTCTTTCTGGCAAATTGATGAAAAGAAAACTGATTTAAAAATTAATATTTAGTAATTTTGTGTGCGTGAAATAACAGAGTTTTAATATGCCAGTCAAACAAAGAATTCAAAATATATATGAGAGTTTCATTTTTATTATTACAATATACAACAAAACTGGGGTAGCTATACTCGACTTTCTGAACATTTAATACAGTCTTACGTTATTACAAAAAGTACGTAAATCTTAAATAAGTACTAATCTTAAACTTATCAGGATATATACAGGTCGTGCGACGATGACCTATAACATACTAACAACTTTTAGCGCAACCGAATATGACGTTTAAATGCTATCGGCCACAATTTTCGTCCATAGGCCATTAACATAAATAATTTTTCTTTCTATGCCTGTAAAAGAACTGTAAGTCTTACACGTATGAGAATCTATACAAATCATGTAACAGTGGCCCATTACATAATTACCGACTTTTAGCTTAATCGAGTGAGACGTTTAGAGGACATCATATTTTGAATAATTCGAGTTTGTAGGACATATTGATTAAACATTTTGTGTGCTCCTGTAAAAGATCGGCAAGTCCCACACTCATGAAAATTAATACAGTTCATACAAAGGTGACCTATAACATATCTACCGATTGTTCAATCGGGTAAGGTGCTAAGACAGAATCGTGATCACTCACACACATTCACACATACACACATAAACATTTATCATTTTTAAAAAAGCAAAAATGAATTCAGACCTTAAAAACGTACAAAGACATCAATATCTGACAGTTGAGTTTTTTCGTGATTGCAATACTTTCCTTACTTAGCATATGTTTGAAAAATAAAAATAAATTCAAACATTATTAAAAATAATAAAAAAAAAGAAAAGAAAAGAAAGAAAAATGCATGAATTGGGCTGGTTTAGTTGCAACCAATATTTTACTGCTAAGTTTCATCATTTTAGTGGTGATTACGAGTAAAATGTCTCTACTAAAATATTGAAGCAAAGCGAATCAAATTTCTAGAAATATTGGTTCCAATTACATTGAAAACAGTTTCCTGATGAAACGTTAAAAGTTTTTAACACTGTATCAAAGTATACAATTTTTAGGCATGTCAAAAATATAGTTCAACTTAAGCAATGTTTTTTTAAGATTTTTTAAAATTCAGACGGATAAATAAACAAATACTTTCACAATCTAATTTTATTAACCATTGTAACGATATAGGGTAGATTGGGAAACACGTCATAGGTTTTGTTTAATATTTCTGTAAACTCGCCTGTTAGTTACATAAATTTTATTTATTGATCTCTGGTGAAAATTTATACATTTGAGTATATATTGAAAGTAAAATTTAACTTTAAAAATTTAATTGTTTTTTTAAATAAAAGTTTATCTTAACGCTTTCGTTCGCTTTCTTACCCCAATTTTGAGGTAAGATGGCCGTCTATTTAGGGATAAGATGATTTATGAGATTTTAATGTAAAATACATTTTTAAGAAACATTATATATATTTATTTTAAAACACAAGATTGGCGAAACAAAATATAAAAAATACGTTATTTATTACCTTATTTAACATTTTACTAAAATTAATGCCCAAACGTCACATAAAACAGCAAAAAAGACAACTAGGCACCTTTCCTTAATACAAAATTACCAGCATCTTACCCACAAAAGACGTAAGTTTGCTTATTAATTTTCAAAAGGAGGAACCGGCCTCCTTTTTAGGTTTAACGACTACACTAAGAAAAAATTCTGTAACAGACATCTAGAATCTAAATTGTGGCTCTAGTAAAAATAGTTCCATGCCATCCTTATAAATTCTAGTTCTCTTTGAAAGCGAGTTCTAGAAACACCTACTAGAATTCTAGAGCGTTTGCCTGTATTACCGAGGTCAAACTTATTTAAAAATCCCTACAAATAAATGCGAACACAAGAGGCGAGTTTTAGCAACTACAATATTTGTTTATGACCCAATTCTAGAAAATCAAACGAGAATTTCTCGCAACACAATGGATTCATAATATTTATAATATTCAGAATATTGTTTAACCGTCTAGAAAATTATAGACTAGAAATTTTCGATTATTTCGTCTATTCAGCTTATTAGCGTGCCTTATATGCATAGCTCTTGAGTCTATATTTCTAGTTTACAAATTTAGAAAATGGCCACTTGTTCGTTCTAGATGAAAGCGGTATATTTTTTTTCTCAGTGTATGCCAGACATTGTACTTTAAAAATAATCCATATTATTTTTACTTTGGATTCGTAAAAATTTTCGACCTCGGGTTTTTGATAATTTTACACGTTTTGAGAGCTGTAGAACACGATTTGACCATTTTTAGAAAATGCCTGTCTATGTCCGTCTGTCTGTCTCTGTGTGTGTGTGTGACAAAAGGTTATGGCGACTGTATATCTCAGGTACTACTGCACAAAATTTAATACAAATTGGTATGTAGTTACACATTGGCATAAATTAGTGTCTATCAACTTTTGGTAAAAATTGTCCAACAGCTTGCGTTGCCATCCCGCTTTTTCTAAATTTTTAACATGGTGGTAATTTTGTAAAAATGTGCCTAAATAGAATGAAATTTAAAAGAACTATTTGTAATAGAGATAGTCAACAGGGAAAAAAAATTATGTATGTAGAAGCCTCGCCTCTCCCCCTGGAGGGGAAGTCCTCTCCCGAGGGAGTAAGTTTTCATGATGGGTATCTTTCAAAAGAGCTCGCCAATACCTTTAAAACGAATGGTTGAACCATCGATCTGCGATAATTTAAAATAAAGTTATCGATTTTTTCCATTTTTAACAAGTAGTATATGTGTGATGAACTATCGGACAGTTTTCGCTGGCTGGAAGTATCGGACAGTCTTCGCTGGCTGGAGTGTTTCCAGTGGCTGGAGTGGCTGGCAAGTTTCCAGAAACAGAGTAGGAAGTGAAACGCGTCTTTGTTTATGTTTTTTATGCGCGCGCGTGTGTGTGTGTGTGTGTGTTGAAATAGAGCATAAGTAGATTAGATAAATGTAATTCAAGGTTTATGGGAAAGTATGGAGTGATTCGCTAATGATTTTAAACGGAATATAATGTTATGTTATATCTTTTTTTTTTTCTATTAATTTGAATGAAATTTGTTTTGATGGGAAATATTTAAAATAAAATAGTACAAGAGAAAAGATAAAAAAATTAAAATTTCTTAATCAACACATGAATTAAAACAAAGAAACACTTTTCATAGATACAATCAATTTTTATTTTTTATATAATTTTTTATAAAATTATGTTTAATATTACATATGTATTACAACGAAAAAAAAAATAAAGATATAATATAATATTTAAAAAAAGAGTTGTTATAAGATATTACATTGCTTCATTAGTACAAATTCGACAGAGTTTTTCATATTCTATGGAAGGCATTTGCACACCAATAATACTTGCATGCAGTGTTTTGTCTTTATTTGACCAAAAGTATCGTAAATCATAGATTGTTTCATTATTTTTTAGACACTCGTGAAAGAAAAGTTTTCGTCCTATGTGCACAGATTTTGTACATGATGAGTTTGTGATATTCACCTCAAGTACATGTCGATCGATTTTATCACTTATGACGAAAAGTTCCATTACAACAGTCAATAATATTATTGATGTCAAAATAATGCAAATGAAGTTTTTGCTATTAAAAATATTTTTTAAATTATCAGTCGGCATTCTTCAGATGCGTGACACTTTCTGACAAATTTCTCTTAAATAATGCAACACCCAACGTTTGTAGACTGTATTTATAACCGTTGTAGATATGTTGTTATTCAATACCAATGCGTCACAAATATCTTCTCCTTCAATATCTTTTATGTGTTCTAATACAAAACTTTCACTGAGTTCTTGATATCGAAATATCGAAGACATGTCTAATTTATCTTTCAGTTCTACTATAGCACCCATATCCAATTGTTGGTATCTACTCACGAGTTTCATATTCAAAAGATAATGATATTCGTGTATGAATCGTGCGGATAATTTTTGAAATTGAGAAATTTTATCCCAGTTTATTCGATCCTGAAATTCTAATATGAATGGTTCTTTGAGTTGTTGATATTGAGATATTTTTTCCCACACGATTTTGTCAGCGTTAGCTCTCATAAAAGCCTCAGAAAGAGTTTGATACTCACAAATCATCATCCAATCAATTTTATGTTTAAATTCTAACATAAATGGTTCGCTTAATTTTTGAAATTTTGACACAGCGGACCAGTCTAAAGCATTTTGTAAAGCTCTTATAGTTTCCTCTGAAAGTTCAGTGTCTCTCGCGAGCGCGGTCCAATTGACCACATTTACTTTCTCGTTTGTTTCTACCATGTTTATATATATTTTTTAATTATTAGTCTAGAAGAAACATGCAAAATGTGTGAAACACTATTGCAAATATAATTTTGAGAGGTCAGATGCTTCCTTATTTATAGAATTTGAGAGAAAAATAGGTGTCGCTTTAAAAAATAATAATAAAAAAAATAAAATAAAATAAAAAATTTCGGAATTCAATTCTAGAATGTTTTGCCATTTGTTTAAGATAATAATAATAATAATAATAATATGGTATATTAATAACGAAAAAAAAATATTGATTATTTATATATTTTCGAACTTATTATTATTTTTCCTATCAAATAAAAATATATATATATATTAATACAATATTCTCTTAAATAAAGTATATCATGTCAACGAACTGAAGTTCAGATTGCTTTAAATGATGTGTGGGTGTAATGTATGGGCGTGGGAATGAATGAAGCAATTCTCAAGGAAAACTGAAACTGTATGTATCAGTTACACGACATTTAATTGTGAGAAGGAAAAATTTAATACAATCGCGCTGTTGTGTTAGAAAGAAGAAAACCATATGTTGAAATGAGTATACAGTTGGAAGTCGTTAAAAAAAAACATCACTCGAATTAGATGACGTTCATTATGGAGGAATGACCTTCTCAACCCACGCAATTTCAAAATAATCTTTCTCTTGTTTATAGTTGTATAAAAGTTAATGTCAAGATCTCGAGAGCGCATTTTTCCTTTTCGATGTTTTGAAGCGAAACGATAAAATGGATCTCAGAAATACAGATATGAATAACTCTGGTAAGTTTCATTAGTAATCATATTTCTTTAAACTTTTAATACTAAAGTTATACTTTTACTATTATTATTATTATTATTATTATTATTATAAAATTATTATTTGAAATGTAATTGAAAATTTATAAGTATATTTTTAACCGAAAATAAAAGTTTCTTTTCCCAATTTTCAGACTCTGGACACGCTGGACCATCTACATCCAAGCGGTACTTTGAAGAATTATATATAGATGAGGAATCTACTCCTATCAAGAAACGCAAACTATGTATTCGAGATACCATTGATGATGATGATGATGATGATGATGATGCCCATGAAAAAAAATCAGGTGAGTTATGTTTTTATTAGTTTATAATTTTTTTTAAAAACAAGAATTTGATTTAATTTTAAAAAAATAAATTTTCTAAATATATAGCTACTCAAGATCAACGATCCAAAAAATTTCACCTGGATTTATCTGAGGATGTTGAAAAAGTTAAATACAACCAGTTTTCTGTAAATCTGGGAAAAAACACAATTGTGGAACTTAAAGAGTTTCATAACTCATATTATATCGGATTCTCCAGAATTAACCCGGACACCAAGGAACCCAAGAACCGGTTTAACATGCCGCTAAATTTATTAAATAATTTAAAAATTGCATGTGGTGCACTTAGTAAGCATATTGCCAAAAAATAAATGAAACATGCTATTATACATATTAATTGCTTATTGTAAAGCTTATAGAGTGAGAAATTTAAAAAAAGACTTTTTTCTCTAAAATTAAATGATATAAAAAACTTTCATATTTTAACTTTTATATGTATTGATATTTTTTTAAAGAAATTATGTCTATTTTTTTAGTGCAAAAAAAAAATTTTCACTAACTACAATTTTCAATAATTTTGAGAAAGATTATTATTATTATTATTATTATTATTATTATTATTATTATTATTATTATTATTATTATTATTAATACATATATTTTTTATAATTGAGGTTTTATAACGTAATGGTTTTTCTGTCACCTCTCTTATAATATATAATGATAAAAACGGAAAATAGTTTATATGTATTTTTTTATTTTAATTTTTAATTAAAAGTAAAGTTTTTTAATAACATTTTATGTTGCTTACATAATTAAAAAAGAAATTATACTGCAGATTCATGTAAAAGGGGGTTTTGTGTAAAATATGTTTGAATATACATACTAAATGTCCTCGGTTTTTATATAATTAAAAAGAAATTATGCTGCAATTTCAAGAAAGAGCACAAGCTTATCATGGTTTTGTACGCACTTTGCGTGCAGTTGCGACAAATTACACTGACCCAGAAAGTTTGTTCAATGATTCGAGGGACATAATTTTCAATGAAATTAACAGGGCTAATTTGTTAAGATTGCGGCTTTTAATATGTATTTGCATTACTTTCCAAAAAATTATACATGGTGATATCTTAGAAGAAAAACAGTTTTATTTCTGCTCTAAAGCAGAAAGAATTTTATCCCCTTTTACTATCTATTCTAAAATAGATAACGCGTTTAGAAAAATCTTTGAATCAATTGATTCTTTTGTACGTAATGGGAGTGGGTGGGTTATAAAAAATATAGAATATATCGACATTCATTTGGGAAATTATAGGGAATTTAGAGGAGGATGCAGTCATGCAATAAATCTCCCTAACAGATTAAAACACAAAAAATCGTTGTTAAATATTCGATGCCATGACAACAAATGCTTTCTTTATTGTGTGGTTGCTAAACTTTTTACCGCGAAATTTCACAAAGAAAGAGCAAACAAATATAAAAAACATATCAAATATCTGAACACGAAAGATATAACTTTCCCCGTTAAACTCTCCGATGTCTATAAATTTGAAAAAAATAATAATTTAACTGTAAATATATTTGGATTCGAAGAAAATGACGTCTACCCTTTATACATAAGTAAAACTTTAAAATCTAAATACCCTGTTATTGATTTGTTGTATTACGAAAAACATTATTTCTTAATTACTCATTTTAACAAATTTTTAAATTTTAAAAAAGGTATTTATTATTTTTGTCGCAACTGTCTTAACGGATTTCAGAGGAAATCTACATTAATCTCTCACACTCAGTTATGTGAAAAGCAAAAACCACAAAAGTTGAGTCTTCCATCTAACTTTTTTCTCAAATTTAATGCGATATCCAAAATGCTTTATCATCCGTTTGTGGCCTATGCCGACTTCGAGTGTGTTACTTCTAAAATATCGACCGTTTTACCAAACGCCGACAAAAGTTTTACTTGTCCATTTGAAAAACACATCGCGTGTAGTTATACTCTTATTGTTTTGGATATAAATGATAAAATTGTTTTTCATGAATTTTTCTGCGGAGTTAATGCTGTAACAAAATTTTTAAATACGTTAAAGAGTGTATACATCAAAGTAATAGAAAAAATGAAAAAAATCATACCTATGAATACAAATTTAAGGGAGGATTATAACGAAAATATTTGCCATATTTGTCGAAAAGAATTTGATGTGTGGGATATTAAAACCAGAGATCACTGCCACTGGTCGGATGGTCATATTCGCGGTTTAGCTCACCAATCTTGCAATCTTAACATGCGCGCGACTTATTTTCTTCCTGTCATAATTCATAATAGTAAGAATTATGACAATCATTTAATTTTAAAGCATATTCCTGAAAATTATGCTCGGAATGTTTATATAATTCCTGTCAATGTAGAAAAGTTCACGATGTTCACGTTAGATTCTATAAAGTTTTTAGATTCCTTCCAGTTTTTAGACGCCTCCCTAGAATCGCTTGTTGAAAATTTAATAAAATCAAATCATGATTTTAAAATTTTTAATCAGTTTTTTCAAAATGAAAAAAATAGAAAAATGTTATTGGGGAAAGGGATATTCCCATATTCCTATTTTGATTCACTTCGTATTTTAGATGAAGTAGGGTTACCACCAAAAAGTGCGTTTTACAATCGCCTTACTGAGAGTGATATATCCGATCAAGAGTATGAGCATGCTTGTGCTGTATATAAAACTTTTGGATGCAAAAAATTTTCTGATTATTTAGAAATTTACCAAAATTGTGACGTTGTTTTGTTAGCTGAAGTGTTTACTTCCTTTCGACGTACCGCCATGAATTATTATAAACTTGATCCGGTACATTTTGTCACTAGTGCAGATTTAACATGGAATGCAGGTTTAAAATTAACTAAAATAGAACTTCAGTTATTTAAAGACGTGAATGATTACATATGGATTGAAAGTCAAATGAGAGGCGGTATTTGTTTTCTGGGGAAAAGGCATGCAATCGCCAACGATCCATACATTCCTGAAACTTATAATCCTCACATGGAAAATAGTTATATTATAGCGCTTGACGCAAATAATCTTTACGGTTTTGTCATGGTTCAAAATTTGCCCTACGGTCACTTTAGATGGCTCACGATATCAGAAATTGAAAGTTTTAATATTTTGGAAACAACACCTAATTCACCGGTGGGATATTTCCTGGAAGTTGATTTGGATTATCCAAGAGAATTGCATAATATTCACGACGACTTACCAATGGCTCCTGAACACTTGAATATCACATATGACATGTTGTCTCCGCATGCTAAAAAATTGTGCGATTCGCTAAATTTGAAACATGTCCTTCCTTGTAAGAAGTTGACACCAAATTTTTTTCGAAAAAAAAACTATATTTGCCATTATTTAAATCTAAAGTTTTATGTAGAACACGGTTTGAAAATAACAAAAATCCATAAAATTTTAGCTTTTTCACAGAAACCTTGGCTTAGGCAGTATATAACTTTCAATAATGAAAAAAGGAAAGAGGCAACAAACGAATTCGAAAAAAATTTTTTTAAGAAAATGAACAACAGCTTTTACGGTAAAACGTGTATGAATATCAGGAAGAGAATAAACTTGCGTGCAGCTTTTAATGTAGAGCAGTGTAAAAAATATTTGGCAAGCCCAAGTTTAGAATATTTTGAAATTGTCAATGATTTTCTAACTTTGTTTAAATGTAGAAAAACGAATTTGGTTGTAGATAAACCCATCTACGTGGGTTTTACTGTTTTAGAACTTTCAAAACTTAAAATGTATTCTTTGTATTATGATTATTTTAAGAAATTTTATAATGAAAATTGTACATTATGTTATATGGATACAGATAGTTTTTTTTTGAATGTTAAATGTGAAAATGTATACAATGATCTTAAAATGTATTTTCATGAAATTTTAGATTTAAGTAATTACGACGAAAATCATCATATGTTTGATTCAAAAAATAAAGGAAAACTTGGTAAATTAAAAAATGAATATTGTTTACCTATAAAAGAATTTGTTGGGTTAAAATGTAAACTTTATTCAGTGGCTTATGGGGATAGTGTAAAAATGAAAGCTAAAGGCATAAAAAAAAGTTCTTTAAGAAATTTAACCCTTGATGCATATAAAAATGTTCTAAAAAATGACACTTTTACTCGTCATAAGCAATGTTCAATCATTTCTAAGAATCACACAATTTTTACAATTGCTCAAAATAAAATTAGTTTGTCCTCATTTTATGACAAAAAATTCTTATTAAATAATTCAATTGATTCAAGATCTTATGGTCATTTTTTGAACACCTACGCAGAGGAAAATGAGGAACAATGAAAAGTAAAGAATAGAATTTTATTGGATTAAAATATAAATTTTATTCGGTTTAAATTTAAAAAAAGTTTCTTAATTTAAAACTTTCTTTCTTTTAAAAAGTTTTTTATTAAATAATTCAATTGATTCTAGATCCTATGGACATTTGTTGAACACCTGCGAAGAGGAAAAACGAGGAACAGCGAAAAAAAAAAAAAAAAAAAAGTAAAAAAAAAAAAAAGGATCAAGTTTTTTCCCCTGACTTTTATTTATTTATTTTTTTAACAAAGACTTTCTTTTTATAGTTATTCATAAACATTGTTTAAAATGAGTAATTGTTTGCAAATGGGGTTTTTTCCTCAAAAACTCAAATACATTGCAATGCGATCGATTGTGTCAAATCATTTTTGTTTGAATCAAATAGATAACACAAAATTGTGTTTACCAAAAGCTTTATTCAATGAATTAGTAAGACTAGGATCAACTTTTGTCAAAATGCCTTCTTGGCATTATGAGGATGACTTTCTCCAAGAGAACGATGAACGATTGCATGAACATCTAAAATATGACAAAACTTATTCAAAACAATTTGTTGTTTGGGTAAAATCACTGAGTGAAGAACGTTTGAAGAACTATACATATTTTATAACACATTTCATTAAAATCAATTTTATAGTTGATGATGGCAGTGTGAGACGTCCTATACATTTGTGTACTAAATGTTTTAAATTGCACATACTTGTTTTCCCCCATTATTATAACCCAGATCAATGTAGAATTTTTAGAGAATATCATCATCAATACATCTTTGATATGTCAAAGATAAGAGAAAATATTTTATCTATGTGGTGTCAATATTGTAAACAAGTACCACTTTTCCAAATAGCCGATTGTGATGTGTGTGAAGATATGTTAGGTCCATCGGCTCATAATTGTCCATACCACTATCCAGTAGATGATGATGATGATGAATTTATATGGTGTATGCGTTGTTTTGGATCAGGATTTATGAGCAAATTCATGATGAGCGAAATTATTGATGTTTCCAATTTATTGTAAAAAAAAAGTTTTTTTTTTAAATTTCTTTATCTATAATGTATATTGAGTATAAATATCTAACTCCGTTATACTGCTTTTTGTGCAAATTATTATTATTATTATTATTATTATTATTATTATTATTAATGTTTTAATCATATGAATGACTTTTGATATAATGTTTATAAAAAAAAAAAAGTCCATTAACGTGTTCGTGTGCTTTTTGTATAAATATATTTTTGATATTATTAATGTAGCAATCATGAACTTTTGTGAATTTTTATGATTTTTTATATATGCAAAATGTCATTTTATATCTCCTTTTGTATGTTTCATATATATTGTAACCTTTTTTTCTTTGTATGTAAAATAAAGAAGGGCCGAACAGGCCAATAGTTTTTCTGAGATTAGGAGAAATGTAAAAATTATATCATTTTCCTGTCTCAGAAGTTAACTGTTGGATAGAGATAGACAGGGAAAAACATAGATCTACAACTCAGTTCCTACTGTGAAGTATAGAAAATAAACAAAAGAAGCAGAAGAAGAAATACAGGAAAAAAGTGAGTAAAAAATACATTTATTTATTTTTATGTTTTACTCTTACACATAAAAAATATTTTTATAAATAACAATTATTTCATTAAAATAAAAGTACAACATTCCACTAAAGAAACAAACAAATCCATTTTCAAGAAAATGTATGCAGCTCATATACAATTTCGTCGTCCGCTAAAACAATAAAGTATCCAATTTTGATGTTTTTTAACTGTTCGTCATTAATTTCATCAGTTTGCTCGTGGTAAGATTTTCCGTCCAGCACACAATCTAAAATATCGTCATAAAGTTTGGGTGAGAATGAATGTGTAAATAACATATCGCCTAAAGTATTAGACAATAGAAATAAATAACCAAACTTCTTGTTTGTTTTCTTCATATGAATATATTTTATAATTTCTGAATTGTTCAATATCTTAAAATAAACTTTTTTTTCATCAGAAGTTTTCAAATCTCTAGCTTTTCGGAGACACTGGTGTACTTGTTCAAAAAGCATACCGTGAAGATAGGTAAAAGGTCCGTTTTCGTGCTCAGAATCAGACAGGAAAAATCCATAACGTTCCATATTAAGCCGATGTGATTCATCTATTGAATTACTCAACTGGATTTCATATTAATTAAAGCAAGGCAGGTCTGCTTCTTTAAATGAAACACGTGACAACACGGCGACAAATAAAATTTTGTTTTGACGAAATTTTTAATAAAAAGTTCATTGTACTTCCTGTTTCGAGGATGTAAATTTTTTAAATCTTTTTTTCTCACACTTTGATAGAGAAAATAAAGACAGAAAAACCCACAGGTGGTGGATAGATCGTCTTGGAAACAGCAATTATTGTATCTAATTGCACTGCTGTTTTTTTTCATGAAACGTATCATATGTCTGTTTCTTGGGGGTAAACCATAACTGTCAAAATAGTGAGCGGTGTTTTCAGAAAAATATATAGAAATCCAATGACTCCCAGGCAAAAACTTTGAATCTAAATTCACAATAAATGCGTTGAAACGTCCCTTTCTCTTCGGCAGAGTATCAGAAGAAAACACTCCACAGAATTCTTTTTTTAAATGTCGATCGCTACAAGCTAAGCGACAAAGGCTTATGGTATCCATATACTTTTTTTAATCTTTAATAGTTAATAATCAGTTAAAACAGTTCGCGATTTATCTATTTCGATCGTATTTCGGTACTCTGTATAAGCAACAAGTGTAACAGTTTCGGCTAGAGCCGATGCAAACTTAATATCTAATGCGATATTTCCAGTTTTGGTGATGCTAATATGGCTTTCATTAGCTGCAAGATCTGGCGTGAGGTCAATAGCATATAAGGTGTAACCCTGTTTATATTCATCATAATTAATATTCACATTTTGATAATTATGATACCTATTCAAATCCGTAAAAAGACTTAAATAACATCTCGCATATAGATCATTTTCGAAATTAGGTTGAAATGGTTTTGAAGGTATCATCACTCCATCATTTAAAATAGTCAAATAATTTAAATTATAATGAGAAAAATTAAACGGGTTTTTCTTTGAATTTCCATTGTATGCTTGGTTCGATACGAATCCCAGTATTATTCGTGTCGGTAATTGTCCAATAAAAGCATTTGCTATTGTTATCGATTGTAATCCTGAAGATAATGAAAAAGATTTGACCTCGATTCTTCGTATAGGCATTTTAATAACACCTTTTTCCAGTGCTTTTTCGTGAGCAATCATAATAGATGGTGCTACAGACACTTTCCTAACATAGAGGTTTGTTGTTTGTATAATAATTTTGTAATTATCATCATTGGACATGAGAGAAAATATATCTTTATTTCTCTCTAATTTTATGCGAATATTTACGCCATTAATTAAAAGTTTTGGTTGGGTCGCCAGATCAAAATGTAAAGGACCAATAAGATCCATCAATTTGCTGGTTTTACAAGCATCATATCTAGATTTATATCCGATGTTCTTTGAAAGTGTAACTTGGGCTTGTGCACCCGCACCCACAGATGAAGTTAAATTATCATGATATCCAGCCGTGTCTTTAAAAAATAATGAAGCTCCATACATTGTTTCCTGCGAGCTCTTTGACGAAAAGAGCAAACTTTCGATAAATGCTCGATATGCATAGTTTGCTTGTGAAGCTATTTGCTTATCATTCAAAAATACAGCACATTCTGAAAATAACGTGTTTAAAAAATAATTAATCGGTGCAACATGGTCTGCGTCATCCAAATCAGCACCATTTTTTTTTTAAATTTTTACTTGAAGCTGCAAAATTGTGTGTGACAAATCTAAATAGTGTTCGCCGTTTCCACTAATGTAAAATTCTATAGGTGTTTTTTCTGAGAGCGAAGCTACTGGATGCACCTCCAAAAATGTAGATGAATCAATCGCCAACTGAATAGCAGCGTTATTAAATAAATCTAATTCACTTTTAAGAAATGCCATGCTTTTGTTATCACCCATTATGAAAAAATATCACGCCGCGCCAACTTGCAGCGTTTGCTTTGTGAATGATTGACCTCCTTTAGGTCTTTTGCGTTTTCTTTTTATACTTTTTTTACCACTACCATGTTGGTGTAATTTATCAATCAAGTCTTTTTTAAGTTTAGAGGATGTTTCACGCAATCTGCTACGGGTAGAATCTCTAAAAGACACTCCGGAAGCAACATCACTAATTACATTTTTACCAGTATTCAACAAATGCTTTCCTAAATAAGTTGTTGCTTTTATTGCAATCGGTTGGAGGTATCTACGCAAATCTCCAAAGAAACCATATCCTCTTTGGTGTAAAACACCGTGAAAATAAGGACCATTTCCTCCTCCCACCTGGGAACAGTAGTAGGCCTCGCAGTCTTTTACGTTGAGATGCATATTTGCAAGAATAAAGATTTAAACTGGATTTCAATGCTTTTTATAGTTTTTTCCGACGGAAAGATAACACTGCTAGTGTCTTTCCTCCTGTAAAAGTGATGTTGTCTCCAGAACTAGATTTAAGTTCGATTTCTATTGTTTCAATGAAATTTTTACGAAGTGGAAAATATAAAGGAGCGTCATAATGATTCACAATTTGATCTTGTTTCTCATTGACAGTAGGTATTGCACGTAAAAGTGGTGCAACAGTGTCTCCTACATAATGAGAAACAATGATATCTGTATATAAAAATATTTCCGTAATACCACCGTCAATCTCCAGCGCATAATTACTCGTGTAACTTCCAGTTTTAAATGTTCCAGTACTGATAAAACCTAACATGTCTGCTAATCCTTTACTAAAAGAAATTTCGTGGTTTTTTGGCACCTCCAACCGAACTTTTAAATCGGGTTGCTGTTCCAATTTTACATATTTAAATTCTTCAAATAATCTTTTTGCTGTTTTATACATTCCCACATTAATTGTCAAATTTTCTGTATAACTCACAAGCTTTTTTATCGTGTAATACTCTTTAATTTCTAATATAATGTTTTCTCCAGGTATTATTGGAAGTAAAGGATTCACTTTGTATTTATGTGAACCAGTCAATGAACAATTTTCCTTCATGTATAACTTTTGCATTAAAGAATCGGATTTTCCTCTTGAAAAATGTAGTACAGCATTTTCCGATATTTTGATTTCCACTTCATTTTTAGTGGGTCGATAATCGAAAATTAAGCAATCCAAAAAGTTCAATATTAGCATTTAAAATTTTGAAAACATCTTCATTTTCATCATTGAATTTTCTCGGTTTTAAGCGGTTATATGTTAACATGTGTTTAGTTATACTCTGGGGATTTTTATTCATTATAGTAAAACTATGCGAAGTTAAACTTTGTTGAGATGGTCTAAATTTATAAACGTTCGAAGTGTTAATAACAGTATTCTCAATCGGTAAATGTAACATGTATAATAGTTTTGAGCCGGAATCTTTTTCAATCCTTAATTCATATCCGTGATTTATTTCAATGCGTAATGCGGAACCATTATCCTGTACTATAAACTTTACAGATGATGATTCGGTGTTTATTTTTTTCTCAATTTCTTTATTAATGATTGTCCAAAATTCTTCTATATTTTCTCCCACTTTATCGGGTAATTCTATGGTATATTTCATCACATCAGTAGGCAACATTTCCTCTTTTACTAATGTAACCGAATAACTATTATTCTGATGTCCCACATTGAACCAACTTCTAGGCATAAATACCTCTGTGAGTGCTACTTCCCATTCACCAGATAACGCAATCGGAGAAAATAACTTTGTGCGATAGGAAGACGGTGTATTCTCTGGAAAATAATCCATACTAGAGTTGCTCGGAAGAGTTACATAAAATTCGTCTAGGATTTGATCCATGATGATTTTACCCACGAATTAAAACGATTGTCATGCCCAGACCATTTAACAAAATACTCTTTATTTTTTCCCTTTCCTCTCGTTTTTAAAATTTTTTCTATTCTCCAATAGTCATTTGAATCTTTTATCACTTTCTGAATTTCTTCCTCATAAAATCTACCTTTTAAAATTTCCTCCTTTAGGTCTCTTAACACATATGTAGGAGGGTTTGTAGGATACCGCTCGTGAATGATAAAAATTTCTTCGGTCCAGTTTGGTAAATAACCTTTTTGGAATATTTTTTTCGCCTTCGATATTCTAACTTGATCGTTGATGTTAAATTTAAAGTCTTTTTCTTTCTTATAACCATATAACTTTTGAAAAACAAAAGGTTCCAATTCCGGTGTGACCTCAGCGGGAGCCAGTCCTGTACTGCTGTGTTTCGTGGAATTATAGCTTTTTAAAACAGAATCTAAAATATCGATGTATTTATATGAATTTCTGTAGGTAAAAATACGATATAATTTTGATTTTAAAGTTCGATTAAAACGTTCAACGACTGAAGCTTTGTGTTCACTTTGAGAAGAATAATGTCTTATTTTGTATTTTTTAAATAATGCTTGTACCTTACTGTTATAGAACTCTTTTCCTCGATCTGAATGAATTAGATGCGGCGGTTGTTTTAATTGAAATAAGAGTTTTTTTAAGCCTTTGACAACAGCATCAAAAGTTTTATTTTTAATCGGAATTGCGTATGCATATTTAGAAAAAACATCTATCGCAGTCAGCAAATACTTCATTCCTTTGTTATATCTCGACAATTTTGACATATCCGCTAAATCACATTCTATGAGTTCCCCTATACCATACGACAAAACTTTTCGACGTTTATACTTATACTTTGTTGGTTTATGTAAAGTATAAGTATCTTGAGTCATTAACCATCCTTTAATTTTTTCTGCTGGTAAACCAGTCGCTTTTGACAGTTTTAAGATGCCGCCAAAGGAGGCTGGATTTTTTATGTCATAATAGTATTTTTCTAATACTCTAGCCACATCTTCATCGGAGAATGGCTTCTCGATCGCCTCCATTCCTTTAAATCAGTTGATTTTGTTGGAAACAAAGAATGACTTCTGCTTTTCCTGAGTTTTGAATCACGTTTAACACTCGAAAAAACTTCGTCTTTGTTATATGGACTTGAAATACTTTCCGAGAGAAAATCATCCTCGTCGGACTTTATATAAGGGATTTTCCCTTGTAATTTGGATAAAGCAGACTTATTAGCAATCCATGTTCTCGGTATATTTATTTACGACATTGCTTTTAAAAACAAATCAAAATGGTTTGGTTCTACTAGAGATTTACTATTTCGAAACAAATAAGTAAAAAAATCAATCACGCTTGAACCTTTTACAGATTTATTTCCCAGTGTCATTTCTCCTTCAGAATTCCAAAAATAATTTCTCGTTTTCAATTTTTCGACAATCATCGGTACAAATTTTTTGAATCTGGTGGGAGTTGATATCATTATGTCCTTCATTATGTTATCATATTTGTCCAAACTTTCAAAAATTTCATCAGAATTTTTAACAGTTTGCTCCCGTTTATCATTTTCAGAAATTTGATTATTTTGAACAGTCACAGGTATTGGTTCTGGAGGGGCGTGAACAGTTTTTTGATATCGCATGATTAGTTGTCCTAAAAGCTTTGCTTTCATATCATCAGGAATTTTTTTACGATCTAATAACGCAATAATTTCATCTTCCAGCCTTAATTCGGGATTTTGATACTGGTGTGAAGAAATCAATTCTTCTGGGATGAGTGCCACTCTTCTTGCCATAATTCAATATGGGGGGAAAAAATAAAAATAATAGTTCTATTTTTTTATAATTTTATCACCAATTACTCTACCAACTAAACCTGCTAAAGCTGATAGTATTGCAGGAGCGAGAACAGGTAAGAATCCACCAGACTGATTCACTAAAAGAGCCTTTTTCTTACGAACACTTATCGATCGTTTGGAAAGTTTTCTTATAGTATCCTTATATTTTTTCAGCCTTTTTATATTTACCGGGAGATGTCCCGGCAAAATTTTCAAACAAATTTCACACAATGCAGATACTTGAGAATTACTCGCTGTGCGCAAAAGAGCTCGTTTTTGTAGTGGCGGAGCTCTCGCCAACATATGTAGAAAGTAATGATTTTTTTTTAAATTTTTCATTTTGGTAAATATAACCAGTAAATCCCTTCGTCTGTAGGAAAAAGGTTTCCGCGTAAACGGTATTCTTCTTTTGTCTGAGGATGCAAGTCCACAACTAAATATGAAAATTGGTTTTTTGTTGCTTTTATATAAGCATCGAGAAAATATTTGGTATTTTCCGGACATAACTGACGTCCAAAATAATGAAACTGAGCCACATCTCTAGAATTTTTAAATAAAATAATATAATGAGAATTTAAACTAATATCTCGCATTACTGAAACTCGCGGAAACAAATTTTGCAATAATAAAATGACACTGATGTTACACTGATGAGAAACAACTGTAAAAATCTCTGCGATTTTTTCATTTAATCGATGCATATGATCATCTAATATTATGAGATCATCAGTTTCAAATGTCTTAGGTAAACCACATACAAAGTCTATATCAGGTTCTTCATGCATCCATTTAGGTGGATATAAATAGCACCATTTTACTCGTTTAATTTTAGAACCATAAATATTCTGTCGAATCATTTGACGAACAAGAAATGATTTACCAACTTGAGTCGGTCCTACAATTAGACAGGTAGAAGGATGTTTTAATTCAAAAAACATCGCAAAAGTCAACAACAACAACAAAAAAAAAATCTCTAGACTTATTTAACTATATTTCGTACAATATCGATATAAAATAAAAACATAAAAGAAAAAAATTCCTTGTCATCTTTCTATTTATTCATTCAAAACTAAATTCAAATTAGAAAGCGACACCTATTGTGTGTGTGTGCATGTGTGTATTCATCGCAAGGTTTCATTAGATTCTCAAAATAAAAAAAAAAAAACATTTCAACACACACACACACACCCACGCGCATAAAAAACATAAACAAAGACGCGTTTCACTTCCTACTCTGTTTCTGGAAACTTGCCAGCCACTCCAGCCACTGGAAACACTCCAGCCAGCGAAGACTGTCCGATACTTCCAGCCAGCGAAAACTGTCCGATAGTTCATCACACATATACTACTTTAACAACTTTTTTTTTAATGTAATATTGAGAATAAAATTGACTTTTTTTGGATATTTAGTGTTATACTACTTCTTTAATATGGAAACCGTCTGCATTATCATGGAAGATAATTTTTCTAAATAATAATTTCAATAAATTATTTTTACTGAGTGAATTTGTATAGGAAAATATAGAAGAAAGTCATGTGGTGGCCACAACATACTAGTTACTTTCTCTTACCCTTACGGTAGTGAAAGTATTGTTTTAGGGTCAAATTTTCGAAAGTGCGTTTTTGTTATATTTACATGTTCTGAGGTCCCTTGAATACGAAAATACTGTTTTTAGCAAATGGTCTGCGTGTGTGCCTCTTATCAGCATATCTCAAGAACAAATAGTAGCAGAAATTCCAAACTCGGTATTCTAAATGTGTATGATATAGGGATGTTACAGTAAGCTTTTCGATGAGATGAAGCAAACGGTTCGTGTACAGGGACACTCAAAAATATTCAAATACATTACGTCTATGGGGGTAATTGCAGGTAAGTAGAGTTTAACATCTATAGACGGCACAAACCAGATGAAACGAATATATATTTTTTGTAATAGAGATTGTCAACTGGGAAAATTTTTTTGTGTATGTAGGGGCCCCGCCTTCCCCTCCCCCCCCTAGAGGGGAGTAAATTTTCATGATGGGTATCTTTCAAAAGAGCTCGCCAATACCTTTAAAACGAATGGTTGAACCATTGATCTGCGATAATTTAAAATAAAGTTATAATTTTTTTTCATTTTTAGCAAATAATAATAATAATAATAATAATAATAATGTAATATTGAGAGCAAATTCAACTTTTTTGGATATTTAGTGTTATATTACTTTTAGAATAACTTAAAAACGAATAATTTTAGGAGATCCAAATGTTGTATTTTGAAGTTAATATAAGTTTGTTGCTGGAAAAGTTTGATCAAGATTGGTAAGTTTCAAAGAATGCTGCGTGTGAAAATAATCTTAATTTTAATAACAGAATTAAATTCTATATAAATGTAGGTGCATACTCACAAAGAACTAATTATCATATAAAACTCTTCCGAAGCCTAATTTGAATTATTTAACATAGGTTTACATAACAGTACTCGTTATCATACCTCTTAGGGAGGCATACTATTGTAACAATCGCAGCTATCGTAGATCACAAGTCGGATCGTAGTCGTAATTTTGATACAAATGTAACGCCATCGGCCATATTGGATCGTAAAGTTGTGATTGTTGTCATAAAAATTTGCGACTGCCTGCGCTCTCCCGTAAGCTCTCACAAGCCTATCACAAGTAAGATGGCGGATATTAGCGTTGATCAATGAGAAATAAAATATTTATTTATTTATGTATTTTTGTGTGTGGAATGTTATTATTGATACATAAAATTAAATTAATAACTGTATTATTTAAAAATCGCAAGATTTACTTCATTAAACGTGATAAATCGTGTTTGTACGATTGACCATTTATGATTCATTAGCGAGATGAACAGCATATTTCTGATTTGCTATTATAATAATTATTAGCAGACAAGTAGGAATTTTCAGTGATTTTGCATGTTAAGTAGTTTAATCCCTCATTTATCACAGAAGTCATTAAATATTATAAAGCAGCTTGATACAACTACAAACCTAAATTCTAAACAAATTTTCATCAAAATTATCTAAATTGTAGAGTTAAAATCATTATTATAAAAAAGAAAAATTATATATGTGGTGAATTAATTTTGTATTTAAAGTTAGATTATGAGGTAGTCACTTTCTAGAATTTTTAAGCTGTTGATGAAATGCTAAAATTCATTAATGGAATATTTTTTATTCACAAAATTTATATACAGTCATTTATTTATAAGATTATTGTAACTCCTACACTCTGAGATATTTTAACTTCTACAATATTTTAAGCATTAAAATCCAGAAATATTCTTTAAAGTTTCAAATTTCCAAATTTAGGTATATACTATACATTAAATATGTTTACTTTAATTTTTTATTGAATTGAAACATTTATGTTTAATAGTTTTAATGTAAGTAATGATTTAAAAACATGGGATGATTTGGGTATACATTGCATTTTATTAATTAGAGAATGAAAAATAATCATTTTATACATTTGCATCATTGTTACCTAAGGTTGTATATGCTGGCAACACTGATATCAACAAAAGTTTTGTTTTCCAAAGATAGCAATGTAAACATATCCATATATTGTTAATTTAAATTAAGGTGTACTGATTCAAATTCATCATTTGAGATAAAAATGTTTCCACCACTTGTGTAAAGTAGCTTTTGAATTTGTTTTTGTAATCATTTTCATTCAATTTTGTATCCTCTAAAATGACCTCTTTTTCAAAATTGAATGCCTTCTATTTTCTTATCAAATAAAAGACATTGCGTATTTTGTCCTCTTTTACCAATAAAAAATGCTGGTCACCTTATTCGTAAAAAATAGAGTAAGTTAATCATATTTTGCGGCGAGTAGCTTTTCTTTTCAGCGAGTGTAATCTAAGTTGAAATTTTGGGCCCTGATACTGATATCTCACTTAAATTTTAGAATGTTTTATTATTATGAAAGGTGCTACAATGAGTAAGATATTGTTACATAATTTGTTTTATTTCTAATTAAATCTTCATGTAATGCAGAGTTAAATGAATGCTTTGCTTAGTAGGGGATCTAATAATATCTCGTGTTTAAATTTTGAGTTATTTTTGTTAATATTTCTAGGTTATTCTTTTATAGAAAAAATAATTTATTGTGCTTTAAGTTACATTGAAATTAAAAGGTTTGTAATCCAGCTATCTCTCTGTTTCAATTAATTAATAAATTGCTTAATTTAAGATTTTAAAAAATGTGTGTTTTTCACAATTTAAGGAGGTGGGGGGATGAATTTTCTTGCGGTTAATTTAGATTTTTTTTTTTTTTACTTGTTGCATTGGAATTTTAAAAGACAACTTATTGTTGTTATAATACACTTTTAAAGCAAAAAAAAAAAAAAAAAGATTTGGGTTTTGTTTTGTATAGAGGGCACGTATAATTTTGATTTGATTATTGGTGAATTGATTCACAAGAGTTGTTTTTCACTTTTAAGATTTTGAACTTTGAGTATAATTTTTTTTTTTTTTTTTTGGGGGGGAGGGGGGGATTTAACACTGCTCTGCAAAAAAAAAAGAGATCTGATACCATTCTTGCTTATTCTTATGTAAAATGACCTCCTGAATCCGAATATGACTCGCATTTTGCCTAGTCACCCACCGTTTTCTAGATACACCACCCTGTCCCTCAATTTCTTTCCCTGTTCGATAGTTTTATGACCATGAATTTGATTTGGAGAATGAAAAATAATTAATTTAACACCTAAAAATATATAGAAAAATTTAAAGAATAACATTAATAAGAGATTAAAAAAATATAAGATATGTAATTCATAATTTCAGTGGCAAATTTCCCCCCCCCCCCAAAAAAAAAAAAAAAAATCCCTTGTCGCAAATGTCCATGTTTTAGAATTTTCCACCTCTATAGCCCCCCAGAAGATATTTAACGGTTAAAATAATCCTCCCCCTCCTAAAAATGAAATTCATAGCCATAAAATCACCAAAAAATGATAAAAATGGGGGACTATTCCTATAAAACGGTGGGTGATAGGGCAAAATGGGCATCATATTTTGATTCAAGAGGTCATTTTACATAAGAATATGCTGAAATGGTGTCAGACAATTTTCATGCCGGGCAGTGTAATGAACTAGTTATTTTTGTTTAAAAATACATCCAATTTTAAAAGAGTTTTTCTGCATCACAATCGCATCTTTTGCACCATAATATTTACATGTTTTAGAATCCAAGTGGCTTCAAGAATTTAAGAATGACACATAATCCTTTAATTTAAGTGTTATAATTGCCATTTGGTACTTTCATATTAATCGCATGCTGGCAATTTATACTTTAGTATTAATATTACCTTGGCTCGTGAAATACGGCACCTGGTTACCATAGCCAACCAGTATATTTTAACTGGTGACTATGTTTTCAACTTTGAAATTTAATTTAAAAAAAAAAAATATTTTGATAATTGGTTCTAGAATTGGGCTCCGATTCCACTCTCGATATAAGCAAACTCAGCATTTTCATTCTCATTCCTCTTACCACGTTTTGAAACATTGTGTTAAATCAATACGCCATTAGGGAATTTACACTACTTTTCTTCATACATGTTTTACAGCTTGGTGTCAAATTGCTGCACCGTTTTAGGGTATTGGTTCACACAGCTCCTCGTTTGCATGTGCTTTGTGACCTGGTGCTGAATCATTGTGTGTTTAATGATATATTGATACTGATAGTGAGATTAATAAAACTTTACAATTTAGTGAGATTAATAAAACTGGTTTCATGATGTGAAATTTAAAAAGATGTTTCCTGGTGTATCATTCTGCCTTAGTAAATATTTGTTTTTTATGCTAATTTTATTTTCTATATTACCAAAAAATTTTGCTGGCAACCAGTTTTTTTTTTCAGATTCTTGAAATGAATTTTTGAAACTTCAATTAGAAAGATTGGAGTGTAAGGCAGATTTTTTATACCAACAATGTGAAAAATATCAGAGCTGGGAATCAAACCCAGGTTCCCGCGCAGATGCTCTGCTACTGAGCTACCCTGGCTGATAACCAGCTTGGCATTTCTCACATAATATATGTTGGCAAGGTCACCGAGTCTGCAAACGCAGATGTAACAGGTGAGAATATTTTTCATAACACAACTCCGACCATGAATTTTCAAGTTAGAAATTATATTCAATAATACATCAACCATAAAATTTCATTTAGAAATATTGGAGTGTAAAGCTGATTTTTTTTTTTTTTTATACCAACTATGTGAAAAATACCAGAGCCTGGAATCGAGCGGAGAACCCGGGTTCGATTCCCGGCTCTGGTATTTTTCACATAGTTGGTATAAAAAATCACTCCAATCTTTCTAAATGAAATTTTTAATTTTACAGCAAATTCAGAAAACTTTCTATGAATTATTTTCACATATTTATCTTGATTTCTAGAAAACTGGCCCTTCAGAGAGGTGGCCCATGAAAGAGGTCCCATGGCACAATTGCTCTATAAATTTCACTACCAAATCAATATCTGACTTACACTTAACTATAAAACTTAATCCAATTTTTCCAATAAATAAAACACAGAGCTAAGTTTTAATGAAACTATTCATTCTTATCCAGCAAAAATTTAAAAAAAAATAAATACTCCGTCTATATTTACAGAACAGATAAAAATATTTTATCTTTCTAACAAGTTTTTTAGATGTTTACCAGGTAACTTAGTTTGTATAGTGGATTAGAATCAGTCAATAATTCTGTTCCGTACCCAATGAAAAGTGCTGTTGCAGCAGCGCCATCTGAGTTGAGTAGTGTGTGAGGTGGAGCGACATGAGTTGGCATCGATTCGAGCTGTTAAAGCAATGTGAAAATTAATTCATATGAGTTCAGTGATACAGTCCTTGAAAAATGTGTTTGTGTGAGTTATTTAAAATTTAAACATCTGGTCAGTGCGACCGGATCAAAGCTGAATTTCTTTCCTTGTTCGTTCGATAATTTTATGACCATGAATTTGATTTGAAGAATGAAAAATAATTAATTTAATACTTAAAAACAAAAATATATAAAGTTTAAAAAATAACATTAATAACAGATTAAAAGAATATAAGATACGTAATGCATAATTTCAGTTTCCTCCCCAAAAATTTTCCCTTATCGCAAATGTCAGTGTTTTAGAATTTTGCAACTCTATAGCCCCTCAGAAGATATTTAACAGTTAAAATAATCCTGTCCCCTCCTAGAAATCAAATTCATAGCCATACAATCACCGAAAAATGATAAAAAAAAATAGGGGGCCATTCCTAAAAAATGATGGGTGATAGGGCAAAATGGGCATCCTTTTCAGATTCAGGAGTTCATTTTACATAAGAATATGCTGAAATGGTGTCAGAGGCAATTTTCATGCCGAGCAGTGTAATGGAACTAGTTGTTTTTGTTTAAAAATGCATCCAATTTTAAGAGTTTTTCTGCATCACAATCGCATTTTTTGCACCATAATATTTGCATATTTTAGAATCTAAGGGGCTTCAAGAACTTAAGAATGACACATAATCCTTTAATTTAAGTGTTATAATTGCCATTTGGTACTTTCATATTAATCGCATGCTGACAATTTATACTTTAGTATTAACTTGGCACGTGAAATACAGTCACCTGGTTACCATAGCCAACCAGTATATTTTAACTGGCAACTATGTTTTCAACTTTGAAACTTAATTAAAAAAAAAATATTTTGATGAAAAAATTGGTTCTAGAATCGAGCTCTGATTCCACTCACGATATAAGCAAACTCTCAGTGTTTTCATTCTTGCTTCTCTTACCACGTTTTGAGACAACGTGTTAAATCAATACACTATTAGGGAATTTACACCACTTTTCTCCATATATGTTTTACACCTTGGTGTTAAATTGCTGCACCGTTTTAGGGAATTGGTCTATAGCTCCTCGTTTTCATGTGCTTTGCGACCAGGTGCTGAAATTTGAATTATTTTATATCTTTAACTTAAACACGGCGACATAGTCACGGATGCAGAAAAATTTTCAAGACCTTTCGAATAAGGTGTCACATGGTGGTGTCAAGTGCAAAATCCTTTAGTTGCACTTTCCACCACCAGGGGGCACAGTGTGTTCTGTATGAGCATCACCAACAGTCAGAAAATACCAAGACCTTTAAAATAAGGTGTAACATGATAGGGTCTACAACAAAATTACCTAGTTCCATTTTTCACCACCAGGGGGCACACTATATTGTATGCATACATCCCCAATCTACATGAACTTTCAAGACCTTTAAAATGAGGTGCTACATGTATGTCTATAACAGATTTCCCTCTCAAACTAATTCCCCCCCCCCCCCCCCCCCCAAAAAAAAAAAAAAAAAAAAAAAAACTACTTTCCACCTTTAAAATCGAAAATTCCAAAATTGCAGAAATTGATTTTTTAGTATTCGAATCTAATCCCCCCATGTACAACTTCTTCACCGTGAAGTAATTTGGAGCTAGGTTAAGCTCGCAAACATGTTTTTAACTCCTTCCACCCAGGGTGGGAAACCGTTCGACTTTTTTTATTTTTCTCTTTTAATGACACTCTACAGACCAAGATATTTTTTTAGACACCGAGCCTCTCGATTTAGTGGATACAGACAAAACATGTTTCAAATTAATATATAGACATTCAATAATACATTTTCATAGAAATATTGTAGTGGAAGGTTGATTTTTTTTTTTTTTTTTTATATACCAACTATGTGAAAAAAACCAGAGCCGGGAATCGAACAGTTGGTATAAAAAATCAACCTTACACTCCAATCTTTCTAAATGTAATTTCTAATTTTACAGCAAATTCAGAAAACTTTCTGCAAATTATTTTCACACATTTATCTTGATTTATAGAAAACTGGCCCTTCAGAGAGGTGGCCTTTTAAAAAAGGTTTGTCCTATGGCACAATTTGCCAGTGTTCTAAAAATTACTACCAAATCAATATCTGACTTGCACTCGACTATAAAAACATAATCCAACTTTTCCAACAAATAAAACACAGAGCTAAGTTATAATGAAACTATTCATTCTTATCCAGCAAAAATTAAATAAAACCTAAAAAAAAAGTAATAAATACTGTGTCTATATTTACCGAACAGATCAAAAGATTTCATCGTTCTAACGAGTTAATATTTTAGATGTTTATCAGATAACTTAGTTGGTATAGAGGATTAGAATCGGTGAATAATTCTAATTTAGAATCATCAATAAAATAAAAGTTAAAAAAATAAAATAAAATAAAAATATTTGTAATATTGCATTTGTATTCACATAAAGAAAAGAAAAATCTATTTCATGTGAATGCTGTCGTAAACTCAAATGTTGAATGAGAAGATCCCTTTGCGAAGCAAGTTGCACAGCAAACTTACCCAAAATATTTGAACTGTAAGTTCACTTTCCAACGCTGGTTTAAATCAGCTTAGTATTTCAAAAGTTATCATGATGGCATATTTTCAAGTGGCAATCAGATTTCAAGTGACTGCAACTTGAAAACAAAATGACAGAACAAGTTGTCTAGTAAAATTATCATCAAAACATTTGTATAAGTTCATTACCCAACTTTGGTTTGAATTGATTCAGTGTTTCAAAAGTTATTGTAATAATAAATTTTCAAGTGGCCCCGCTAATTTAAGGTACTTGCCTATTTGTTAGAAAAGAGCGGATAAAGTTCATTAATAAACTTGGTTGAGACACTTATATGGCCTATGTATACATCAAAATTTAAGCAAATCCAATCTTAAATACACTTTTCACAATGTGGATTTGTAATTTTCAAGTGACCCCCACATGAAAATAAAATAGCAAAACAACTTGGTAAACGAACTCATCCTAGCTATTTTAAGATAGTTCGCTGTCCAATTTTGGTTTGATTTGGAGTATTATTTCGGAATTTTTTTTATGATGACAATATTATTTCTATTATATATAGATTTAAAAAAAAAAAAGTGATTGTAGTAGGTTGATTTCTAAAGAAATCAACCTAAAACTGATTTACGTAAATGGGTGCTAGCAGGGAATGAATTCTAAATATTTTTAATATTATTCCTAAAAGGTTTTTTTTTTTCCTTAGCCTACTCACAATTTTTAAAACATAGCTTAAAGTTTTTTAATAATGATACTTAATATAAATAAAGTTTAAAGCTTTTAAATTATCTTTTAGGCTCTTTTGGTAGATTTTACCAATTGCCCACCGTGTAGCTCTGCTATACTGATGTGTAACGTACATGTGACATTAGCATAATGTTAAAAAAAAAAAAAAAGCACTCGCTGTTGATTTCATTCTGCCAGCATCTATGTTTACATAAATCTTTAAATAACATGGATAATTTTTGGATGTAATATGTGCTAGAATGGACATGTCTACATTACTTTTACATTTATTTATTTTGGCTTAAAGACATACTTATTACATAAAAATACATTTTAATATAATATCTACAAAATTTCATGAAATATAGACTAAATAGCTGTAATATGGACATATCGGATTACATACTTTGACCTAATTAGGTGAATGTGTGTTGACTAGGTTCTTTCTTTAATAACAATGCTCTATATACTTTTTAAAAACAAACATCAAACTTAAAAAAATAACTTTTTGAAACCCTAATGAGTAGAATAGCAGCTGTAGTGATATTATATAATTATATATATTAGATGACAGATGTAAAACAAAGACATTAATAGCAGAATTTACAGATTCAAATTTTGAAAAGCTGCTTTTTGATGTAAGATTGCAAGGAAATATTTTTAAGTATCTTGCTTTAAACAAATTAAAAAATAACTTTTTCTCCGTCTCTTTCCCATTTTATGTAGCACTTAAAAAAAAAAAAAATACATAAATAAAGAAGAAGATATTTTATAAATAAAACATTGTTAAATTAACTTTTTATTATGAAAATAGGAAAAGTACTATACATCACACAAGTTTTTACAGTAAAATGAAATTAGAATCACTTAAATGTAATCATTCACTTTATTCGTATTTAAAAATTGGTATATGTCATTAGAAGAATTTTTTAAATGCTATATACGAGCTTATTTGTACAACTCGAACAGTTGAACATGATTTATTAAAAAATAAACAAAATGTACAGATATTATAAGAAGTGTAAGAAGCTAAAAAATATAAACATTGCACACGGCACACCTACATATCTAGCCAATCAGTGAAGCCTATCGTTAAAATAATCGAATTGCCAATAACCGGAAATCACAAATTTGCGATCGAAGGGTTGCCATTTGTGACAGCGTATCAGCGTTACAATAGTATCATAATTTGTGAGATGATCGCAAATTCCAGGATTTGTGATCTACGATTACGATAGCTGCGACTGTTACAATAGTATGCCTCCCTTAATCTCCAACCTGTATTTATAATATTAAATTTCAGGGTAAGAGAAAGTCGTGTGAGTAACATATCAGATTATTTTTTTCTTGTTTAAACAACGGTTTACATAACTCACTAAATAAGGGACAAGTGAAATTTTTTAACGTTTACCTAGTCAAGAGAGATGGATTGTCGACCCAAACTAATCTAAGAAGTTCGTAATTATTCTCAAAAAAGGTAACATGCGTCTCGTTACTGATGTACCTCTCCTATGATTAGCTGGGGCACCAATACAGTGCCTGTGCATAAGAGAAACCCGTTATATGTCAACTTGTCGAGTGAGGTATCTTACCCCAAATTACTCAAAGTTATGTTAGTCACATGAATTTCCCGTATAACTTATTTTTAAGTAGTACAACATTTATATTTAAATAAAACTGACTCAATCGACCTTTTTTAATAGAAAAACTAGTTGGCATAGGTGGACTCTGCTCAGTTCCCAATCATATTTATGTTCTCAGAAATTGCTAGTGCGAGACATATTATAATCATGTTAAAAGAAACGAATTTGACCAAAGCTTGATACAGTGACAGAATGAAATCCCCGCCTAATAGGCTATCCACCGTTCACTTCGATATATTTATCTTATTCTAATCTATTAATTTATTTTATCGGGGTCAATTCCGTTGTTTAGTTTTCATGCTACTATTTCCAATGCAATAATCCTCAAAATTCATATTTATATGAAAAATTTACAATTTCGCTATGTTGATAAAATCGTAAATTACGAATAATTTACGAAATTTTCCTATCAGAATATTTGTATTCAATCATGTTCAAAGAAATATCATAAACGTAATTTTGAAGTTGTCTAATGTATTTAGGATCCACCAAATGGAAGTTTATGCTCAATTTTGCCCTATTCTGACATGTTAAGTAAATCGTAAATTCCAAATAACTTACGAATTTTTTAATTTGGAAATATCATAGTCTATGATATTCATGCCAGTATCCTAAATAATATTTCGAAAGTGGTTTGACATCTTACGATGAAAATATCCCTCAAGATTGACGTTTATGTGAAATTTTGCTCTATTCAGCCATGTTAAGAAATTCGTAAATTTCCAATAACTTACGAAATCTTTATATTGGAAAATTCATAGTCATTAATATTCATGCCAGTGTCCTAAATAATATTTTAAAAGTAGTCTGACATCTTTACGATGAAAATATCTCTCAAAATTGACGATTACGTGAAATTTTGCTCTATACTGCCATGTTAAGAAATTCGTAAATTTCCAATAACTTGCGAAATTTCCAAAGTAGCATATTTATAGTTACTGATGTTCATTCCGGCATCAAAACTGATATTTTAAAACTGGTCTGACATTTTTACAGTAAAAAGTTTCCATTAAATGCACGTTTAAGTGAATTTTTGTCCTATTCTCCCATGTTAAGAAAATCGTAAATTTCTAATAACTTACGAAGTTTTTAAATTCGAATGTTGCAAATGAATAGGGTTCTTGCCACTACCGAAAGTAATATTTTAAAACTGATCTGACCTCTCTGCGTTCATTTGTTCGTGAGATATCGTGTTAACAGACTAACAAACTAACGGACTAACACACTGACACACTAACGAACTGACACACTAACAGACACCCTACAGACAGACACCATAGAAATTTTGTCATTTTCGCATTCTTCACACATGAAAACGTGTAGAAAAGTCAAAAAACCGAGGTCGAAAGTTTTCACGATTACCTAAGTTCCCCATACCTATAGTATGATGGGGAACTAATTATAAAAATCAAGCAGTGTTGCTAGATTTTGCGACATTTTTATTTAATATCCACCACTCAGCTTTAAATATAACGGTTGTCTAATCACTTCAAAGATTAATCATCTATAGTACATCAAATAAGTAGGTATATATATATCAGTAAGTATATGAAATATACCTACTCAAAATTATTGACGACTATTGACTAAAAAATTTGAAAAATATCGCAATACTGAAATCAAATAAGAATTATATTATATATAATTGAAGTAGAAAGCACCAAATAAAATTAAAAAACGTTTCCATTTATAAAAGGATTCGTGATATGTCAAATTTGAATATAATATATTCTGTATTTTAAGAAGCCAAATATTTATTCTTAAAAGCTAAATAATTATTGTTAGAAGATAAATTAAATATACTAAATGTGAAATTTCGTGAAATTTCATTCATTACTTCGTCACTCACAGCTCTCACAAAAGTTCAGTAAATACCCAGATTGAGGGACGTACAGCGGAATATATTTTAAAGAAATAATCGAACAGTTTTTAATAAAAAAGCATCCCAAAACTGGCGTTGTAAAAAATATTACTTACAAACTTTGAATAAACAGCATAAAATGGAATAAACTCGCAACAATTGTTTCGGGTCGACTGCCGCTTTGACTGCAGCACTCGTGCTTACTTTATTCGTCTGATGAAGGGTCGTGTTTTTCGACCCGAAACAATTGTTGCGAGTTTATTGCATTTTATGGTGTTTATTCAAAGTTTGTAAGTAATATAATCGAACAGTGTTTAGGATATCCTAATTCTTTTAAATGAATCAGAAAACTAATGTTCAAAGTTTTTCCGAATTAGTACATTTTTCTTATGCAGTTATTTACTGTGCATGTTCTTTAGCATAAGAAGAATTCGGCAAGCTTTACCGAGTTAGTAATACTATTACATACGCTTTTATTTAGTGGTATCAAATTAAAACGAGAAACTTTCCATTAAGCCAGAATGAATTGCATATCGTTGCTTCCAATCATTGCAACTAATCAAAAATAATTCAGTAAAATGCAGTACGAAATCCTCCTCAATTGATTTCGGTAATTATTCTCAACGTATAAGCATCAGCTGGTAATAAAACAAAATAGCATCTATTTGTCGTTTCTGACACGTCTTTGCCATTTGCATTCAATTATTCCATTTGAAATTCATCTTTACACCGTCCTAAATTTATCTTTATCCCAGTTAAGTGTTATACGTGAATATTTGGGGTACGAAATGATCTACGTATTTAGAATATGAACTGTTGTTGCTAGAAATACAATTATTATTTCTAGTTTAATGATAATATTAATATCCTCTTAATGATGCAATATATAAATATATTGTTTTTTTTAACCGAACGTGAATACTAAAGTTTTTCTAAAATTAAAACAATAATTACAGGGTTTTATAATTAGAGGTTTTAAAAAAATGCAACAACAATAGTTTACAGATATACTTTTTATTTTTCTTCGATGTACATAAGAGGAAATTATTGAATTCGTGAAAATTTTCTACCTTCAGTTTCCGATAACTTTAAACGTTTTGAGATGTCCTGAACACAATTTGACCATTTTAAGAAAGTGCCAGTCTGTGTGTTTGTGTGTATCACAAATTTAAAAACGCTGTATCTCCCAAACCAATGAATGAAATTTAAACAAACTTCATATTTAGTTGAATTTTGACCTAAACTGGTGGTGGTTACATTTGTGGATCAATGGTTTAACAGGTGACATCCACAACTTCGATTAACTGTTCTACAGTAAGTAATAATTAAACAAAACTACTTTTTAAAAGATAAATTATTTGTAGAATAGTAGTTATATAATAATTTTAAATATAATTATGTATATTATCAATATTCAATCGTAATATTTTAGAAACAAGAATTAACACTTATGCGAGGAGACTAACGCCATCTCCTGGGATAAAAGTGCGCAATACTGAAGAAAAATATCGATATAATATTTGAAACTTTTTATGTTGCTTAAAGCATTATTTATTAAATCAAATTAAAGATAATTCATTTTAATATAATTTATAGCAAAGTTTTTATATCTATAATTTGAAAAAGAATATCTATAAATTAATAAAAATTATTCTTATTTTTTTTTAAGAATACTAGCAGCGAAATTTTTACTTCATGAATTAAAAATTTTGATAGAGATTTATACATTCGAAAAAATATTGAAAAAATTGTAATTTTAAACAGTTTTACTAATTTGTGAATGACCAGTGAGTTCCTAAACCATTTAATAATAATTACTGATATTTAACAAATTTAGCATAAATAATTATAAATATATGTATATAAATTTCTAGATAAACAGACTTTTTATTTAAAAAAAAAAAAAAAAAAAAAAAAAAAACTAAAAACAAGTGCAGTGAAAAAACGGTAATACATTATATCTATATATATACACAACGCAACACTGAAAATGCAACACCAAGGAGTAGCCAGAAAATTATGCAAATTTCAGGGTAGATGCACATCACCGATTTTTGTGAATGATGAGAAATGCACAGCTCTTCAGCGCACGTTAAATAAGATATAAGGGAAGGAATCTGCAGAATGTTCAATTTTCGTGCCGTTATTTCTTCTAGCGAAATCATCGTAAAAAGTTTGTTCTCTTCTCAGAGGCGGGTTTAATAGCAATGAATACCAGGACCTCGTGAACGGAGGCAGTTTCAGCAGACAGACAATTTTAAGAGTGACGTGGAAATTGGATTGAGAAGGGTAGGTTGATCCTTACTGCAAATCTACGCTAACACGTACCTGGACGCGTCCACAGTGCAAGGATGGTTGGAACAAGGAAATGTGGCAGGTATGAGGGGTACCAGTGCAGACAGAGAAACGTCAGCACGCGTGGATTGACGTGTCCGCCGACAAGTGGTGGCGGACCCACAAGCCACTTCTACCTCCATTCTACAGCATTTTCAAGATACCCTGGATGTTCCCAATTCGATCAGAACCATTTTCGTCGATTGGTTGCTAGTGGCCTGCACTTATGGGGTCCGTCAAGAAGGCTGCCATTAACCGCACAGCATAGGCGCTAACGTTTCTAATGGTGCCGGGCTAGAGCAATGTGGAGGACGAAATGGGACAGGGTCGTATTCTCAAATGAGCCACACTTGTTTTTCCAATGGTAGTCACCGCGTATGAGTGTGGCGTCGGCGTGAAGACAAGTCCAATCAGGTAGCAATTGTAAAACGCCCCACCGCGCGATAATGGGTGGTTTCGGATGCAATTGTGTACGATTCCGGGTCAACTCCAGTTCATATTTAGTGTATTATGACGACCCAACGATACGTGGTGACACTTTCCTACCCTCATACGGTATACAAAGCCCTTTATCAGCAGATAATGTCCGACCGCACACTGTTCGCATAAGCTAATGTGCTCTGCAAGGTGCATAGACGCTTTCCTGGCTACTGCTTTATCCTAATCTCTCACCAATCGAACACATTTGGGATGCTATTTGACGCAATTTGCAGATCCTGCCACTGCCGCGTTCAGAAGACGAACTGCAGCAAATGATTGACAGGGAATGGAGAGCCATTCCTCAGGACGCCATCCGTACTCTCATTGACTCTGTACCTACACATGTTGCTTCATGTATCTCCGTCCACGCTGGTCCTACACCCTAATAAGTACACGCTGTTCTCGCTCTGTATTATGAATATTAGCTCGAAATAAAGATCACTTATTGTTCGTTGCTGTCTCTCTCTGTTTGCCGAGTTTCATCACTTTCTGGACACCCCTTCTTGGTGTTGCATTTTCAATGTCACGTAGTGTGTGTGCATATATATACATAATGCATTACCGATTTTTCACTGCACCCATTTTGAACATTTTTTCACCTTATGGAAAGTCTGTTTGTCTAGAGATTTTATATTTTGGGAAGTGTTTGTTCACAAACAAATAAAATTTTGAAAATAATGGTTGAAAGTAAAAAAACGAATAAATAAAACGAAATCACTTACAAAATATTATAGTGTAACATGTGACAAAATTTATTTTTAGTTTTCATAATGAATGCATTAATAATACAATTCATTTATTCATTTATTCATTATTTTAATTAATATTAATTGTTTGCCATATAACTATAGATTTTAAAATTTTGCAATTGTTGGAGATTCTACATAAATAAACAAAACAATAACACAAATAATAAAACAACCATATAAGCATAAAATTATTTTACAAATATATGTATTGGGATTTAACAACTATTTACGGTTACAAATATAAGTATAGATGATTATGGGTAATAATAAGCATTGAATGTTTAATGTAAATAGCGTTCGTTTAACTTACGTATGCTTTTCAAGGATTTGAAAGATTCATCTTTTCAATTGCAATTTCCATCTGAATAGATAAGGGTCAATATATTAATGATTTAGAAAAGTTTACTTTTGTACAACTATTTGAAGTATATGCATTTGTTGAATGCTTTTATAAACAGAAGACATTCAAATTTGTCGTTCTGAATACTTTGAAAGTACATTGTCATAAAGTTTTCAGATGAATTATGCCTTTAAAAGTTATTTCCTTGTAATTATTGATGTATGATTTATTAATGAAATATTTAAAAAGTAATATTGGACTATCATGTATGTAACAAAACACGATTATATTTGAAATTTCGAAAAAATTATTTAATGTTTTAAATACAAATAATACTTCTGAACCGTCAGGAAGCCTTCTCTGTTGTGACCTAAAAAGTTTTTGGTGTCTCTGTGCATGTAAGTTTGTATGACAAAACGGACAAGGATTTTGGATGCAGTGAAGTGAAATTCACTTTTGTTACTTTTGGTGACTGAACTTTAGCTTATGAAGAAAAATTAGTTTAGTGATGATACATATGGATAATAAAAATTATATATATTTTTTTTCAAATCATGGCTCTACAAAATTGCTAAATTTTGTGAATTTGAAAAATTTCTCTTTAAAAATGCAAAATTTTTAACGCGAATGCTTTTCATGAAATTTCATCTTTCATTTTCCCTATAGATATCAATTTTCATATACTACTCTTTAGAAGATGGTATATAGTTAAGGGCCCGCTTTACTCACCGTCGCCGGAAGCCGAAGCTAATGTTATACTGTGGGAAAATTTCCTTTAAAAATAACTTATTAACTAATGCTTATTTTAAAATTCTGTTTTCACATTCTGAAAATTCCCAGCTGTTAAATTGACGGACATTTAAAAAAAAAATATTTTTTTTTAATTTTTTATATTTTATTTTGAAGCTGCAAAATACGAATTTTCAATATGTAAAATTTTTTCATTTTGAAATTTCAAAATAAAATATTAAAAATTAAAAAAATACATTTTTAAAGTAGGTCTGTCAAAATTGACAGACCTTCTTTAAAAATGTATTTTTTTGGGGATTGTTTTGGAACAGTTTGAATTTTCTGAATGTGAAAACAGAATTTAAAAATATGTATTAGTTATTAAATTATTTGTAAAGAAAATTTCCCTTTAGAATAACATTGGCTCGGGCTTCCGGCGACGGTAAGTGTATAGGGCCATTAAATGGTGGAAGATAACAGTATAGCAGTGCTATCTGTTGAATGATGTATGCGGAAAAGCTTACCGCTGATCACCCATTTAATTCAAGGTCCAACTAAATATCAAATTTTGGTAAATTTTATGCATTACTTCGTGAATTTCAGCGTCCACTAAATTCTGTTAATACACATACGAACATACATACAGGCAGGGACCAATTTACTCACTTGGAGGCCCAGGGCACTCATATTCAATGGGCCCCTTTTTCTCATACTTTAATATTACAACTAGCAAAACTAATCGCTTACTTCCGATTCAGATCTCTAAAAATTCACTTTACTTTTCATTTTGTTGGTAAGAGTGAGGCTAAACAAGATCCATCTCTTGTCTATCGGATCAACGTACATCGCTCCCGTGTATCTGCATTGCAGTGCGTGCCTCGGATTTAGTTAGCCTTAGTAAAAGTTTGGAATGCAAGTATCGGTAGTATGCAGTTGTATTTGCGTTTAGCAAAAATATTGCAATATTTCCAGTGAGTTGATAGTTTCCTTGAAAAAGATCATCACGTCAATTAATAAAACAGCACAGTAATTCCTCCATCCATTGATTTAAAAAAAAAAAAAAAAAAAAAAGATCATGATAGCGCAATTTGGAAAGTTTTCATTTTAAATATTTTTTTTAAATGTAGGATGGAATTTCCTGGGGTCTCCTTCACTGTGAGGGGCCAGGGCACGTGACCCGAACGCCCTGCCTTAAATCAGGCGCTGCATACAGGCACACACACAGACAGACATTTTCTAAAAACTATCGAATCTTGTTCAGGACATCTCAAAACGTATAAATCTGTCCACAACTTCAACTCAAAAATTTTAAAGAATTCAATATTTTCATCTAATGTAATGTAGAAGAAAGTAAAAACTAAGGAATGAGATCTATTATTCGTATAAAAAAGAAGGGAAATAAAAACAAAGAAGTATATGATTCCTTTTTATTTTTGAAATGCACACGCAAAATTTGAAAATTTTTATATAAAGTTTCCTAGTTTTATATTTTCGCACTTAAAAACGGTTCTTTGATTTTTTTTTTATATGAGTGCAATAAAAATGTGAATAGTTGAAGCACGCCAAACAGAAAAGCAATTGCTAGCTAGTTCCCTTTTTCTCAGTAATATATACAGTTTCTGAAATAAGTTATCACTGTTAGTGCTTTTCAGAACTTTTTTGCTTAGCATGAAACTTTTATGAAAGATCTCTGCTGAAAAAAATTGCGCCATAACAGTTCTAGAGATGAAAGAAAGTAAATAGATTGAACGTGAGCTGAAGAAAAAAGTATTAGATAAAATGATATTCCTACATTTAGTTTTGTTGTGCTTACATTTAAGCCTTATATTATGTTACATAAAGGTGCATTTGTATTTTTCCCGATTTGGAAGATAAATGTTTGCTTAATGTATTGATAAAAATTGGATATAGATAATAAAATATATTTTTGAAACTGTCTGGTAGACAATTGTTGAAAAGCTGTTCATATTAGTATAAACAATTTAATAAACAATAAATGATTAATTTAAGAAATTAGTGAAAATATAGCATTCAAGATGTAAAAAGATCGAAAAAATTAATATGCTCTGGTTATCGCAAAGCTGTATTGTATCTCTTATTACATAAAGGCGTCACCTTTAGATTAATACGCACAAAAATTTAATTAACATATATTTTCACAATAAAAATTTTGTATATGCAGCTGTAACCAATAGATGTTGAGCCATATGGAAAATCCCAGAAACGGAGTAATCATGGAGCAGTACATCGACGCTTCATAAAACAGACAGTGTAAGTATTGGGTTTTCAATACTCACATAGATTTTTTTTACAAACTTGTGCATAAAGTACCTATTTCATTGCAGAAAAATTGTTGGTCAGTCCGATACGTTTGAGATATATCTGGTATTTTTGTGAAGTGAATTATTTCGTGCAGTTCCGATGTAATGCAAGTCTCTATGCAACTGGCTAAAACTTTGAAAATTTCTTACAGCAGTATTGGTTGAAAATATGTAACATGTGTGGAAATATAATATAAATAAAATGATGTCGTATGATCTTTGCATTATGTATTATTTTAAACGCCCTCTAGCCACTCTAGGTAGCGTTTAGGCCACCTTCTTCCTATGTGATTTTATATTCATTTTGTATGCCTGATTTGCCCTTTAATTTTGGCCACGTTATTTTAAATCTCTCTCTCTCCCTCTTTTCTCTGTATATTTATATATATATAACAAAAGTCTTAAACCAATTTCAAAATTCTATTAATTCAACTTAAATCCCAAGTAAAAGGATAAATTGCGCGTATGGAAATATAGAACACATGAACATTATTCGCTACAGCTCACATAACCGAGAAATGTAATTTTATAAAATATGTGCCACAGAACACAAACTTTAAAGACTTATAAAGAATTACTAAGCTATGGCTAGATTTTCTCTTTATAAGTTTGCATAGAATTGTTAAAATTCTTTTTTCAGCATATATTTTGTTGGAGCTATTCAGCCGGGAACTATTTTAGAAGTCACGGGAAGCTACATACAACCATTCTTTAGAATAAAGAAGTTATGGAAATTTTCAGTCACTAATCATAACTCTATAGACACAAAATTCACCTTTTCTCTCTCTCACTTTGTAAGTATATGTATATATACAGACATGCATATATATGTGTGAATGTTTCTATTGTGATGAACATTATATTTATAAAAGAATTTGATTAGATTTGTCGTGCAAATAAAGTAACATGTGGATTAAAGATTATTGTCTACGCTAGGATTTTAAGCTTTGATGGAATATTCTTCACGGATGTTTATCTGAAGGATATACCTATATTTACACAAATTTTCGAGAAAAACACGTAAAATATCCAACTGCTATGCTGACGAACATAACAAGAGGAGTTTTAACCCATCATCACACGTCTGACAGTTTTTAGAACAATACCTCTCACCATTAGTGGAGTTGCATTCAATCGGGGATTATCAGGATGTCAATATATTTTATTAGCCATCAGTATATTATTATACCCGATAGCTTTTTCAAATTGTAGCTACTTAAAAATTTCAAAACGAAAAGATTAAAGACATTACAAGGTCTGTCCAGCGCCAAGTAGAAAGCCAAAGGGGAAAAATTTGCGGGTGATGCAGATGGGGGGGACTGTCAGCTACAGAATCCAGTACAAGCCAATTATCCTTGAGCCTATGTAACGCACAGATTGCTCATGAGGAAGACACATGTTTAAAAGTGGCGTTAGGTTTTTAGAATGCAGTAGACTATCGAGCTATGATGTACCCTAAAGTTTTGTGTAAAAATAAACCAATCGGCTATGGAGACGCTTGCTATGTTAAAAGAAGCACTTTATCCACGGCTTAAGTATTTAAGTGGCACGAAACCTTCAAAGACAGAAGAAAGGACGTTTGTGACGAACAACGCACTGGGTGTCTTTCAAGCTCTTGAACTTCAGACAATGTGGCTAAAATTAAAGTGTTTCTGGGCTATGATCATTCGATGAGTGTCCAGAAGACTGCGGGGACGTTGAGACTTTACAAAATCAATTGTGCATCAAATCGTCATGGAGGAACTTCAATTGTGAAAAATTTGTGCTAAGCTTCTGACTCAGTTTCTAGCAAAATACAGCGTTTCAACGCAGCCCCAACGACCGTATAGCCTCGATCTGTGTCATTGGCGGACTTATATTTCTATTCCCTTGATTAAAATTTAGCTTAAAAGGCTGTTTTGAGATTGTTTCTAATTGTTTTGACAATCTAAAAAACTTGCAGAGAAACTTAATGCCCGTTCTGAAGAGTATATTCCTGTTGGAGACTTCCAAACAGGTATCAATGAGTGGCTGAGTCGTTCGCAAAGGTATATTAATGCAGGAGAAAGCTATTTTAAAGAATACTAAGCGTCTCTAAAATTACCTCCAAATAAACGAATTTTACGGAATTAGTCTCATTACTTTTTGGACATACCATGCATTATTAAAATAAATTATCAGTTTTCAGGTCTTGAATGTAAATGGTGTTGTTAAGGTCAGGTAACTTCGCGAGGGTCCAATGCCCGGATGCAGTGCCCTCCATGGAAATTTTTATAAGGAGTTCGTTTTCATATTCAAGCTGCTTGTAGAGATATTTACGAAATATTCCATACGATTAAGCCGAATAACACGACGTCGGTTCGAATCTAGCACCTCAATCTGCAGCTTTGACAAAAAAACATCTTGGAAAGTGATGGGGTCCTGAAATGTAAGAAAATTATGATAATGGAGAATTCAAAGTTTATTACAATGGGAGATTATTAACATTGACGCAAATTTTAGCTTAAATATATTCACATAAATTTAAACAATTTAGAAATAGAGTAACATTTAACGAAAAATCCTTAATTTACAAAGTTTTTACTACATTAAAATGTTTTTATTTTAGTTATGATTTAGAAAAACAATATTGTTTCACGGATTCCCCCCCCCCCCCCCCGTAAAATATCAATTATGGTGAACGACATAATAGACAACATTCAAAATTCAGAGAGTTCAGATAAAAAGTTATTTACAATTGAAATATTCCTTATTTAAAATTTGTTTTGCAATTAAAATATTATTTATTTATTTAAATTTTCATTAGTTATATAATCAATATTTTTCATTTAATATAGTACATTTAAGTACATCGTTTCAAAAGTTAACATTTTTCAGCTATTTATTTTTCTTAATATAGAATTCGTTAATTTACACGCAACTCTACTTATTGAAGATCTTTATGGCGATAGGGTGGTCAATAGTTAGACGTCTACCTTTTTTTTTTTTTTTTTTTTTTTTTTTTTGTAGTATTCAACACATACATACGTCGTAATGACATGTAAAAGAAAACTACACTAGAGTATAGCGAGCTTAACGAAAATCGGTAAAACTGTTATCTGAAACACCTATATCCGAAATCTAAAATTGGCTTACCTAATCAAAATGACAATCAATTATTTGTATTAACAAACTAATGCATACAAAAGGACATCTTAAAGAGGGAGTTTAAGTAGAAAAAAAAAATACAGCCGTTTTTGAGATATCGACTTTTAAGCCCACTTTCGAATCTTACCAAAATTTCGTAATCACATCTGTACACTGCAAACCATATAATACATATGAAAGGACATTTAAAGACGAGTTAATATTGTGAGTTTGAAGGAAATCCGTACAACTGTCCTTTTAGCATGCATTTCCGAAAACTAAATTTCGCCTACAAAATTAGGACGTCTATTAGTTTTCCTGCAATAACCGAATACTATATACGAAAGGACAACTAAAAGGATCTTTATACATTAAATTTGAATGTAATCGTTAGAGCCGTTTTCGAGACAAGAACTTAAAATATGATTCTACTTCCGGTTTTCCCATTTTCGCCAAAAGTTGGGAAACTCATCTGTCTAATTTATAAAGTTTTGTTATTTAATGTTTTTTAGCATTGGAGACATGATAATCAGAAAATTACCCCTACACATACATACAAACAGACACACTAAGCGACAAAAAAAAAAAAAAAAAAAAAAAAAAAAAAAGCCGCACTTCAAAAAAATAAATAAATAAATAAATAAATAAAAAGGACTTGTACCTTTTTTATTTGTAATAACTTTAAAATTAATGTTTGAAACAAATAAAACTGTCTTGTTTGCATAATACCCAAGGGGTGAAATGATACCTATGTACATTTTCGGTTTAATAATTCGCTTTATTGCACTCTACGAAGTACTTTTTAATAAAAGTCTGCATAACAGTTTCTTTTTGAACATAATGCAATAACCATACACTTCGTATTCTATTATCATTTATTATATGAAATAAAGAAGTTATATTTTAATATATGAAATAAAACTATTTATTTGTTAGATCTAAGCAATTTTTAATTAAAAATATGTATTTTGTTTTGGGTTAATTCCACCTTTATATGGAATTACTGCTTTAATGCGCAATGACATAGTTTTATACAGTTTTTAACATAAATCTCAGAAATTTCAATAAGCCAAATATCACAAATAATATTTTCTAGTTCTGGCAGAGTTGTAGGCTGCAAATTTCGAATCCTCTCCCCTCTCCCTCGCCTTTTTATAGACGAAACACTTTCGAGCGGATCGCGATTACGACTATTTCCATGTCTGGTAAAGAAGAAATTCTACTTTATCCTTTGTCGGATTTACCTTAAAGTGAAAAAAGAAATGATTACTTACAGAATTACAGATTATCATGGGAATGGTTAGGAAATTTTGAAAAATTGAAGTGAATAAACTTACCACAGACGCCGTGTAGTAAGGTGCATTATCGTCTTGAAATGCTGTTTACGGAAATGTCCAAAGATACCTCCAAAATAGTCGGTCAGGCGTCACTTTTATGAAGATTGTGTTTTATTTCGAGTTAATTGATCCCTTGAGCATAAAAATTTGCCGGACTGTTTGAAAAGTTATGCACCTCCGTACCATAATGTACGGAGAATGTGTCACTGTTTTAAAAGTGCGATTTTCATTAAGTCGGTCATATTTTTGTTGTTAGATCTGCTTGTTTTCTTAAGCTCCAAATAAGTTAAACTTGACTCATCAAAGACAGCCAGTTCAGTCCTATAACTAACTAATCATTTTTTTTTTTTTTTTTTTTTTAGCTATCCGAGATCTTGTTTTCCTAATTCTCCTGTCTAGGAATGGAATTTTTTTAAATTTTCTGTCATTTAAACCTGATTTGTTTAATAGTTGCTGTACTGTAGTAAAAGAAACACTTTTTCTGAATCTCTTTTATGTTCTAAATGTAATACAAACCGATTTTATAAGCAATAGCTCTCTAACTTACGGGCATTTTGCTTGAACGAGCAGCATGGCCGCCTAAAACCAAATTTCCAGATTAAACGGCCAAAAATTTTATATCTTGCTAAAAACCCTTTTATCAATATTTCGTTAACATTGAATTATTTTGCCATCTCACGTTTTAAAATATTTTTTGATTTTCATTCAAAAATTAATACTTTTTGTGGCATCGTTAACTGCCTTATTCTTACCATTTTTGAAATAATTTCTAAAATTACGATTTTCCAGACAATTGCATTTTGTTTTTAACACTGAACGCAAAGGTAAAGTGTATGCGGAGGACAACATAATAAAATGCGCTCGAAAATTTGCTTTTTAAACGATAAAATTGGAGGTGAAAAGGAAAATTCCAAGTGCGGCTTTTTTTTTTTTGTCGCTTAGTGTACATTTACACACACGCACTGATAAATTAAAAAAAGAAAAAAAAAAAAAAAAACGCTTTTTTGGATTGAGAAGATCTTAAAACATATAAATTATATGAAAACTCGATATCAGAGTTTTTGACCATAAAAAATATTTCCATTTACGATAGTAATTGCGTAATATAAATAAATATTAACACTTTACAGAATGGTGAAGCAATATTTAATCAATTTTCAGAATAAACAACAAGGAGGAAAATATAATAAAGTTTTAATTATTACTATGGAATAACCGAAATTTTTGGATACTATTTATTATGCATGCTAGTTTATCTTTACTTAGATAATGCTGTAAATTACAGCTGTCAGTGTTGAATTGTTTGCTTCCAGGAAGCCATAGATTGAAGTAACTCACATCCGCCGTTTTCTATAATGATAGTCTTTAAAAGGTGAGGAAACGCTGGAAGAAATGTACAGCTCTGGATAGTAACTATGTAGAAAAGTCTTAAGAATAAGAAATAAAAATTAAGTTTTTATCTCGATTATGTATTAATAATATCTGTAAGATCTATATTAATAGTATATATACATTCATATATGTATGAATGCAAACAATCTCCTTAATGTTATATTTTTTTTTAATTCCGATAATGTTTAATAGTGTATTATTTCATTTGCTAACAAAAATTCCTAACAATTTTATGTAAATAGTTTTATTCTAATAAGTTTTCTTCTGGAGTTTCAACTTTTCAAAATCGTGATTTCCCATGGCATATCTAGATATTTACAATTTCTATTTTCTTCAAAAACCATATTTTCTCTCTACAGAAATGTTTTACGTTGAACAGTAGCTTATTATCTCTAAAATATTGTATGACATGTAAAATAAATACGTCGTGGGATTTACCAGTAATATTTGCAGGCTTTCAGCCATTGTATCATACTCATCAATTATCATACTCTATTTTCTTGTTTGCAAATGAGACTCGACGAAAACGACTTCTTTCTTAGGCAAGTGAAATAGATCAAAATGACAGATTATAAACTTTTGTTTTACTTAAAATCAAAATATTCATTGTAGAATAAGGTGATTAATTTTTGGATACTGTTGGATCATATCCAAAATTAACTTAAACGAGTAAGATTTTGAATTTTCATATGTAAATTTAAGTTATTGGTTAGCCAGGTTTTGTTTCGAGGATAGAGCGAACTAGTTGATTTGTCATGATATTGCTGTTTTACTAGTTCTCTAGTATAATATTGCTTGTTTACTGAATATGACGTACATTATTTATAAGAATGATTTTAAACATGAAAATTTTGTTTTCGTTTTACCATTTAGGTCGCCTCAGTGTTGAATCCCAGACAATCGCCAACTGTCTATCGCGTAGTTCAAGTGGAATGTTAAACACACACTTAACCATATTTTGTTTTAAGGGGATAGACAAGAACTTATTTGTCACGACAGTGTTGTTTTAAGTGTCTTCTTGTAAATAAATGCTTGTTAATTAATTTAAAGCCTTAAAGAATGTTTAAAAATATATATGTATATAAAAGTGCTTTTCATGTACCATTTTACTTATTACGGATGCATTCATAAATGACTGTCGTCCATTATTTTTCTTTGAAAATCGCGCATTGCATGTATTCTTTTCAGGTTAAGGGGAACAATTTCTAGAAGTTATGTAACTGTAAATTTTAAATATAGAAAAAAAAGTGCTTTTAATTTGCCATTTTATTTTTTACGTTATACACTCATAAATGACTGCCGTCCATTATTTCTTTGAAAATCGCGCATTGTATGTATTCTTTTCAGGTTAAGGAGAACAATTTGTAGAAGATATATAACTTTTAATTACCTGAAATATTCAGCAATACTATGAAATAGTGACATTTTATGAAATTGTTTTCCGTTGCATTTTTAAAGTATTAAAACTTATGTTTGTTAATAAATAAATATATAAATAAATTAAATAAAATAAAAGTTTGCTTTTATCTGAGGAGATTACATGTGAATGCTTAAAACTTTTAAATGTCCAGTTTTTCAGAAATGATTTTTTTTTTTACTTGTAAAATATAGAACGTAGTGAAAAAAATATCAATAAATTAAATGATTTCTGAAAAAAAAAAAAAAAAAAAAAGAAGAAGAAGGAGAAGAAGACAGAAGAAAAAAAAATCAATTTAAATAAAAGAAAATTGGTACACGTTCATTCTTTTAATGTCATAATAATAAATATATTTCTTTTTATGTCGTAAACAAAGTGAACGCATATTTTTATTTTATTATTATTACTATTACTATTATTATTATTATTTTGACAAGAACTTGTTTTTTCTTTTTAATAATTTTAAAGTTAAAATGGGGGTTTTATTTAATATCTTTTGAACCAATTATCCAATTGAATTTTTTTTAAAAAAAGACATGAGTTAGATATTGTCCTGAAAAATAAGTATTCCAGTTTTCGTACAGAGCAGTTGAATGGTGTAGCTTTCTATAGTTAATTAAAACCTGAGATATTATATATATATGTGTGTGTGTTTGAATTAGTTGCGCTGCTGCAAGTTTCCTAATGATAAAATTGTTGTCTGAAAGCAATAGTCTTGTCCTACTAAAGAGAAAAGCATAAGAAAATGCTAGACATAAAATTACACAAGTTTTATCTAAAAGAAAGATCTGGCTTTTTGATCATATTACAAATGAAACACTCAATATATGCTTGCAACACAAACACACACACACACACACAAAAAAGGGAAAATATTACAAATATGTAAATATTCTGGTGTATAACAACCACACGACATCCATTACCCACTATTACACATATTATACATATACTTTTTAGAGATGATGTCTTCAGATGATATAAAATTGACCTAACAAAATAGACACCTAACAATTTTCCTGTAAGAGAAAACTGATACATGTGTAGAAACATACAAAACAGAATTTACATAGCGAGTAAAAAAAAAAAAAAAAATAAATAAATAAGGTAGAACTTTTATTTGATACATCAGTTTCCAAGATCTAAAACTGATTTAACTAATAAAGAAAATACTGCTAATTTTCCTGTAATAACATATGTAATGCATGAGAAAGGATTTTTAAAAGGTGTTTATATAGCAATTTTCAAGAAAATCGTCAGAGTCGTTTTTAAGGTATTGACTTTGACCAAAATTTAGATAATTGTTCACCGGAAAAGAACTACATACGAAAGTATATCTAAAAGGCAGTTGGTATGGCGAATTTGAAAAAAATCCGTACAGCAAGTTTTAAAGGAATGCATTGGGAGACTTCAAATTGAGATACTTATGCAGGACGCTCATCAATTTTTCTGAATCAACCAATTAATTCATACGAAAAGACATTTAATAAATTGTTTAGATAGCAACTTTGAAGAAAATTGTTAGAGCTGTTTTTGAGATAAGGGCTTACGATCCCACTTTCGGTTTCCGATGTCCCACTTCTGGTTTTCTAGTTTTCACTAAAAGCTCGAAAAATCCTCCGTACGCTAGACCTGCATCAATTCTGAAATTACGTTGTTCTGTCTGTATTAGTTTCGGAGTTATGATTGTCAGAAAATTCCTCACACACATAAACACATACACGCACACTGACCAAATTGCCTAAAACTACTTTTTTTGGAATCAGGAAACCTTTAAACATGCAAAGCAGGTGAAAACTCGATACAGAATTTTTCGACTGAATGAACACATTGCATTACCTACGCTAGTCGGGTAATGGAAATAAAAATCCCTAATGCGGAATAATAGCAAAACTGTTGACAGAATAGTATTTTTTCTTTAAAATTATTTAGCACCGAACAATGTTGTAATGCCAAAGACGATACCACATATTCGGCACCTTTCGAGTATATAAAGTAAGTGTACCAATGGCTGGTAGGGAGGTGACAGAAGTAGTGTACACTTTTAATTTTACACTCAAAAAATAAGTTTTCTAAGTCGTGCATAAGCTCGTGTATTCAAAGTTGGTGTTGCAGTCCTCTGCACTTAATGTCTGGAACTAGAAAGGTATCAAGCCAACAGCTACTGAACGAAATCATTTTAAATTAAGATGCGCAAATGTTTTGTAATCATATCATTATTTCATACTGTTTTGGAGAAAGTGCGGCAAATTTTGTTTGATTTGTATGCAGTTGTTTTGAGGTAATATCTAGTACCTTCTTTTATATGACTAAAATAAAATTTCAAAATTCATTTACTGTTTTATTATTTTAAATTTTTTTGATAGCATATAACATTTTTAGAGGAGTCTACTACTGGTACGGCGATAAATAATCATTACCCAGTAGGGAACGCCTCTGCTCACTAATGGTCTATCAATAATCTTTCATTAACAGCAACATCTACGAGTCTGTGGATTCGTGATGAGACAGTCAAAATTCATGGTATTTCTAATAAAGTAGTGGTTTAGTCAATTTAGTCTTTAAACCTTCTAATGTGTCTCTTGTAGCATTGAATGAAATCTAAATAATAATAAGAAAACGTCAAATGGCATTGTCCCAACTATTATCACTGAGTTGCAAAAACAAATAATGACTAAATTTAAACAAAATAATTAAATTTGAAGCACCGCAGTTGGTCTGCTAATTTAAATTATTTAATTTTTCAGAGGTAATTTGTTTTTGATGTAAATTAATACCTATCTATTTTATTCTATTAGCAGATTATTATTAGAAAAAGTATCTTCATTAGTTAAATGGAGAAAATTGTAAATATGGGCACACTCTTTTGCTTTTAACTCAAAGTTACTTTCGTTTTTAAAAATAATTTAGGTTTTTGATCTGTCACAAAACAACATTAAATTGACATTTGTGTGACCGATATTTTTTTATTTTAATCAAGAATTGTCTTAAAGACTATCAGTTATCCCGAGTAAATTTCAATGCAGACGTAGAGAGAAAAATACGCGGCACTCCCAGTTAAAGGAGGAAGTAAAACTGTCCAGTCATCATTTTATGAAACTCTCTTCTGCTCGATTTCAATCTCTCACGTAGATGTAATGTTGTTTTTCTGTGAATATGTAGCTCTAACTTTGCAGGGCGTTTGAAAACGCTCTTATATATTTTATATTACACATTTATTCAAGAAAATTAAAGTTATATAAAAGAAAAAGGAAAAAAGGAATCCTAAAATCAATCATAATTCACACATGAAAACTAATAGTTTAAAATGTTCATAAGTTTATTTTTTAGCTTGATCGTGAATCAAGATCGTGCCTCTCCAATGGATTAAACAATTAATTGGACGCATGGTGTACCAGTGCTGTTTGTCTTATCCAGGTAAGTGAAATCTTACCTATTCATTATTAATATTATTTAATATAAATAAAAGATTATACAAGCGCTCTATATCAACAATATATATATATATAATTTTATAAGAGATGCTAATAATTAAGACAGCGCAATAATTTGCACTACCGAGAATCCAGTATTAAATTTAGTTATTTTAAATTAGATTATGAGACCGATTCTCTTAATTAAAGGGTCTCATAAATAATAAATAAAGAGCGCAACGACGAATAAAATTACAGCACTGGGACTTAAAAAGAAAGAAATTATGAAATATAATTAATCTATATGTTTGAAGAAATTCAATTAAGCATATTATATATATACAAATAGTATAACTGTGAATTATTATATACTGAAATCAACTGGTACGTGTTCATAACTAAACATAAATTTTTTATAACTGATAGACATTGATAAACACTCAGTAAATCTGCTCTGTTTGAATACTATTAAAAATATACGCTACATATTATAATATATAATAGTATATTTCGATAAATTAAATAAATAACAAAAATGGCAGCATCCGCAAAGGAAACAACATACGTCGAGAAATTAGATGCCAATAATTATGATGGTTGGAAGTTTAAGATTGAAATGCTCCTCACGAAGGAGGATCTCTTCCAGGTTATTATAGAAGCGCCCCCAAACCCATTAACTGATGAATGGCGATCTAAAGATCGAAAGGCGCGCGCCATAATTAACTTAGCTATAGAAGATACACAGATAGTGCATGTAAAACACCTGTCCACAGCCAGGGAAACATGGGATGCACTTAAAAATATACATGAGAGGGCAAATCTGAGCAGCAAATTATTCTTACTCAGAAAATTATATTCCACCAAACTAGCAGAAGGGGGAAATCTGATAGAACACATATCTAGTATTTATAAGTTAAGGGACAAATTATTAGCGATAGGAGAAAAAATAAATGAGCAGCACTTATCAGCGTTAATGTTGTGCTCGCTACCTCCTAGTTATGATACCCTGATAACGGCTATCGAAGCCAGAAATGACGAAGAACTTACACCAGAATACATTAAAAATAAATTGTTTGACGAATATATTAAAAGGACAGAAAATCACCAAACAAAAGGTGAAAACGCGTATAAAACTCAAATTAAGCGTAAAACACCACCAAGTAAACATTGCAATTTTTGCGGAAAGAATTCACACACCCGTAACGAATGCTGGCATTTAAACGCCAGACCAAATCATAACCAAAGAAGTTATAATAATTTTCATAACAGCGGTAATAATCCCAGCAAGTACAAAAACAAAAATAAAACACAACTCATAAAGGAAACTGAAAACAAATTAAAAAATCTTACATTTATCATTGATAAAACTGAGCATAACTCATGGATAGTCGACAGTGGGAGTAGCAGGCATATCTGCAACGACATAAACCAATTTACAAATCTGAAAGACAACGAAAAGGTTAGTGTTATGCTAGCGAACGGGCACTCCGTAGTCTCACAGGGTTGCGGCGACGTAAATCTTAAAGTAATTAACTCGGATAAGGAAATAAACAATATTACTTTTAAAGAGGTTTTATACATACCCAACATAGCCACAAATCTAATATCGGTAAAGAAAGCAACAGAGAATGGTTGTGTTGCTATATTTAAAAATCATGAATGTAAAATCAAATTCGGGAATAAAACTTATATAGAAGCGAACTTGACAGATAATTTATATGAACTACAAACGAGCGAAAAATTTTCCGAAAGTGTAAATATTGTAGAAGCTTGCGAAAACAAGAATTGTATTAAATTGTGGCATGAAAGATTAGGGCATAAAAATCTACAACAAATAAAAGAACTCGTCGACAAAAATATGGCAACCGGAATAGAGCTAAATAAATGTAAACACAACACAGAATGCGAAATCTGTATCATTTCAAAATTGGAGGATGACACATATCCGAAAAAGGCAACTTTTAGGGCAGAAAAACCATTAGATCTAGTTGTTTCAGATGTTTGCGGACCCTTTCAAACTTCCACAATAGGAGGGAAAAATTATTTTTTAACGTTTATAGACGACTACAGTCGTTTCACATTTACATACTTACTGCGAAATAAAAGTGAGGTGTTTGATAAATTTAAACAATATTATGCGTTGACTTTAAACAAGTTCGGCAGGAAAATAAAAATATTGCGTACCGATAACGGCGGAGAGTATACAAGCAATGAATTTGAAAACTTTCTCGCGAATGAAGGAATCGAACACCAATTAATAGTACCGCATTGTACTCCTCAAAATGGTGTGGCGGAGAGAAAAAATAGAACATTGGTTGAAATGACCAGATGTTTGTTAAGACAAAGCAGCTTGCCAAATAAATTTTGGGGTGAAGCCCTTATGACTGCTAATTACCTACAGAATAGATTGCCAACGAGTGCATGCGATAAAACACCATATGAAAAATGGAATGGAAATAAACCAAATCTCTCGCATATAAAATCATTTGGTTGTAAGGCATATGTGTATACTCACAAAACCACAAGAGGGAAGCTAGACAACAGGGCAAAGGAAGGAATACTTGTTGGTTATGACCTTAGAAGTAAAGGTTATAGAGTATTTATAGATAATAATGTTAGGATATGTAGAACCGTAAAATTCGTTGAAACAAAAACAAAGGATAATAATTTTGAATATATTGATAATGAACTGTTAGAGACAAACAATAATACAAATGAAGGGAATTCTAGCGAAACAAACGATCATAAAAATAACTTCCCGGTAATATTAAATGAAATAAATCAAAATTCGGACCAAACTGAGGATGTTAATCGTGACATAACAGATCGAATAATTCCGAGAAGGTCGGAAAGAGCTAACAAAGGTGTTCCACCTGACAGATTTGCTTTAATGACAAATACTATGAACGTAAACGAACCCAAAACCTTCAATGAAATATTGCAGATACAAAATTCCATAGAAAGGGAAAATTGGCTAAAAGCAGCCAAAGATGAAATTGCTTCTTTAAACGAAAATAATACATGGGAATTAGTAGACCCTCCCCCTAACACACACATAGTAGGCTCAAAATGGGCATTCAAGGCGAAATATAATGATAAGGGTGAAATCCAAAAATATAAAGCCAGGCTTGTCGCCAAAGGCTTTAGCCAAAAGTATGGGGTAGATTATGACGAGACGTTCGCCCCGGTGGCGTCTCATACGACAATTAGATCTTTTCTTGTAATGGCCCTATATAAAAACTTAGAATTAAACCACTTGGATGTAAAAACCGCGTTTTTACACGGTGAGCTCGAAGAAACAATTTACATGCAACAACCGGAGGGATTCATAAATCCCGGTGAAGAACATAAAGTCTGTAAATTACACAAAGCCATCTACGGGCCATCTACATCAGCCAGGGCTTGGAACTCTAAAATAAACGAAACATTAACAAAGTTGAATTTTACACAGAGTTCCACTGACAAATGCCTTTACAAAAGAAATACAAATAACAAAACCGTCTACATACTAGTGTATGTAGACGATATATTAATTGCTGGAACCAAACATGATATAAACAATATAATAGAAGAACTTAGGCGTGAATATAGTATTACCAACCTTGGGAGCGTTACTAATTATCTGGGAATAAATATAACACGACCAGACAGCAATACTTTGTTAATAGATCAGTCAAACAAGATTAAACAATTAGTAAATAAATTTAATTTAGAAAATGCGAAACCCACTAATACTCCCATAGATACAAATTACTTAAAGGATTATAAGAATGAAAATTATTTAACTGACAATACTGATTATAGAAAGGCAGTAGGAGCACTTCTATATATAGCCACTGTCAGCAGACCAGACATCAGTGCTGCCGTCAACCTTTTATCTCGACACAACGAAAGACCCAGAGTATGTGACTGGGAAAGTGCTAAGAAAGTAATAAAGTACCTCAAAACAACAATAAATTTAAAATTAAAATATGACAATGAACATCCTGCTATACTAACCGCATATGCGGACGCTGACTATGCGAACGACCCCCAGGACAGAAAGTCCATTACAGGAAACGTATTCTTTATTGGGAATAATCCCATCTATTGGTACTCTAAAAAACAAAAATGTGTCAGCCAATCCACCGCAGAAGCGGAATATATAGCAGCAGGATGCGCTGCTCAAGAAAGCCTGTGGATCATTAGACTTTTAAATGACTTAGATCTAAATCAAATAAAACCAATCACAATTTATGAAGATAACCAATCAGCGATTAAATTAATTGAATCTGACAAATATCAAGCGCGGACAAAACATGTCGACGTCAAATTTCATCTAATTAAATAATTGTATGAAGAAGGAACCATCAGACTACAATACATCCCCAGCAACGAAATGATTGCCGACATCTTTACAAAACCCCTACCAGGGCCGGCTTTTAAGACTTTAAGAAACAAACTAAATTTAGGAGAACATTGAAAATACCGGTCAAGTAGGGGTGTCACAAAACAACATTAAATTGACATTTGTGTGACCGATATTTTTTTATTTTAATCAAGAATTGTCTTAAAGACTATCAGTTATCCCGAGTAAATTTCAATGCAGACGTAGAGAGAAAAATACGCGGCACTCCCAGTTAAAGGAGGAAGTAAAACTGTCCAGTCATCATTTTATGAAACTCTCTTCTGCTCGATTTCAATCTCTCACGTAGATGTAATGCTGTTTTTCTGTGAATATGTAGCTCTAACTTAGCAGGGCGTTTGAAAACGCTCTTATATATTTTATATTACACATTTATTCAAGAAAATTAAAGTTGTATAAATAAAAAAAAAAAAGGAAAAAAGGAATCCTAAAATCAATCATAATTCACACATGAAAACTAATAGTTTAAAATGTTCATAAGTTTATTTTTCAGCTTGATCGTGAATCAAGATCGTGCCTCTCCAATGGATTAAACAATTAATTGGACGCATGGTGTACCAGTGCTGTTTGTCTTATCCAGGTAAGTGAAATCTTACCTATTCATTATTAATATTATTTAATATAAATAAAAGATTATACAAGCGCTCTATATCAACAAAAGATATATATATAATTTTATAAGAGATGCTAATAATTAAGACAGCGCAATAATTTGCACTACCGAGAATCCAGTATTAAATTTAGTTATTTTAAATTATGATCTTCATTAGCAAGTATAACAAGATTACTAAATGTGAGAAGGTAAAACAACGATTAGTACCATTTATTTCAATTCGAAAACGAAGATTTACAAAAAGCTTTTAAAAAAGCACCAGAAAAAATTGGGTGCAAGTATGGACCCATTCCAAAAAAGTCACACACACACATACATACAAAAAAAAAAAAATAAAAAAATAAATAAAATAAAAATAAAAATAAAACAAATCAGTTTAAAATGTTTCAAAACAATGATATAGAGAATTTTTTTTTTTTTTTTATTACGGGGAAAAAGTCTTTTCAGAAATCGCAGACGTAAATGGCTCTTTTAAACCCGGCACAATCTAAGTGCGTTCACATTGGGCACATAACATTTTATACCAGTCTTTTCCGCGAGTGTGTTTAGAGAGCATTCCATCACGAACGATGCAAGTTGCACCTTTCGAATTTGATTGATCCCCATCCTTGATATACAGGTTGATATCATCATCGTTGTCCATAAGGGGAGGGTCACGGTCACAGTAGTCTGATAAGTCCGATGACGATCTTATCGTTTCACGGGTCGAATTTTCTTTTTTGAAGGCTGGGTTTTTCCACCCCTGGCCTGTCTCTTACCTTGACGGATCTTGGCTATCTTACCTCGGGAAACGTGTCCTTTTGAGAGCACTTTTGTCAAGCGACTCGGTCAATTTCTCCTTACATGGGGATCAAATGATGAGGATGGACCTTGCTATTTTGCGTTCACGAGAAGTGGGTTTTTTCTTAATGTTGGAGAAAAAACCCTCAGGAGATATATTGAACGGTGACACTGCATTTGGAGTCCTTGTAGCCCACACTGTAAAAGGGTGTTCATACTTGCACCAACCCCATCTACGAAAGATGACCTCTATAACATGTAAACTGAAAGTGTGCTAGACTAAAAGCGGGCTTTTAATCTAGCTTAGGATCTTCATTTTCCGAATATCACTGTGAAATTATTTTAAACTAATCATAAGAACATGAAAAGAAAACAATTTCAGATACCAGTCTAAAGTTTTCAGTCAAGAACAAACATCAGTTTGCCCAATAACTCACACTGCATCCACACTACTTGAAAGAATGGTTCCAACTGCTGTCTACTATCTTATGTCAACAAGTTTCGCCATCTACAGTCCTTGCCACCAGATTTCAGCACCTCCCATAGTTACTTGTGGTGAGGTGCTCATATATACCCCTGTGCCCGTTTTTACACTTTCTCTTCTATATATATCCAATGAGCTAGTATTCTCTATTTTTTTTTTCTAAATTTCAGAAGTGCCCACAATTTCGTTTTGCGTGTACACTAATAGCTCATTTAAATTTCTCCGTATTTTATTTACTTATTTACTTTTTTGAGTATACAAAATTCTCAGTTCACAGCTTCCACTGTACAGCCATGTAAAGAATTAGCCAATTGATGTATCGAACGCTGCTTTTAGTCATCGAGAGCAGATGGTTGAATTAAAATGATAATTACCTTCAAACTTTGTTGGAAAATGTTAAAAATGCCTAGCACAAGTAACATTGCACTTCCAGCAGTTTCCATTTACGTCCTAAAACGTATATGAATATTTTTGTGTGACCGTGTAAAACTTAAAACTGTTCGTACCATATTATATACAAAAAGTGCTTTTGTGCATAAAAATGATGAATCTTAATTTCATTTTATTTTGTTCCGTAAAAATGTACAAAATATATTTTATAGAAATACCTCATAGAACATAAAGCATTGGAATACTTTCAAGTGTTTTTATACACAAATGAATAAAGCTACGTATACCATTTTCACTAGTTTACATACTCTAATAGGCTTTAATAGTATATATCGTTTTCAAGATATTATGAAAAAAAAATTATAGAAGTTAGAATACAAAAAAGTTTAGACGGATAGAAAATCAGACAAATCGAAATTATAAAAACATTTGTTCGAAAGTGTAAAAAATTACAAAATCAACTTGTAAAGCAAATTTATGCTATGAAAACAAAAAGTAAAGTTAATTAGGATAATAAAATAAAAAAAATATATACATATTTTTTTTAAATAAAATTTTCATATACAGTAACTTTTCTTTCTATATTAGATTTCTTTAATCATATGAAACAAATCAATGTCTTAGTTAAAAAAAAGTACCAAAAAATAAATAAATAAATAATTTCCAAACTTAACATAAATTTATATATATATATATATATAAAAGAATGAAAAAGCAAATATTTAAAAAAGTACTGAAATTTATTGTGTTTTATTAAATGTAAATATTTACCAACTTTTATTTGTAACAAACAGGTTAAAAACAATTTTATTATTTTGGAATTTTAAATGCAGTTATGTAAAAAATTGCAGGTAACATCATGAAAACGTATCATATAATGAGAAAAATTATAAACATTTATATATATATATATTTTTTAATAGCATCATGACCACAAACATGATCATATTCTATTCCTCAAAAATCCCTTCCTAGTACATTAAATTACGAAGCTAATTGTACAGAAAGGAACAACTTTCTATAATTTATTTATTTACTTTGCTTAACGAAGTTGATGAAAATGCCTCTATAAATTTGAAGCAGATGTTTATGAAGTTCTCTTCGACGTTTTAGATGGACTTTATAAAATCTAGCAACTTGTTTATGACAACCATTGCCAAACTTTATGCAATAATTTCCCGAAACTTATTACATAAAATTGATATTTCATATTTTTTTAATAGTCATATATATATAATAAATTATTTTTAATAAATTTCAAGTTAAAGCTTTATTGAAGTTAAATCTTTTCTTTTTCGGAAACAGAAACAGGAATTACTTTTTTAAAGTTTCAAGAGAACTTACAATTTTACGTAAAGATAATTAATTGCATGTTTTATTTATAAAATATTCTGGTGTGTCACTCACACGACTCTCTCTTACCCTGAAATTTAATACTATAAATACAGGCTAGAAATTAAGAGGTACCATAACGAGTACTATGTTAAAATAGTACCTATGTTAACCTATGTTAGTAAACCTATGTTAAAATAGTTCAAATCAGGTTTCGGAAGAGTTTCATATTATAATTAGTTCTGAAATTATCAGTATCTGAAGGGGGCTACCGCCCCCTCAACCCCTCGTTTCATTACTGCACCTAAATTTATATAGAATTTAAATCTATTATTAAAATTAGAAGCTCACTTATAATTATTTAGACAACTTTCACATACTCCTTGAAACTTATTAGTCATGATCAAACTTTTCCAGCAACAAACTTGTATTAATTTGAAAATACAACTTTTGGATCTCCTAAAATTATTCGTTTTTAAGTTACTCTAAGAGACACGGACAAAGATCAAAAGTTAAAAAACTTGACTTAGAAAATCATTAAGCCTCAAAACGTGTAAATATACAAATGACAAGCGATGAATATTTATCTTAAAAACGTACATTATTTACCATATGCCTATGAGGAATTCATTTCAATTCTTGAGCAGCTTTCCTGGAAATGGTAAAATATTATAGTAAATCACTTCCTCTAACAATAAAAAAAAAAAAAAAATGTTATTGCTTAAATATTTGCAGCCCTTTATATCTTTTGAAGGTTATGTACAAACCACATGATGCACCTAAATATAATTCTATAACAATAATAACCTGAAATACACTTCCATTAACTTTCAGCTATTTTCGCACTATAATCTAGTTCTTTTGTGTAGCTCTGTAAATGAACAGCGAATGATTTTCCTACCATATTCTATATGAGACATGTTTTTATGCATATAAAAAAATATATATTCATTTCATTTGGTTTAGTAGAGTCTATATATAGATGTCTCTACTTACCTGCGATTTCTCCCATAGACGCAATGTATCTGAATTCTCTTGTTGTCTGTATACACGAACCATTTGCTTCATCTCAACGAAAAGCTTAGTGTAGCATCCCTAAATCATAAATATCATTTTGAAGTTGTATGATATATTTATGATCCTCAAAATGGATATTTATGTTCAATTTTGCCCTATCTGCCATGTTAAATCGTAAATTCTAAATAGCTTACGAAATTTTTAAATTAAAAAATTCATAGTCAGGGATGTTCATGCCAGTACCCTAAATGACATTTTTAAAATGTTCTTACATCTTTACGATGAAAATATCCCTCAAATCCCACGTTTATGCGAAATTTTGCCGTGTTCTGTCATGTTAAGAAATTCGTAAATTTCGAATAATTTGCGAAATTTTCAAATTATCATGTTTATACCTAAGATGTTCATCCTGGCATGAAAACTGATATTTAAACGCTGTTCTTGCATCTTTACGATAAAAATATTTCTTTTCATGCATGTTTAAGTGAAATATTGTCCTATTTTCCCATGCCGTAAAAAAAATCGTATATTTCGTATAAAATCGTAAATTTCGAAAAATTTAATTAGAAATTTTTTAATTAGAATAAAATTTTTTAATTAGAATGTTGCAAATGAATAGGGTTCTTGCCAATGTCATAAATAATATTTTAAAACTAGTCCGACCACTCTGCGGTCATTTGCTTGTGAGATATCGTGTACACATTCTAACAAACTAGCGAAATAACGGACTAGCACACTAAAACGAACTAACAAACTGACAGGCACCCTACAGACGGACACCATACCCATTTTGATATTTTCGGATTTCTCACACCTAAAAATGTGTTAAAAAGTCAAAAAAGCGATGTCAAAATTTGTAGGATTACCTAAGTTTCCCATATGATGGGGAACTAATATCTGTTCTTACATCTTTACGAAAAAAAATATTTCTTTTCATGCACGTTTAAGTGAATTTTTGCTCTATTCTCCCATCTTAAGGGAATCGCAAATTTAGAATAACTTTGAAATTTTTTAATCAGAATGTTTCAAAGGAATAGTGTTCTTGCCAGTTTCATAAATAATATTTTAAAACTGTTCCGACCTCTCTGCGTTTATTTGCTCGTGCGATATCGTGTACACAGACTAACATACTAACGGACTAACAAACTAACAGACACCCTACAGACGGATACCATATCCATTTTGATATTTTCGGATTTCTCACACCTGAAAACGTGTAAAAGAGTAAAAAAAACCGAGATAAAAAATTTTCCCGATTACCTAAGTTCCTCATACCTATAGTATGATAGGGAACTAATAGTTATTCAAATATTATTAATTTCATTCCATTTTATTTGTTTTTATTTATTTACTTTCTTTAAAATAATTAAATTAATAATTTAAATAAATTTAAATAACTAATTAATTTTTTTTTTTTTTTTAGACTTGTGATTATGCGTTAATTCTTTTCATACCTTTTTAACTTTTTACACGTTTTTTTTTTCTTTTTTCCTCCTTACAAAGCTGCAGTGTTTCGCACTAAAATATAAAAGTAAAATTATATTAAAATATAAAAATTCTGTCATATTATATATGAAGTAACATGTATTACAGGTAATAAAAACTATAAAAAATGTAAATATAGCTATTATTTTCAGAAAAATATTTCAAGATAAAAATTAAATTCTTGAAATAGAAATCGCACATTTCATATAAATATTACAGAGAAAACCAAACATGATTGCGTGAATTGCTTCCATTAACAAACTTTCATTTAAATGTGCAGGGAAACTACATCTGCGAGAAATGAAGGAAAAATCCTACCATAACATAAAAATAAATCCCTTATATATATTTTTGGTTATGATTGTGAACATCTTATAGGGTATATAATGCAATAATGCCATTTCATCATAGATAGTGATTTGCAGTCCATTTAGAGGTGATACGAGAATTTTTGGAGATATAGTTTCTCAGAAAATACCGCTATAATAACTGAAGGAAAATGCGATAGAATTTATGGATTAGTAATAAATAATTTATTCTTTTATCACTTTCATAAACTATTCTGAGTTATATGCAAAAAACGAAATATTATATGAATGCAGTTAGCGTAGAATTTAGACATTGTTTTAGTTTATGAGCAGAAATAATGAACAGAGAGAGATATTCGAGTTCTTTTATGAGAAATTTTACAGTGACTTGGAATACATTTACTTTCGAGGGTGGAGTGAGGGAAATGGTAAGGTATGAATAGCGTCGAGTTGAGAAAGTAAAGGTCGCCAATGGAATGCTATATTGGAGGAGGTTGCAAATGATGGTGGTGAGTTAACATATTGGGTTGAGAAGGTAAATGTCGCCAGTTGAATTTAGTATTGGAAGTGGACTAAAGTGATAATGTCGAGTAGAGGTAAAATGTTCGGTTGAGAATGTGAAGGTCTCTAGCTGGATCCAGGATATTTTGGCGCTGGGATGCGGGAGATAGCTATGGTTGGAAGTGTCGAGGAGAGGTGCATTTGGGTTGGCATGAAGTGTCTCTAGTTATTGCTTATGTAGTTTGAAAATTTAAGAACAGGATCTACGTAGATTGCGAAAGGTGGGTAGAAATTGAATATGAGTAGTTTTAGAAGTATTTTTTTGAAGTGGTTAGTTAGTTAGTTGGGTTTTACGTCGCACTAGTGCAGCGCAGATGGGCGATTGGCGACGGTCTGGGATTCGCCCTTAGAGGTGGTCCGGAGACATGCCATCGCAATTTCGATCCTCCACGGAAGGGATGGCTCTCCCGCTTCGGTGACACCCAGAGGTATAATTTTTTATGGGAACATGGAGGACATTGCGGCCACGACAGATTTTACGTGCACCAGCCGCCATTAGTGTACACGGCGGTCTTTGGCCGGCTCGAGTACCGAACCCGCAATCTTCCAATTACGAGGCCGGCAATCTACCGACTGGGCTACCGCGGCCCTTTTTTGAAGTGAATCGTTTTTTAATGTAAGGAGTTTAAAAAGACTGCTTAAAGGAGCACTTGGTGTGTTTTGTTTTTTGATGGAGTGTTTTTTTGATAGGAAGCGATCTAAAAAAGTGTTTTGGTAGGCGATAGTTCTTCTTTATAAAGGGTTAAAGCATAGTTGCCGACATTTTAATTTATTCCGTAGCACTTTAACTCCCGCCTTTAATTCCCACCACTTTATTTTTAGAATATTTTTCTCCAGTATATAACTACGATAAAATAAGAAAATATTACTCATAAAAAAAAGTGCTGTGGAATAAAGGCGGAACTAAAAATGCTCCGGAATAAATTAAAACGTTGGTAACTCTGGTTAAAGTTCCCGAGTGACAGCTGGAGATAACACAATCTGCTACTGTGTTGAGGCAAGTAGTTGATATAGTCTAAATTGTATTATGGTATATTTAAGTTCTATTTACGAGTTCTTCCACATCGCGAACCCTTCCTTTCCTCTATAAATTAAAATGTGTTAAAGTATCTGGTTCTCTCTATACTATTACTATTTACACTATCGATGGTCATGAATGAAAGAGAAGTTCAAGTTGACGCAGCGAACCAAACATTATAATGTAACTACGGGGGGTTAGTGCAACTACTCCCTATCACCTAATTGATAAGTTAAATTTGGATCTAACAGTCATCATATCTGTTTCTTTAGACATAGCTATATTATATTTAGCCTTAGAAGACCAAATGAAATATGAAACACTGATAGTTCAGAAGTCTGGAAAATTTATTACATTTCCACTCTCTGACAGACTGCCATTGTCAGATTTCGGAAATTTGTTACTGTTGTATTTGTTAAGAGAACTCTACAATTTTTGGTAAGCAAATTAAATTTTGCATATAGATTTTGAATATAACTTCAGAATTGTTCTATATTTTACAGTTGTGTCATGTTAGTTCATTGAACTAATCAAATACCATTTCCACACTTTTTAAATGAGTAACATTAGCCAATTATATCAATGAACTTGGTAAACCTACTTTTAGCCAATAACTCTTAGTTTCTTAAATTTTTAAACTAATATATATATGAAGATTTTATAATTTAATCTTGGTAAAATATATGTAGACGATGCTTACGATATCAACAGATATCCAGATTAGATAAAGAAAAAAATTGGAATTTAAATAGTTTGTTTTAACTGAAGATACATAAAGCATAATAAAACTAATTGCTTTAATAGGTAGCAATAAAACCGTAAATGTAAGATCATTAGGGGAAAAAAAAAAGATTTTTCGATGTAGAATTTAAGCAGTCTCTTTAATATTTATGCGATATATATATATTACATATAGAACAGTGTTGCCAAATTGGTGACTTTTTTATTCAATAATAGTCAATAACTTTGAGAAGTGATATTTGATATACAGAATAGGTGATCAATTTTCGATGTGATTAGGCAACAGTTACAATTAAACTTTAGTGGTGGATATTGAATAAAAAATGTCCCCAAACCTATTTCCCCCCCCCCTCCAAGAAAAAGAAAAAAAAAACCAGAAAATTTTAGCTTTGTAATTTAAATTCTATTCTTACCTGACAATAAATTGTGTTTTTATGAACATTGTAGACCATAAAAAACGTGTTCTTTGGTAGCCAATCATAACATCTCTTTGGAAACCAAAGTTTTAATTTCAAAAATATATTAATATTTTGACCAGATTTAAACATTTTACAAAAGTTATAGCGTGGACGGAAAGACTGAACAAACAAACTAAAGTCATAAATAGTTTCGCAACTTTTAGAAAATGTTCCTAACGAACGTGACACCATAAAACTTTCTGCTTTAATATCTGTCGGTTGTCTTTATAATTTTATGTGTCTCTAGCTTCACTCCGAAATTCTAAAACTTTTCATTACCTTGTTTTGGCTTAAGTTAAAATATGCATATCTCCCAGCTCTTACTAAACATAACTCGTGAAAAATATTTTATTTATTAGGAACATATTTTGGGCTCTTTGATCTTTGGAAAGAAATAAAAATAAAAATAAATACTATTTATCTTTGATATTGCTAGCTCTATTTGTTCAATAAACTATGTTTTCTCGTTATCTATTTGTAATAATTTTATTTATTTCAGTTACACGTATTCTATACAAAATAGTTAAAATATTTTTTTTTTAAATGTAATTGTCCAAATATCTATTAACAGATTTCTGTCATTGTTATGTTCTGAAATTTCTAATGTATTTTACAGTCAAAATAAATTAACTGCATTAGAAAAAATTGAAGAGTAATTTTCTTTTTTAAACATGGCGTTTGATGCCTTGTCACTATCCTGACAATCTAATTATAATTTATTCTAATTATCTCTAATTATTATCGTTATTATATGTTTCAACATAAAAATTAAATGCAGAAATGTCTATTGAGTATTAAGGTAAAAAATATAATAGTGTAATTATGAAAGAATCATGAAAAATTAAGCATCGTATATTAATGCATTACAGATTTACTAAATACAGTCTTCAGCATACAAAGCTTAAGCCATCTTCAGACAATGATTTACAACCTCCTGTTTCACAACACAATTGAATGTATCAATTATAAACTTTTACGGACTATTTAACTTATAACGAAACTTGTATGTAGACATCACCTAAAAACATTCTTTTGCAACATTTGAATATAAATTTTCAGGGAAACTTTTATTTTATTTATGAATTGTACATGAGAGAAAATCTTGTAATCTTTTAAATAGAAAACTGAGGAGCGGCTCTAATGTTCTTCACAGAAAGCATCTGACATAAATACTTCTTTTTCGTTAAAGGAAGCTAAAATTTTAAATAGCATAGTTGTAGAATAATATTCTATAATTGGATTTGGTGAGATTCTATGCCTAGAGAGTTTAGATATAGCTATCATAAAATTTCCAAAAATGTGGAATAGAGCATACCCTGTTAAAAATTTGGTGTTGTTTAAACCAAAATTTGGTATTGAAGTAGCTGCAACCACCTGATAGTTTAATCTTTTACCATGATTTGGTAATTTTTGGTTGAACGAAATATTGGTATTATCTTTAAAAAAAAAAAAAAAAAAAAAAAAAAAAATTTCCAACATCGACCGAGACGAGAATCAAACTGAAGACCTTCTTGTCTCAAGTCAAACACTCTGGCACTGTGCCACGCTTTCTTAGCTCCTAATTCTTTTTCGTTGATTTTGACTTAAGGAACTAAATTTTCTAAGGTCTTATCTTGGTCCATGGATGAGTTGTTGCACAAAATTTGCACTTTACCCTATGTTTTCGACCACGCTCTTTAATTAAAGCTTACAAGGAAACATTCAAAAGGTGTCATCTTCAAAAAGTATTGAAAAAAAAAATATATGTGATTCTACTCTTCATAAAATACCAGAAAATGAAAAAAATTATCGGCTGAAATTAATTACAGCGACCACAAAAAATTATCAAAATTAAGCATATTTGGCGATTTCACACTGCTAGGCGACTGATTTTGAGTACTTGGCGCAAAAGCAAAGCACGGTTCTGTTCGTACACGGCAATCTCGGTGCTAGCAAACGTATCGCCTAACAGCGCAAAATCGCCAAATATGCTTAATTTTGATAATTTTTTGTGGTCGCTGTAAATAATTTCAGCCGATAATTTTTTCATTTTCTGGTGTTTTATGAAGAGTAGAATCACATATATTTTTTTCAATACTTTTTGAAGATGACACCTTTTGAATGTTTCCTTGTTAGTTTGGTTTCAGTAATAATTTTTACTGTTTCATACTTTCTTTGTGAGTGGATGTAGGTTAGCTCGAGTTTCAGTGCAACTTAAATTCAATCGCAAGAAATAGAAAATTTAAAAGTGAGGTTGAACTTTATTATGGTATTGCTTATAACTTTACTTCATATAGTGGTTCAAGTTTGAAATGAAATTTTTAACAGTATACATAGCCACTAGACTAGCAGGTTAAAAGATCGATATTTTCTAAAAAGTGGTAAAATAGCATTGTGCTAAGGGAATTCCAAAACTTGTGAATCTATCAAAAAATGCTAGTCAAAATAGTTCAAGTATCCAGTACATTTATCTTCTACTAAATCAAATGCGTGAAACAAGTTACATTTATTCATTTTTAACAATAACAGGACGCATACCATAAATATATAAGTAATTTAATATAATATGATATAATTTGTAATAAATGAAATATATAAAACTTTTATCTAGGTTTATCAGTACGACAGGTCGTACTATTTCTTTCGGACAGCGATTTTTCGTTGTTACAAATTTTGATCTATTACTGCTTTGAATGAATGTGCAAACATTTTTGCGTTTCATTAAAATACATAAAGCTGAAACTTTTTCATTCTATTTGTCTGGATTTTTAATCCGGATTACTCGATTTTATTAAAAATTGGTACACTTATTAATCAGGATAAAGCCATATTTTTTAGTTCAATCGGATAGTTGGTTCAAAAGATATTAAATAAAAACCCCGATTTAACTTTAAAACCAACTCTGAATATAAAGAATCTTTCTAGAAAAATCACCACCACGAATCTTTCATAAATTTGGCGAAAAGTTTAAACAAAATTTGGCAAAAAAATTTTGAATTTTACTTTCAGAATGCAGTTTGTTTGCAATGCAGTCTTTTTACTTTACGATCATACTGCATAAAGAAAGTATTGTAGTCATGATTTGTGAAATGGATTTTATATCTCACATAGCTCAAAAACGAATGGTCGTTAACAGCTGCGAGTTCATATGCATGACCCTCATAATATCTAGTCGCACACATTCAAGTTTGGTTTTGACACGACATACCCTTTTATAGATATCTAAGATTTAACACGAGTTTTCGTGATGTATGTATGTATGTATGTGTGTGTGTGTGTGTGTGTATGTGAGTGAACACGATAGCGTCTCAATGCTTTGTTCGAACGAACTGAAAATTGATACATATGTTATAAACCACTATAGCATGAGCTGTATAAAATGGATGAATCTAGAACTTACAGGTCTTTTTTTTTTTTTTTAAAAGGGGCACAAAGAAATTTTTTTTATAATTATGGCCAATGGGTTCAAATTATTTAAAGTGTGATAGCGTCTAAACACTTTATTCGAATGAGCTGAAAATTTATATACATGTTACTACATGGTTTATTACATGACCACTGTCGCTCGAACTATTTAGATTTTGGTGAATCAAGCATTTACAATTTTTTTCAGTTTAGTTAGTTAGTTAGTTTTAGTAGTTAGTCTTTTAGTTTAGTTTAGTTAGTTAGTTTTAGCCACCAGCTTGTCAGACTACGTGCACTGAGCAATGGCGTTGAGCCATAGTTATGTTTTTTTTTTTTATGTTTTCTTAACATACTAGTGCACGAGTAAGTGTACTACTGATCCCTTTATAATTTAAGATGTAATGAACCCTGTGTACAGAAAGGATTTCATAAATGATAAAAGTGAATATGGTAGTACATGTACTATATTATTAACGTTTATCTGATGTTCATCTTGTCCTATTTTCAATATCAAGAAAATAAACATCTTCATTTCTTTTTCAAACTCTCACCATAGATCCAAACTTTACATACGTTGACATAAAAGAAAAATCGCTACGTTATGAAATTGTACATTGCGCGTCACAATTTTATTATTCGTTAAAACAAATTAGATTGCGGATTAAACAAGCATATGAAATTACAAATAAATAAATAAACATAATAAAGTATGTTTTTATTTATTTTTTTATTTTTTTTTTCAGAAAATTTACACCATCTGTGGGAATTTTTATGTATCTCAAAAGAAAAAGAAGAAGAAGAAGAAAAAAAAAAGTCTAGCGGAATAACACAATGAAAATAGAAACGAAATATAATTGAAAATAAGTATTTAAATAAGTATTGAAAATAAGTACATTAAGAAAAATTAATAACAAGTTATGAAGTTTTGACAAACACATGTTTAATAAATATGTAATAAGTATCTATTAAAAGCACTTTAAAATGCGTATTAAAATTTATTAAACAATTTATTACAAATTGTTATTAAAACATGTTAATAAAAATTAATTTGTTATTAAAAATTGTTTACAAAGCTTTTCGCCACAACGTTATGGCACCTTCGGGTAATTTTTAATAAATTTTAATACGTGTTTTAAAGTGTTTTAAAGTGTTTCTAATATATATTTATTACTATAACGAGTGAATTCAATACGAATTTTAAACTTTTAGAAGTTTTTAATTTTAATTATAAACATACGTTTCTGCTATTTAAAATATTATAGATGAAATTAATTTGGCTATACAGCATATACCTCGGGTGAAGATCTAAAAATATTCTACAGAACTGATATTATATGTATGTTCGCAAGAACATAGATTACGCATTATCTTGGGAAATCAGGATAACGAAAAATTACGCTCAGAGCCATAAAGCTCGATGAAATAATATCTAGTATTCCTATCTGACATGCTGGTTAATTCCAATGAATAATCGTTGTTCTTTGGGAAACAGAAAGCACAGTAATAAAGCGAAATTAATGTTAACCAGATAAGTATTGCTCTAAATTATTTTACAAAAAATCACTTATAATTTGTTTCTTTCCGATAAAGGAGACTTGGAAGGGAAATAATGCCAATTAAAGTAATGATTTTGAATTAAAGAGATTAATAAATCATCTAAATGGATATGGAAATGAAAATGAAAAGGTATTTGCCGTGCATGCTGTAAGCTTTTGACGAGATTTCGAAGTTTTCAAACATGATCAATGGATATGTGGGGACAGTTAGATTAAATAGTCGTGAAAATTGTTTTTCTATGGCTCACATTTAAATGAGATTAAATGTAATTTCTTATGATTGTCCTAAGGTAGGAATGAAACAGAAATATATTAGATTTGTTTAGTATAATTAAGTATTAAGCTGGATTTAATGATAGTAAGTGAAATAAATAAATAAAAAACTTTTAAAGTATTTTTTGTTGAATTTCGACTGATATCGTCCAATAATATATGAAATATATATTTAAAATGAAATATTTAATTAAAAAAAAAATAGATATATTTAAAAACAAAAGATGGAATACATTTAATCAGCATATAGATTTTATTTTGTTAACTATTAGCATAGAATTTTTGGCAACATTTTAAAAGGTATTTTTTCGTACATAGATTATGTATTATATTAAAAATCTACTTTTTTTTTTTTTTTTTTTTTTTAACATTTTCATAATTTTTAAAAAGCACTTTCGTATCGCAAGAAAACGAAAAATAGGTCAGTCCTAAGTTTTAAAAAATATATATTTCCTAAACAACTATCTTTTAAAAAAATGTAAAAGATGTTTTACTAATTGATTGAATTTTCTTCAAGTTTTTGGTATGAAAGATTGGATGTAAAGAATTTTTTTTTAATTATTATTAAATTAAATGCATGAATACTTGATTACTACTGAAATATATTTGGTGTAATTTATTCCACATATACCTAATGTTAATGATCACGAAATGCATCTTCGCATTTATATAATTTACGTTCCAAAAGCATCAAAATTTCACATATATAAAAGGTAAAGAAAAGTTTAATTTCTATTCCTTTATTGAATTCTATTGAATAGTATTTTTGCCTTTCATAGTATCTGATCCGTCACATTCAGAATTTAATTACATTTTAGAAAATTAGTAATTATAAATTTCTTTCGCAAAGTTGATTTATTACTGAGAGACGTATTCAAATAGTTTGGAAAACATGTTATAAATACGTTATTTTAAGCTGTGATATACAAGAAAAATACACAGAAAATGTTAAAGCATTAAAATTTTATGAAATTTCCTGAAGAAAAAAAAAAAAAAAAAATGCAAATTTTTAAAATTTATTGTTAGAGACGGTTATTCATTTATCACAACAGATATTTTTAATCCCGGACTAAAAAAGAAGGGGGAGGGGTTATAAGTTTGAAATCACTGTCTGTCAATCTGTGTATGTATGTCTGTTTATGGCACAATTGCTGGCTAGCGAATGTAACAATTTCAATGCGATTATTATTATTATTAATAATATTATTCTTATTATTATTAGCAGTAGTAGTACAGTAATTTAGCCGGGATAGTTCTTAGCTATGTTTGATAATCTATAATAATTAATTAAAATGTAATTTTTTTTAGGTCATTTTGTAGTGATATTTAAAATTTGTGAGTTACCCATCTCCAACTTCCAATACATCTTAGATGATATGTCACTGACTATTGAAGTGTGAAAAAGCTTCTTGAAAAAAAATTGTGAATTTTAAACCGATTTTAATAAATTAAAAAATAGCTATAAATAATAAATAACGATTTTGAGTTTAAAGTCCAAAAATCTTGAAAATTACAGATTTTATAGAAATATAATAGTTACTTTAATTCAAGGTCGAGGATTTTGACGTTCGTTTTCTCTTTTATTAATATGAAATCATATGATTCTTAATTTTGCGTACTGTTCAGATGAAAAATTTGAAATGTTGCCAATTCCATTTATCATAAATTATTATCGAAATGATTAAAGTTGTTTGATTTCTGTAATATTTTCTCTCCCAGCAGAAACAGGGTTGCCAGCGGTAACTAATATTCATGGAAATATTCAAATTGTGAGATCGATTTTTAATAGTTTAAAAGGTCTAATCCTTTCTTTTTAAGTTAAAGCTGATTTATGACATAAAAATTAATATTAACCCTATAAAAGACAGAAACATAATTATTTTAGCTGAAGTTCTTAATCATACTTGGGGCTTTTAGGTTGTTACACTACGATCATTTATTATAGATAAAAGCTTAAGGAGTTACATGGGTTTTGAAGGCTAAACAAAAGCATATTTTCTCTCTATTTTTTTAAAAAATAAATATAATAAAGTAGTTAGTTGCAGGGCGACTAAGGCGGCCGTTTAAAAATGATAATTTCATTTTTTTTAATTCTCACTTCAAATAATTCATTTGCTAGCAAGACCGTGCGAAATTTTCGCACTTTATTTGTCTCTTCGTTACCTTTAAAATTTAAAATTATTATTATTATTTTATAGACGTCATATTTTCACATGCATGAGCAAATTTAATATTTTAGATTTTTTTTTTTTTTTTTCACGTGAAAGCATATTTCATTTTATGCTTAAAAAAAAAATGGCAACAATTAAAAAATTTAAATGTCTATATCAACGAGATATATATATTAGAGTGCTGATTCAATGGATGAAGGATTAGCTTTCCGTGGTTCGAGATGAATCACGTGACATGCTCTTAGGTTGCTGTGTTTGGCTCTTTATCGCTATTTTGGCATTTAAAATATCAGTTCCACAAATTATCATTATTATTAGGTAACATGACAGTCCTATGACCGAAATAAATTGTTTTTAAAATAATTTTACACATATTTCACATTTTAATAAATAATTAAATACCCTTTTTTTCATCGTTTCCCAACAAAGTTTAAAAGTGTTTATAAAATAAATTTTAAACTTTTAAAGAGCTAAATTTAACAACAAATAATAATTTTTCAACTATTTTTAAGCATTTTGTCGGTTAAAGTTCAACTACACGAAATAAAAAAGAAGTAAAATCAAAATCAAAATAATTTAGAACAAAAGACTATTAAACTACTTAAGTAAACAAAAACATTGGCGGTTATCACTTATGCGAAGATCAATCTACAAACCGTTGCCATAGAAATTTACTGAAAATAAGCTGTTACCAAGGGAACCACCGAATACGCAGGTGTAAGGAGAGCATGTCACATAACTCATTTGGACCTTCTCAAGGGTTACCACTTATCACTCTACTTTATATATCTCGTTGGTCTATATCAACGAGATAAATAAATTAGCGTGCTGATTCAATGGATGAAGGATTAGCTTTCCGTGGTTCAAGATGAATCACGTGACATGAACCAATAGGTTGATATGTTTGTTCCTTTATCGCTATTTTGGTATTTAAAATTTCAGTTCGACAAATTATCATTATTATTAGGTAACATGACAGCCGTATCACCAACAAAAATTGTTTTTAAAATATGTTTCACATATTTCACATTTTAATAAGTATAGTTAAGTACCTTTTTTTTCATCGTTTCCCAAGAAAGTTTAAAAGTATTTATAAAAGAAAAGTTAAACTTTTAAAGAGTTAAATTTAACAACAAATAATAATTTTTCAACTATTTTTAAGCATTTTGTCGGTTAAATTTCGACTACACGAAATAAAAAGAAGTAATATAAAAATCAAAATGATTTAGAATTAAAGAATATTAATCTGCATAAGTAAACAAAAATATTGGTGGTTATGACTTTTGCCAAGAACAATCTCCAAACCGTTGCCATAGAAATTTATCAAAAATAAGCTGTTACCATAGGAACCAACGCAGGAAGGGTTCATGTCACATGCTCATGTTGGACCATGTCAGGGTTACCATTTACCACTCTGTTTATCTCGTTGGTCTATATTTTAACGATGTCATATTCATATTTTAATTAATTTAAAAAAAATTAATCAAAATTTTGTTTCATAAAAGGTACCAAATGAAAGGGGCGATTTTCCTGAATCCGTCGGATTAAACAGCTTATCGATAGGACAATTAGATTTTTTAAAATTAACTAAAGTATGAAAACTAGGAAACATAGTCCAAGGACATCTCTTAAGCCTATCTCTTAAGCCTATCTCTTAAACCTAAAGTGTGATAGATTCAGGCACTGGTGAGCGTAACTATATATGCTGATGATAAATTATTTTATTCTAAATTTTGAGCATATAAAAGAGAAACATTTAAACGTTTTTTAATGAAATTTTCATTAAAAATGTGGAAAATTGATCAAGCCGGTCCAGGTTTCCGGAGACTTTTAAAAAAAACGGTGGATACGATTCCTCAAAAACTAGTGATACGATCTTATTGCAATTTTGTACACTTCTTAAAAATAAAATTTACTAGTGTCTGAATGAGGGATTAAAAATAAATAAATAATTAAAAAAATATCTAAATTTAAATTTTTGGCAGAGTTGTATACAAAAACAGTATAATAGTAAGATATTTTACCCCACGTTTAGCCCTGTAAAATCACTTGTAATCGAAAAAAAAAAAAAAAAAAAAAAATACATCGTTCAAACTGTAGTCAATTTATTTTTTCAGAAGTGTTCAAAATTCCAATAAGATCAGTGCGTTGTTTTTGAGAAATCGCATCCACCGCTTTTCAGAAGGGTCTCTGTAAACTGGGACCCACTCATTGAATTTTCCAAAATTTTTATGGAAAATTTTAAAAATATTGTTTAAAAGTTGTTGTTTTATATGCTCAGAATTTTGAATATATATATATATATATATATATATATATATATATATATATATATATATATATATTATTTATTATTTAAAAAAAAGTAAATAAAAAATAAATAAAACCTACAGAAAATATGCTTTTTCTTAGCCCCTGAAACTCTTGTAACTCTATAATTGACCGAGATTTGAAGCTTAAAGTAGATTCTAAACCCCTCTGAAACTCCGTGCCTAAATCGGGATCCGAACCTGGCATCTAGAAACTGAAAGCCAGAATGATAACCATAACGCATCCTGATGAATTGAGCTTACTCTGGTAATAAGACGGGTAGGAAGACACAGATTAAGATAATTCAAAAACTGAATATGATTTGCCTCGGAATCAGAGCTGGTGGTGTAAATATCGGGGAATGTTGAACTGAGGCGTGCAGAGCGAAAAGAAAATAAGAAAATAAAATACTGCTTCCCCCCCCCCCCCCCCGATAAAAAAAAGATACAAACTTAACCGATGAAATGTTCAATGGCCACGGAAGTTATACAAGAATTGAAAGCAATTGACTTATTTGTCGATTCTCGGGTGAAATCTCTTTAAAATTATTGAAAAATCCAGCTCAAATTGGAGCTAATAAACACTCCATGTTTTACAAAGTCAAACGACTATAAATTAGGAGTCCACGTGAAAATTTCATATTTAAAGAAGTAGTCCTATATAGAAGTAACCAATCTACGATAGCAAATATAATTATAGTTACTAGTATCGCCCAGTGGTCGAAACTCGACCATTTTTTTTGCAAAGCGAGGCAAAGCAAAGTTATTGCCTAGTCCTAAACGGAATGCAATTGCAACACAGCTGCGGCAATTGCCGAAAATATAAAACTTTTTTGAATCTTATATTTTCTACTACTTATACATGCAGAGGAAAGAATAATAAATCCACTTTTTAAAAAATTAGTAGTCAATTTCACTTAATTAAAATGCAAGGAAATCTTAAAACGTGTAAATTCATCGAAAACCGGAAATCAAAAGTTTTTATGTATCTTCTACTTGATTCTTCTACCCACAAAAGCTAGCAAAAAAGATACTTTTTTAAAAAATAAGTAGCCAATTTCAGTTAATTGAAACGTAAAGAAAGCTCAAAACATGTAAATTCAGCAAAAAACGGAAATCGGAATTTTTTCCGTATCGTCTACTTATACATGCAGCAGTTAGTAACAAATCCATTTTCCTTTTATTTAGTATATTAGTTGAATATTTATTGTTTAAATATCACCCTTTGAAATGAAATATTTATGTTTACATTCGAAACTGGAAGTTTGCCATTTTTTTTTCCCCTGGAGTTTTGTGATTTTAAATTAAAATTTTATCAATTTTACAGAAAAAATGACACAATCAAACACATGTAGACAGTAACTTGTATATAACTATACCCAAATATCGGAATTAAAATCGGCAGATAATTTCCGTTATTTTTTAATAATTTTTTACAAAAAATCTAATGGACGATTAACATAGAAAATCTTTTTCATGGCTCCATGGACAGACAGTGATGTCATTTCTTTGCTTGCGTATAGTGATGCTACATTATACAAATTACTGTGTCTATGGTTTTATTTGAGCTTTATGAAATTGCCAGATTTAACAACTTTCTACATTCAGGTATTTTTTAATGTAAAGGAATACGTGTATAAAAGGGAAAAATGGGGAAAAATGCATACAAAATAAATTTATTTTTAAATACTTTCTTGACATCATAAGAAAATAATATTTGTATTCGCACCTTCCGGCTAACCATACCTTTCAAATGATACCATTTTCAACGCTCTACTCCCATAATTAATATGTTAAAAAGGGACTACAAATTTTATGCCTGCCTATTAATATATAGATATAACTGAGATATACGACATCCAAAAATTGAATTCCTGTAGAATTTTAAGGATTTTTTTTTTTTTTTTTTGTTTCAAAAAACCTATTATTAAGTGTATTAGTACTATATTTTTATAACAGCATAAATTTTATTAACAGCATAAATTTATTATTTATAAAAAAAAAATATGATTTCACCATCACATAGAATTGTTCTAAAAAAAAAATCTTTTTGTGTTAAAAAATACGTATTTCGATAAATTAACATTTTGTATTTTAATGCAGAACATTATCGGGTAAGTAAAGTAAGTCCGAAACTGACATGAATGCATATAATCTACTTAAACATCTTGATCTTTAGGCTTACGTTTCATTTACTAACATTTTGTGAAACTAAAAACTGTTATAATTTGATATTTCCAAAAGACTTCCTTCATAAAACTTTTATGGCAAGCACATACGTTTTGCTATTCACTACTAGTGATAACTTGTTACAGAAGCCGTAAATGTAAAGAAAGAAAGAAAAATAACATTTTATTTCCGTTCCAACGTGCTTCAATAACTATCTTTTATACGACTTGAAAAGAAATCGTAGGAAAACGCATTTGAGGTGAAAATATTAAAACGTCTTGGGAAAAGATTCAACGTAATAAATGCATTTTTTTCTTTTTTTAAGAAAAGAAGGTGTTTTTTTTTAATTTGGAGATGAAAATGTTATATAATTTATTCTGAGAAGGATATTTTTAGCATTATAAATAATATATTTTAAAAATACATAATTGTAATATAAAATTTACGAATATTATGAGTTTTATTTAACTCTCAACGTATAAATTTATTTTCTTCTAAGAGAAAAGTATTGCTTACGTGAAAATATTAGACATTCTGTTTTTAAAGTATATACACATTTTGGGAATATTCCAAACTCTTTTTAACATTTTTTTTAAAAATACTTCTCTGTCTAGATACGTGTTACCGGAAATTTGAGGTTGTTTAACATAGGAACTGAAGCAAAAAAAAAAAAAAAAAAAAAAAAACGGGATAATGGGAAGCTGATTTTTGCAAATTTTTAGGATACAAACATTAAAATATCAAATAATAATAATAATAATAATAATAATAACATATCAACGAATCCACAAAGGAATACATAAATATTGTTTAGAATATATTGTTAAATTATAAAATCGTAAAATCGAAGGAAAAATATTAATTAGAAAGAAACATTTTTAATATATATATATATATATATATATATATATATATATATATATATATATATTAATTCTGAATTTCATTTTATTAAATTTAAATAAATATAGATATTATTTAATATATTTATATTCTATTGCAGCTATATAGAGTGCCCCATAAGTCTGTAGACATTTTAAAAATTCACAAAAATTCAACTAATTGGTAGAATTGAACACGGTTTGCGAAAAAGTTGTTCTCATGAAGGGGGATTTTTTTTTTTTGGCAAAAGAAAAGAATAGTTAAATTCTTTGGGGATAGATGGCGCTGCACGGATACCTAACGAGATACATGCAAATGAGAGTCCTAAAACTTGCACGGTTTTACGATTAACGTAGCTTATTTCCTATTTTGACTCCTACTTGCGCATACATGAAGTTTTAATTGCGATTCTGACTTGCTAGATAAAGTGTTATTAGAGAAGATGTATCCCTTCAGGTATGAATCGCCGACTGAAGCAGCAGTTAGCGGTGTTGGAACTCATTTGTAGACTGTAATTTATGGTGATGGTGAACACATAGAATAGAATTTATATGCCTGTAAACATTTCCATGCAAATAACTATAGTTTTTCACGGAAATATGCGATTTTTGCTCACCTACAGCGCCCTCTATCGACGAAAATTGTAACTATATTTTTCTTTACCCCCCCTCAAAAAAAAAAAAAAAAAAAAAAAAAAAAAAAAAAATCTCTTCACGAGAATAACTTTTTTGCAAACCGCCTTCAATTCTAACAATTCCTTAAATTTTTATGAATTTTTAAAATGTCTTCGGACTTATGGGACATCCGGTATGCCAAGTTCCATAATTCTAAGACTGTAATTTACAAAAATTAATTACGACTTCCGCCATAGTCTCAATGGCGCTAAAACAATGTTAAACTTCTAAAGCTATCTAATAGCTTTTTATTGCTAACATTTTTTTTTTTTTTTTTTTCACAATTGTGAATTTTCACAATTTCACCAAAATCTGAATTTTTACAATTTCACCTCTACTCCGCAGAAGATCAAAAGTGGGATGGCATGTGTCTGGCCCTATCGTAGAGGTGAACCCCAGACCGTCTTTGTTTGCTCACTGGATAGCTCTAGTGCTACGTTAAACAAATTCAGTTCAACTGGAATTTTACCAAAACTCCACAAAATACACTAAAATTTTCGTAATCATGTCTTGAAAAGTTTTGCTTCAATTTAAACTCGTAGAACACTTTTACAAATCTTCTATCCGAACTCTGTTTTTCTGGAAAGGAAATCAAAATTCAACAATTTTGTCAAAATTATTTTCTTTTCTTACTTAAACTAGATAATCTAACAAATCCGAGTATGCAATCTCAGTCTCACACGGAAAAATATCGTAACCTTCAAAATACTCCAAGCACTTTGAGATTTCAAAATACCTTCTACAATGACATTATTAAAAAAAAAATAAATCATAATTTTAAATAATTAAAACTGCAAATTATATTTTGAAATAAAACATAATTTTTTAACACATTTAATTAGAACAGAGAAGCTGCATTGAAGCTACGTTTACTTCACGCAATGCAGGATCGTGTTTAAATATTTCTACCCGAAACAATTGTTGCATATTTTTCCAGCTTTTGGTATTAACTTACAAATTTTTGGTTCTTCAAAGTTATACTTAACATATTTGTCCCTTATTATACATTTCAATAAAAATGAAATATGTTTTTTTAAATTTCTTAAAACTTGTATGAAATATATTTTTTAAGGAATTGCGATTCTCGTAAAGGTTTGTTCGAATTTATCCTATCACTCTCTTATTCTTTTGTCGTTTTAACATCTCAGTTTTAACAGTTAACATTTAATACTGTACATTTGTATCATTAATAACATACTCATAATTTTTCCGATTAGCTAATTATAAAGAAAGTGAACTTTAATTTGAATTTAATATGAAAAGTTTTCATAACGCATATAGATTTAAATTCTGTTATTCAAACTAAAACTAGTATGTTGTGGCCACCACATGACTTTCTTCTATATTTTCCTATACGAATTCCCTCAGTAAAAATTATTTATTAAAATTATTATTTAAAAAAAATATCTTCCATGATAATGCAGACGATTTACATATTAGAGAAGTAGTATAACACCAAATATAAAAACAAAAGTCAATTTTATTGTCAATATTACATAATTTTTTTTTTGTTGTTGTTGTTAAAAATGAAAAAAAATCAGTAAATTTATTTTAAATTATTGCAGATCGATGGTTCAACCATTCGTTTTAAAGGTATTGGCGAGCTCTTTTGAAAGATACCCATCATGAAAATTTACTCCCCTCAAGGGGGGACTTCCCCCAGGGGGGGGGGGGAGGCGAGGCTCCTACACACACAATTTTTTTTTACCAGTTGACTATCTCTATTATAAATAATTCTTGTAAATTTCATAATGATTACTAAAAAATAATTCTCTTTATCCACATTTATACAAAATTTTGTCCTATATCACCATGTTAAAAATTTAGAAAAAGCGGGATGGCAACGCTACCTGTGAGACAATTTTTACCAAAAGTTGATAGGCACTAATTTATGTCAAGGTGCAACTGCATACCAATTTGTATGAAATTCTGTGCAGTAGTTCCTGAGATACAGTTGCCACAAAATTTTGTCACACACACACAAACACACACACACACACAGACAGACAGACATTTTCTAAAAATGGTCAAATCGTGTTCTACAGCTCTCAAAACGTGTAAATCCATCAAAAACCTAAGGTCGAAAATTTTTACGAATCCAATACTTTCTTCGATTGAATATAGAAGAAAGTAAAAACATGGATTCCTTACTGCTTTGCAAATAAATATATATTTCACTATCGTATTAATTATTCGAAAATAGAAATAAAATTTTAGGTGACATTAATGAGAACACATTTTAAAAAACAAAATAAAAAATTTCAATTTTCACATTTCATTTTTAGGGAATTTTTTCAAGGGAATTTTTACATTCGAAATGAGACCAAGTCAAATTTATGAGGAGTATTTCACGAAACCATTTGACCTTTTGGCTCACGTTCCATTTACTAACTTTTCATGATACTAAGAACTGTTATGATTTGATTTTCCCGAAAGAGGTCTTTCATAAAAGTTTTATGCCAGACACGTAAGCTCTGAAATATACTATTGCTGATAGCTTGTTACGGAAACCGTAAATGTAAGAGAAGAAGAACTTGAATTTTATTTTCGTTTCAACGTGCTACAATGATGGCTTTTTGTACGACTTGAAAAGAAATCAGAAAAATTCATTTAAGGTGCAAAATGATTCGTCGGGAAGATTTAAAGGGATGAATGCATTTATTCTTTTCATATATTTGCTTCAGAGTTGCTAAAACGAAATTTTAACTAAACATATTCTGTATTTCATTCCATATACGAGGAATATATGGTGATGTTATTACTTTTTTTAAATCTCCAATAAAGTTAAAAAAATGTTCATGAATTCTGTTCGTCTGTTTATCCATTAATTATCTTATTTTTGTAAATATGTTTTTGTGACGCTTTTAATCATACACATATATTATTCTGGTTTATTAATTACTATAGAAAGTGCGATTGAAGAAATGGTGTGTAAATTTTGGTATTTCAAGATATACACTCAAAAATGAGGTGAAAAACAAAAGTCGAGCTTACCCTGTTATGGTTATAGTGAAAAAGCCAGGCCCTGACTAATGGCAGGGCATACGGGGCAAATGCCCTGGGTCCCCCTTCTGGAAGGGGCCCACCTACAGGCGTATGCAGAAATTCTGCAACCTAAAGAGCTCTTATGCCACTGCAAGGGGGCCCCCCAGAATAGGCTTGCCCCGGGGCTCCAGGTAGTCTAAGTCGGGCCCTGGAAAAAGCTACTCTTTCCTTTCGAAATTTGTGCTCTAATTAACGAAAATATTGGTGGAAATATACTTTGAACCTAGAATATGTTATTTAAGTTTACTATAGCTTGTTTTCTACTGAAAATGGTATAAAAAGCATCAATGATTTATATGCAGGATTTTATAAAAATATTCCAAATCAGTTCGATCTGAGAGAGAGAAAAAAAAAAAAAAAAAAAAAACCCAGCTTTAATTCAGCACAAAACATAACGAAATTAACATATACTACATAATTATAGATAAGTACATTGTTTACAGAATCGGATATAATTAGCATTAATGAATACTTTACAGGTCCACACAAAGTATTCAGATGCATTGTGAGATAAAAGTGAAACTGGCTCAAAAGGGCATTTTACGAATATCGCTGATTAAATCGTAATACCACGGTAAAAAAGCAGTTTCCAATTCCATTTTAAAATAAAAAAATGTATACAGGGATCACAGCTTTCCTATATTTTGTACGAGTTTTATTATTTTGATAAAATATCAAAACTCACGTATAAATATAGGAACGTTGTTCAATAAAAAAGCACCACAAAACTGGCGTTGTAAAAAATATTACTTACAAACTTTGAATATAAACACCACAAAATGCAATAAACTCGAAACAATTGTTTCGGGTCGAAAAAACACACGACCCTTCATCAGGCGAATAAAGTAAGCACGAGTGCTGCAGTCAGAGCGTCGTGCCGCTCTGACTGCAGCACTCGTGCTTACTTTATTCGCCTGATGAAGGGTCGTGTGTTTTTTCGACCCGAAACAATTGTTTCGAGTTTATTCAAAGTTTGTAAGTAATATAGGAGCATTGTGACTCCTGTTATAGGAAGCAAAAAGCCTGTTTTTTCGAGAAATTTCAACATACAGGCAACGGGGCTGATGAGTTAGCGAAAAGTGTTATCCTTAACTAATCGATAGTTATTTTTGAATATGTTATGATAGTTTTTGCAGTTATTCAGTATAATATGAGAAAATACATCCGAAGGATATGAGAAGAATTCTAATTAAAGATATTCAACAAGTGAGGAATAACGAGGAATACCATGCACATGTTTACAATAAATATATCGTATATCACAAAACTGTAGCACCTCAAGTTGCGCCACAGAGAGTAGAGTTCGCAAGTGATGATAATGGATTCGATGTTTACAGATAAAACCCATCTCCATGTGGATAGTTTTGTAAATAGAAAAACTGGTAAATTTAGGGTACTGAAAACTCGTAGCTGTGTCATGCACGATCATTATTTTTTCTGAAAGTTATCGTACTTCGTTATTCAACGTTTCTTGATTATAAGTTACAATGCGATCTTGGATGAATTTGTAGCTGGAATAAACAAAAACCTTCATGGTTTAAGGAAGATTGTGGCCAATCAAATCAATCCTAATCATTTTTGTCTTTCTCAACATAATACATATGAAGTAGAGTCATTAGAAAAGTACATAATTATTTGAACAGACAATGATTGACAGCCTTCTCATCCGATCTTTACTCCTGTAAATGCTTTTTGGAGAATATATTGAAAGTCATTATTTTTTGGAATTTGAAATATTCCAGAGAGAGTGACTGGAAATTTCTTTCTTAATTCTGTGATACATGTAGAATCAATTCTGATGTAATATGAAGTTATTAGAACATCTACGTTATAAAAAAAAAAAAAAAATAATAATAATAATAATAATAATCTCAATATATATCGAACATTTTTTTATAGCCTTTAAACCATAATTTCATTACTTGTATCCTATTCGTTCTTACGATTATATTTAAATTTTATTATTTGGAATTATGATATAGCGCAAAGCATTTGTAAGATATTCACCAAACATTGTTTTATAACACTTGTTATCAGCATACTCTGATTCTTAAATATATATATATATATATATATATAATTTTTGTGATAATATTTATTAGCAATGTAAATCCTTCTATTCTGTGTAAAAGGTATTTGTTTATTGTATCATTTTATATATTTTTTGAATTACATTTTTATTAAGAATTTTTTAATTTAAACCAAATTTTTAAAATATTTCGCTATTTCAATGGGTGCAAAAATTTTAATCAGCGCGATTAATGCTGATGTATTTTTCTCATTTTCTTGTTTAATATCAAAATTTAAAAAATTCATTAGTTGTGGAAGAAGCATGATAAGTTTTACAGACTTTTCTGACTTAAAATGCGAAAAATAAATTCAAAAGTAATTTTGAATGCTGCATATTTGCTTGATTAAGAATGTTTGACAATGTCACCTTTGCTTTTCGCATATTCCTCTTTTCAGGAAATAAAGATTTTTTTTTTATTTAATTTTAAAATTACTTTATGTTTTAAGAATGTGGCTAAATTTTTATGGCTTCAAATTTTTTTCTCAAAAAGCATTATTTTTTTTTGTCTCACTAAGTTCACACTCTTCGTAAGCTGCTTATCTTGCAGATTCAAGATCGATTATAAATGAAAATTTTATCAGATTCTCTAAAAAAAAAGTTTGATACGTGATGATGTTACTTTCCGCTGAAGTTTTAAAAATACAAAAGCTTTGAGGTTTGACAAAAAAAAAGTTATTGGAGTTTGGTTTATTTTTTTTCTAAAATGAGTATGACATTTTAGAAGGTTGAGAGGTATGTAGTGCCTTGTGATATAGAGTAATAAGTGACATTTTTAATAATATTTACTAGTCTTAGAAACAACGCTAGAAATTAATACTTATTTTATATATTTATATCAACTGTATTACACGAATGTGTGCGTGCATTCATAAATTAAATATTTTACTTAAAAATTTGGTTAAAAAAAAAAAAAAAAAAAAAAAAAAAAAAAACTACAATATTTAAAAAATTTATAAAGAAATTATAAAAAGAAGAGTTATACACTAGATTAACCCGAAAATACTGAAACATTCCAAATGTTTGTCCTCCAAAATCACTAATCTACTTTTTTGTATTTTACAGGTGGTGAACTGTAAAATATAAAAAGAAAAGGTAAAGAACTGTAAAATATAAAGAGAATCGAATGACACGAGAAAAGTTTTTATATAAATTTCAGCGAGAGCATAACTCCCCCAATGTGGCATTTAACATTGTTTTAAGTAACAAGGGAACATTCTGTATCTCATGCAACGGCAAAAACATGGTTTAAAAAATTTAAATGTAGTATCTTGGACTCTAATTATTAACAGCAAAGGGCTAGACATAGCGATGAATTTAAAAAGTATCATATAAGCTATGGTACCATGTCCATCAATAAGTAGCCCCTGAAATTCAGGGAAACTCGGCAGATTATAAACAAGCATTGTCTGGCATCTACACCCTGTGAGGAAGACGATTAGATATAGTGGTCCCTCATGAATTGCCAACAGTTTAAACCATGCAACTGGCAATAATCGTCGTCAATTGCTTGCAAACTCCACCGATTATCGTTTCTTTAGGCATGCTGTGACATCAGAATGCAAGATGGGTGTATTTTCACAATCGAGATACCCGGAATCAGTATTCACAACATGGACAGATACGTAAACGCATTTCCTAATAAAGAATATAAGATTATAAAATTATATTGTGCGTGTGATGGAACTGTGATGGAGAATTTTTGAATGTGGCTGTGGTGCCAAAGCACCTATTTTTGAATCAGATTGAACGGATGCATGTCATACTCATTTAAAAATATCCGACCTTGGTTAATCGTATGCGGGTTCTCTGTCAATGCCATAAGGTGCCACCACATTTTCACGTTCCATCTGAATTAAATTCAAAGAACTCAATGGCTGAAATTAATGACGCATCTAGCATAAAGCCCAAACCTAGCTCAAAGCTATTATTATCTTTTTGGTCGACGTCTCACATTCTTAAAGGTGGAAATTTCACTTATAAGAAAGAATAGAAAACTTGTATCAATGTGATATGAAGTGGTGGTGTAGGGTTTAAGGCCGATTATCTACACTAGGCTGTAGTGAAATGCTCTGTCTGGGGGAGGGGGAGGATCTTTCTAAGTCCTAGCCCGTATTCAAGTGAGGTTTTGACAAAAATCACAGAAAAATATGAACGGGTAGGCCGAAGAAGAATCGAATTTGGTTCCTTCCGATTACCAGCTTTCTTGAGCACTGATGGGGCCTTGTGTCAAGAAATTATTGGCCCCAAACAGAAATAAATGGTATTGCTTTGATATCCAAGATTTGGCACAACATAAAGAAAAGTCATAAAATATGTGACCTATATTTTGTTGAATAAAGACACTTACTTTTTATATTTTGCGTCTTATTGACTTTGATATCAGACAAGTACCACAATTTATGGTTAACGATGTTAAAAATGGTAAAAACTATTTTAAAGGATCTAATTATTTTTTGCTTGATTTAAAGGAAGTTGAAAATCTGAAGTTATATACATAAAACACAGCATTTATCAGTATAATATTAATAAAACTAGCAGGCTTTGCCCACTTCGCTGGACACTAAATTTATAGGAAATTCTTTTCTATATAGCTTAATAAAAATAAAATAGAATAAAATACTGAGATTGCTCAAAAGCTCGCTTCAGGTCCCTGTTGCCCTGGACAGCGGTTTGGTCATCCACTGAAACTCGGGCACCTGTCCCTAATATCTGCGACAATGGTTTACCAATGGTCTTCCATTTAGGTGCTTATTAGATAACAGTTTCGAAATAGATAGCATCGAAAAAAAATGAAGTATCCCTTTTAAATTTGAATCCCAGTTACATATCAACAACAATATACGTGGTGTACATAATATTTGCTTTTACGCTATTTCCTATGTTTATTTTGTTTATCCGATCAGCTATAAAATGACAGCAATTTCACGCCAGGTATTACAATATGCTATGACGTCTGTCGCATGAGACAACTAACTAATTTTTTGTGTTTATATATAATTCACGGTTTGTTAACCTGATCATAGTACAACCTTAATATAGTTCTCTTTGGCAACTTTTGAATTTTTGTCACCATTTTAGACTTAATCCTTTGTAACAATAAAACTTAATCCCTTTTAACTTAAAACTTAATCCCTTGTAACTTAAAACTTAATCCCTTGTAATAATATGCTATGAGCGCTATTTCTGCCGTTCTTCTTAGTTTAAAGTGTTTTTATCATCCACACAAATATTTAGCGAAAATATATAATCTGATCCCAATACGATTAAGTTAGAATTTAATAAAACTAATATTAATTAGTTTTATTAAATTAACTCACAAGATTATGCATATGTTTACTTTTACGAGAGCGGTTTAAAAGAATATAAGGGCAAAAGAAAAAAGGAAAATCCTATAAATCCTTTTAGCTTGTATGTGCTGTCCTACTTCTATAAAATTATGATATTATTTAATACAGGAAACATGTGGCTTAAATGGCTGCTGTATGTTTCTCCTTAAACTATACATTCTTTTTTCTATTAGAAAAGTGAGGAATATCCATGTAGAGTAAGTGGAAATAATCACTCAACAAATAATAGTTTTGAAATCTGTCACATACAGCCGTTACCAAACCTCAAAACATATGACGTTACATTAAGAATTCTTTTCAGAAATCTCTGTTTTAGTTAGAGGCTGCGTTTCCTTTTTATTTGTTAAATATATATACATTTTCTCTTTTTTTTTTCTTTTTCTACACATTACAGTTTTAGAGCCTATTTCTAAAAATACACTTCTAGAGTCGTTTCACTTGTTAGTCCACTATAAATAAAAATGATTGATTTTAGCAAATAATCACAATAATTATGTTTTAAATATTTAAAAGTCTTTAATGCATGTATTTATTTTTGTATGATATTCACAATGGAACGTGTGCTCGCACTCTCATATATATACAGTCGAACCTTGGTAACGTGAACTCTGTTAACATGAATTACTTTTAACATGAACTGTTTCCACAATCCCCATCAAAATGAAGGTTAGTTTAGTTATATGAAGATTAGTTACTGATAGCATGAACTACTGATAGCATGAACATTTTTTATCCCCCTTCAGATTTACATTGTATGTATAGTAAAATATATATAAAACTGTTAGTAAAATGTATATTAAACTGTTGTATAGTAAAAAATATATATAATTTTAAGGTTTTTCCTTTCACTTGGCACAAAATTTTTTAATTAATATTATATTAACTTTTTCTAACACACATAAATTTAAACAGCAAGGAAGAAGGCAACATAAATAATATATAAATTTATAAGTCACCGTCGCACAAACTGTTTTGAATTTAATGAATCTAGCACTTACAGTTTTTTACAGGGACACAAAAAAATATTCTTCATCATTATTGCCAATGGGCTCAACTTATTTGTAGTGCGATAACGTTTAAACGCCTTGTCCGATTGAGCTATAAATTGGTAGGTTTGTTAGAGGTCACCATCGCATGATTTATATTGATTATGATGAGTGCAGAATTTAAATTCTTTTTACAAAAACACGCACACATAAAAGTTTTTGATCGTTATGATCAATAGATTGAATTATTTGAAGTATGATAGTGTTTAAACTGTAAGATATAATTTTGTAGATATGTTATGGGTTATCAGTTATCATTGCTAGAACATAGAGATTTAAAAAAATAAGGACTTATATATATATATATATATATATATATATATATTACTATGCAAAATATTATTTTAATACATTGCGGTCTATGTGTTCAAACTATTTAAAGTTCGCTTTAGTAATATTAAATTGTTTAAATAATAAAACACACCCAAATACTTGATATACCAAACTTACTATATATAGTTATTTTACAGAGGCGCACAAAAGAATTTGCATACATTACAATCCATTAAACATCATACAACTTTCAAATACTGTATTCCGATTTTTTCTTTTATTTGTTTAATGACTTCTCTCATTTAAAATTAAACACTAACATCTACTTTAACCGTTAATTATAAAAAGACGAGTTGAGTCAGTTCAGATTTTTAATTTTTCATCTTTATGTTCATTTAAAAATTTAAAGGCATGATTAGTATTTAAAAAAATATATATATATATATTAATTTAAAACAATTAATATATTTAGTCTAGTTTATTTTCCAAAAAAAAAAAAAATAATAATGATAATTCGGTTGAAGATATTAATTACGAAATATGCGCATCTAAGGTGTATTGAGGATTATATGAAAAAGAAATATTTACTAGAAAATGCTGGTGAAATTAATATTTTTTAACAAGTCATGGATTAATAATTAAAAGATAAAGGCTCTCTATGCACTCATCTTTCCAACTTTTATAAATTTCCATGTAATTTAAAGCCTTATTTCATCAGAAATATAGCTCTAATTTAGTAAATCCTCCGCTCATGCATCAAGCTGAATTCCCTCTAGCATTATTTCTCTCTAGGACCTCTAGGGTCTTATGGTATTCTCAATCCATTAGTAGGCTGTGAATTATGAAACATTAACTACCGTTCCTCAGTGTTTAAAAAGTTATTGAAATGAAAATTAATTTATTCCCATTGAACAACATATTAGTTATTATTCAAGAAAATTCCTCTAGAAAAGAATACGTTGAATACTATACGCTTAGAGCATTATCAATGCGAAATTGGTTAACTGGAACACAAATAAATTCAGAATGATCGAGCAATAAATTTCAGATGGAATAATTTACTGGAAATGGAAAATGCGTGTTTGGAACGACGAACAGATGCTACACAACTTCATATTCAAGTAATGGTTATATGCTTTCAATCATTAGCAAAATTACTCACAGAGAATTAAATAATACAATTTTATTTCGAGGAATTATATGGATGATTAGTATGCAGAGCTATTAAAACTAATCACATCAAAATAAATATATGCTGACAAAAGAACTGTTCCTCTGTTTCTTCATTAAAAGGAATAATATGCATTATAACAATAAAATACATAAATGGGAAATGGTATTAAAAAGTAATACATTAAAAATTATAACCAAACACTATAAATTGCAAAAAGAAGAGGTAGCAATTGTTTTAAGTCGAAACAATAGCACGATACTTCATCATGTGTAAAGAAGTAGGTACATACGATGCATCAAAGCAGTACTTAGAAGTTTATGGTATTTTTCAGTGTGAAATTTGCCAGGTGTTATTTGGTAACTTCCGTCACTCATGCAGAAGGCCAGACCCAGTGGAAGTGCAATTTGAAAATAAAATAATTCGACACTACTCTTATTATTTTATTTTCTTCTCTCGCGCAATTCATGAACTATTTACCGATTTTTATTATCATTATTATTCTTTTGTTGAATTGTTTAATACTAGCAAACCTGTGCGAAATTTTCGCACTTTATTTCTTTTCTTATTTACTTGTAAAATTTGAAACTCATAAATATTACACCAATTTTACCACCTAATTAAAATTTTGACTTGCCAGAAGCCAACTTATTATTAGATCCAAATTAATATTGTGCAACAGTGAAACCAAAATTATTCAAAGAAAGGTTTCAAAATAAAATTCATTGCTGACGACCCAGTTTTCATACTTCCGCAGGCAGTACAGTTTTAGTATAGGACCCCCATGACTCCTTTTAAACTTTTGTCGCCGTATTGGCGATGACATTTTATTTGTTTCGGCATATTTTTTTGTTTAAAAAAATCTAATTCCTATTTTGATTGCTCTTTTTATGAATGCGTTTTTTAGCCAATTTATGATAATAATTCATATTATGCATATATCTTTAAAGTATTGCTAGGTTTAAAATGACGCTTGAAAAGATTCTAAAGAAGCAACTTTTAAAAATACATTTTTCTATAAAATGGTCTCATAAAACAAACCTATTTTTTTTTTCTTATTAGACCATTAAGCTGAAACCGCGTGCTTAAATATTGTCCATTTATAAATATGATTTATTTTATCCTTGAGTATTTTATTAATTACATCACTATCGAATCATTTCGACAAAGTGTAATCGTAATTGGTCCACGTTAGAGAAATATTATATAGATTGAAGTATTCATTGTTATTTATTATTAAATTATTTATTTAATTTTTTTTACAATTAGTTTTTATATTGCTTTAGGGTTGCCTTTAGTTAAATGCTTTGAACGTAATTTGTCGATTTATCGCAGGAGGCTTGAAAGAAACCTGCCAAAACACTAAGTAGTGGTTATAAAATGGAAAAGTACCAAAGTTTTTGCATGTTTTTATTTAATTTGGCGTGCTGTTTATTTAAGTGTGTGGCTGAAATTTAATAAATGAATCTTCACGAACTTCTTTTTATCCGATTGAGCTGAAAATTTGTATACATGTATAACTCCGATGACAATACGTGCTCAAGTAGTATATATGCCCAAAGTTTAAGGTTGAAAATTTGGGGCTCTGGGCCCATTTAAAAATATGTATTTAATCGAATAAATTTAGACAGTGGACTTATCTTACAAACATCTTGGATGAGTTTCTTGGACAAATTGATTCGCTATTTAATTTACAAGTAGTGTTTACTAGAAAATTTCAATTCACATCATAAAAAACGCATTTAAGACCGAATTTGTTTAAATTTTGATGTACACACAGTTCATATAAAGGTCTCCACCAAGTATATTTTCGAAATGTATCTGCCATCATCTTTGAAAATAGCGGATACCTTAAATTAAGGGGGACAATTGAAATAAGGCTGCCATTTGAAAATTTATCATCCCAATAACTTTTGAAATACTGAAGTAATTCGAAACAAAGTTGGATAAGGGAGTTAACGTAAAATATCTTGAATACTTTCGTTGGGTAACTTGCTCCGTCATTTTGTTTCCAAGTAAATGTCATTTAAAAACGACGCTACTGCATTACAATAACTTCTGAAATACTGAATTATTTTGAAACCAATTTGGACAATAAAGATATCTTAGAAACACATTTGCGAAATCCGTTGTCCAACTTGATCTATCATCTTATTTTAAAGTGTCGGCCACTGGAAAATTTCAAATTCACATGAATATTTATAAATCGATTTGCTTAAAACTACTTATGTACATATTCCATACAAGGTCTTAACAAAATTTATTAATAAACTTTATCCGCCATCTTGTTTCAAAATAGCAGCCACTTGATGGTAAAAAAAAAAAAAAAAAAAAAAACTACTCTTCTGATTTAGCTAGAAGGACGTGTTAATGTTTCTGTCCTATTTTTTTCTTGATCTTACTAAACTAAAACAACTTTTCCGTTGTATGAAAAACTGTAATTTCCCTCTAGAATTAATTTGTTTTCTTAGATAAGTTGTTACCCATGATTTTAATTTTTTACATCTTTAAGTAATATTAATTAAATGATTTTATAGCCGATTGTGTTGTAGCATGAACTATTATAATGTCTAATCTGTTCGATTTTTAAATAATTATTTAAATTTCGTAAGGATATTTTGTTACAATTTATTACTACAAAGAAAATCAAGATCTGCATAGAGAGAGCCTTATTCTACAATCACTGCATTTATTAGAATGGACGTAATACTAAATAATATTGGGTGAGTGCTAAAGTTCTACCCGTTTTTATTACCCATAAAGAAGAGCAAAGAAACGCAAAATGAACAGTACCTATTATTGTGTATGATACCCATTGCTATCTATGACCTCTTGCCACCTTTCAGGTAGGAGATGAATCCCGCGGCGGTAAAATTCCGGCGGTTTCGAGTCAAAAAAGTCTTGGATGACAATTTTCACAGCATCAAAATCATCAAAGATTTTCTAATCGAAGGATTTGTTCAACGCACGAAATAGGTGATAGACAGTTGGTGCCAAGTCAGGAGAATAGGGAGGGTGGGGTAAAACCTCCCAATCAAAGCCCGCTAACTTTTGGCAGTGATGACAGCAACATGTGGCCTGGCTTTATTGTGATGAAGGATAACACCACGACGATGGACGAGACCTGGTCGCTTTACTACCAAATTTAAATGCAGCCTGTCTAACTGTAAACAGTAGAAGGCAGCATTGATGGTTTAGTTGAGTGGCAGGACCTCCCAGTGAATTATTCCCTGCACATCCTACCACACACTCAATAACACCTTCTTGAAATAAAGTTCAGCTTTCGAAGTCGATGCAGGCGGATCAGAAGGACGACACACACTCCTACGACGCTTTACGTTACGGTACCTAACCAACTTCTCATCTCCTGTCACAATTCGTGTCAAGAATGGATTATTTTTGTACCGGAAAAGCAATGAAACACAGGTGGCGATGCGATCATCCCGTTGATTAGTTGTCAGGTTATGTGGAACCCAACTATCCACCTTTCTCGAAAAACCCAACTTAACCAGCTGTCTCTCGACCGTTGTCCGGTGTACGTTGAAAGTCTCCGCTAATTCTTGCTCGGTTGGGTTCGGGTTGCTTCTTATGGCTTGATCAACATCGTCGTCTCCAATGTGTGATGACCGTCCACTTCTAGGGTGATCTTGGCAGCTTCTGTCTCTGTCCTAAATTTACGAAACCATTGATGACAAGTGCTTTCGTCTGTTGCATCCTCCCCATAAACTTGACAAACATTGCGACATGCTGCTGCTGCCTCTTTTTATCGAACTCGTATAACAAACAATGTCTTATATGCTCCTTCTCGCTTTCCATGTTACACCCTCTGATATTTTTTTTGAGATGATATACACTGTGAGATACGATGCATTTATATGTGAGGCATCCACACGTTTGATTGGCTGACGATTTGCGTCATTTCGTCATGTGTGGCTTCAATTTCATTGCAAATTTGCATATCCAAAAACGGGTAGAACTTTCTCACTCACCCAGAATTAAAAAAAAATACACTAGATTTTATTTGAAGACCAGTTTATCAAGTGAATTTGCATAGCTAATATTATTATTAGTTATAAAAATACTAATTAACAAACATTGTGTGTGGTTAATATGATATTGTAAGAGAATTTTGCTATACCTTTTCAGTTTTTGGAGAATTTGAAGAATTTCAATTTTTTCAGAAAAGCATTTGTTTGATATATGCGATATTTGATGATCATGAAAAAGTGATGAAGAATAATCACTATTATTTCCTAAACTTTGTTAACAATCAAAGAATGCCTGAGACATGTAGCGTGGATTTATTTACAAAATCTCACCCTTTACTTATACACAGTAAAGGAATTTCTTTTCAAATCAGTTATCAAAGTATTTTCAAATACTTTGATATTTTTACATGGCCTATAAAAACTTATGCTTTATATAAATATATTATTATTGATTCATGCCTTCATTTCATTTTGTGAACCTTCCTGGAAAGAAAGTTAAATATACTTATTAGACATTTTAATTTTATGCCTTAAAAACATTGTACTGTAAAAAAAAATATGTAACAAGAATCTTAAGAAAAGTTATGTAATCATGTATTTAGTTTATAAAAAATATAACTAACCTTTTGTATTTACTTAAAAAATAACGAACGAAAAAAAAAAAGTGAAATAAAGAGTAGTACTTCAAGGAATATTTTCGCAAAGCATCAACATTTTATTTCCTAAGCTCAAAGTTCCAAAGATAGCGTACTTCTAAAGATTTAAAAAATCATTCCACTTTTTTACTTTTTAAAGATTAAAAAAAAAAAAAAAAAAAAAAAAAAAAAGAAGAAAGAAAGAACTGAGATAAGTATAGTTTACAGCACAGATGGCTTTATGTGAAAGAAATCCGCTGTTACTAGACTCTTCTATGGAGCAGAATTTCTAAACCTGCAAAAGGACAAAACACTCAGGTGAGTTTTTCTTTCTTTCTTGTATATCTTCTTCGTGAAAGAATGCGTATATTTTCACAAGTTAAATTCCATGAAGTACTAGTGTAAATAGTAAACATGAAAGAAATCTTCCAAAAAATGTGTTTCATCCTCTAAAGTATAGAGATTTTAAACTGCTTGGCCTTTCTCTTTAAATGTATTCTGGTATTAAATATCCGAGTTTTCTAAAACTCCAATGGCACTGACTATTTAAAAAGTCATTTAGGAGGAATATAAATAAATAATTTTCTAATCTGGTTGTTAAATTTAAATTAAAACGAATTTTGTTTATTTTTAAAACACAGTTAATCTTGTTTTATAAATGTATAGTAGATTTCATGATTATTATAATAGAGATCATCATAGCAGTTTAAAAACTCTTTTTTCCCCGGCCTGATTTCCATTACAACTATTAAAAATTGAGAGAAAATACACAAACACACACACACACACACACACACACACACATATATATATATATATACACACATTCCTGCTCAAAAGTTTAGCAAGATTTGCAAACGATCAGTTTTTTCCAATTTAAAAACTTATCTTTTGATGAAATGTTTTCAAACAATGGGTGTTCAAAGAACTGGGTCTTCCTCATGCTTTTCAGTGAAGATTGGTTTAAGAAAACATTTAGGGGGCCGGTAACAAATTGAGAAAAATCAATAATGCTTGTGAACACCCTGTATCGTTATGTGAACGGAATAAACTGTAACAGTAGAATATGTTAGTATAGTAGACCCAGTTTAATTTGTGAATGGATTTGTGTGGCGATAGCATATTAAATACCTGAGATATAAGAATTTATTTTAAAACTAAAAAAAAAAAAAAAAAAAAAAAAAAAATCAGCTTTTTTATTTATAATATACAGAGTTTTCAATGAAAATTATTCCCACTTTGAGGTAAGTTGGAAAAACGCTTTTAAAACAATATACTGCAATCGAAATATCCTGTTAATGAACTTTACGCTAGAAATACACGGACAAACCGCTAAAATCCTGATTCGAATATTCAGGGGACCTGAAGACGCGCAATTATTGCAAAAAACAGTATTCAAATTTACGAAATAAGTCAATACTTTGTTTAGCATAGAATATGAGAAAATAATTACTATTATGCAGCAGTTTTATTGCAGCAGTAATAGCGTTGTGATTAAGTAATAGACTTCGCTAATTTCGTATATTGATTTAAAATTAAAAAAAATCTAAAGTGGCTCCATTCGACTTTCCGAGCATTAAATAATTAACGATTATTTAAATAAAGTAAGGGAAGTCGTTAAAATAAACAAAATCATAATAGGGTGTTTGTATTTTTTATTTCTCTAAATAGTATGTTGTTTAATTTAACGCTATTGCACTTCAAATAATTTGAGCCCATATATCACAATGATAAAGAAATTTTTGTTGCTTCCCTTTAAAAGTCTACACGTGTAGATATAGAAAAATCTATACAGTTCGTTTGACGATGACTTGTAACATGTATATACATTTAAAGCTCAATCGAAAGCATTTAGACGCTATTGCACTTTGTACAGTTTCAGCCCGTAGGCCATAATGATAAAGAATATTTCGTTTTGTAGCTGTGAAGAAACTATATGTGCTAGATTCACCAACCAAAATCTACACAGTTCGTGCGACGGCGATTTATAACATGCATATAAGTTTTCAGTTCATTCCACTATTGCGTTTAGACGCTATCGTACTTTAAATAATTTGAGTCCAAAGGAAATAATGATAAAAAGAATTTCTTTGTGTCCCCCCCCCCCCAAAAAAAAAAAAAAAAAAACTTTAAATGTCAGATTTACCAAAATCTATGCTGTTTGTGTGGCGGTGACCTATAACATACATGTAAAATTTCAGTTCATTCGAATAAGGCGTTTAGACGCTACCGCCCTTTAAATAATTTGAGCTCATAGGCCATAATGATAAAGAGAGAGAGAGAGAGACAAAGATTAAATCAGCAACTTTTCTTCACTTTTGTCCTGTTTTGTCACTCCATGATGAAAAATCTTATTAATTGCTTCTACCATTTAAGGGCCAAGAAATTGCGTCTACTTAATTGTTTCAAATTTCTGCTTTGGTGCAAAAGACACCGGATTATTTCACGTTTTATTCAACTAAAATGCAATATTACTGGTTCCACATTTGTTAACAAAGTTGTTTTCCGATCGCATTTCAACATTCTTCGTGCTGTCATAAAAGATACACGTCTTTATATTGCCAATATCGAAGAGGAATTATTTGGTGTTCATTTAAAGTTAGCTTCCTGTCTTCCCAATCTTTACGGGTCTATTGATTTTAATTCCTGGATTCATGCTCAAAACTTCTCTCAAAAGCATTAACAAACTCTACAATTTAAATTCTATCACTTTTTAATTTCACAGAAGCCATCTCATTCTAACGAACTTCCTACTGCTTACCAAAATGCAATCTTCAACCTTTCCATCTTACAAATTCCTAAAATTCACTACTCTGTTCTTAAATTTAATTCTAATTTTGCGATCTCTAAACGTATTTCTTTTCCCCATTTAATAGCTCCTATTGAAAAAGCTTTCAGGAACTCTCGCCTTACAGAATCTCAGCGAGAATACTTTCGTCCTCTTCTCCTGTCCAACGCTAATTTTAATTCCAGTAACTTCAAATCTAAGCACAATTTCGCCGAAAAATATCTTAACTAAAACTCATAGGAGAGGACAAATTGTCCTTCTGGAAAGAACGCATTACATTGAAAGTGTCACCAACCTAATTAATGATTGCACATATACTTGTCTTTCTCGCGACCCATCTACACAAGAATTAAATAAAAGTAATTCATCTCTCAAGTCTTGCCCTTTGTTGTTGGATTCCACCAAAACTTCTCTCATTCCATCTATATCCAATTATGCTAGATTTTTTGCCCTCCCTAAAGTTCATAAATCCAATATATCATTGCGTCCTGTTGTTTCCAATCATAGTACTGCTTCTTACTGTTTAACTAAATTTTTCATAAGTGTTTTTCTCCCTCTACTTTCTGCTAATACCATACTGTGGAAAACTTCACCAACTGTACCAAAATTATGCGAAATTTTATGACACAAACCTTACGATGGTTTCTTTTGATGTTAAATCCCTTTTCACTAATGTCCCGATTAGAGGTGCCCTCTCCTGCCTAGAAAAGACACTAAAAGAATTTCATTACATAATTTTTGAAATCCAAAAACAAATTTCTCTTACCCACACTTGTTTATCTCAAACCACTTTTACTTTTCAAGGTAAATTTTATCAATAATTTGAAGGATTATCCATAGGCTCTCCTCCTTCACCAATTCTCGCTGATATTTATATGCATTATTTTCAAAATTCTCTCTTCAAAAAAATATCTTTTCCATTTTGGACCCGTTAAGTGGATGATACTTTCTTTTTGATTGACACTTCTCAGCACAATATTGATGACGTATTACAGATTACAAATTCACTTGACAAGTGCCGCTAGGGAGTGCAACTTTAAAATTTCTAATGGGAAGGTATGTCTTATGATACATTCTCGGGAAACGTCTCTTCAAGACAATGAATTTGGTTTAAATAGTTTTATCCTGCAGTGATTATTAAAGGGGATACATAAGTATAAAATCCAAATTTCAAAAGTCTAAAAACTCATGTATTATTCTTTAATAATCATTGTAGGGCAAAACTATTTATATCAAATTCATTGTCTTGAAGAGACGTTTCCAGGGATGTATCACAAGACATACCTTCTTATTTAAAATTTTAAAATTGCTCTCCCTAGCGGCACTCCCCGGGCCCAAACTTTTTTCACAAAAAGAGGTCCCTCTTGAATTCATTAAATACGTGTTTCGCCAATTTTCAAAATTCCGACACATTTTCGAGTTAGGAGGGGGATGTGGGACTTTTGGAGCATCCTGTATAGTTTTAAGAAATATTATGTATATGTATAGGCTCACACCTAGTCTACTCTTCGTGGAAGTTTGGAGACACTTGAATGTGCTCCTTAAATTAACCCCTCAATAGTGCCCCCTAATTGAAGGTCTCTATGATTTTTAAATTATGTTTTAAAATTCTAAGACATTTTCTTAAACTTAAGGTTTTTCATTGATAAATATTTATGTTTTTACGACTATTCTTTGATTGATACAGAGCTGCTTTGCTGCGTTTTCAACTTAGAAAAATTAAATTATCCGCTTTCCACTTTAGTTAAATTCCATTCATTTTCAATTTCTATACAAAACTTTAATATATATAATTCTATATATCTGTATATAAAAATAGATTTTAACTTTGTATATTCTCCATTTCTTAGTGGTATTTTAATAACAGAATTATTAAATTAGCATTGAGAAATATTTGATGAACTTAATTAAAACAGTTATGAATTTTTAAGTAGAATAGTAATTGCAAAGGAAAGAAAAAAAAAGTATAATATTTTTTACCTCAGTATCATGTCTGAAAACATTAATAAAAGAGTATTTATATAAATTAATGATACTAATAAAATAAACCTAGCTTGTTAGGATATATATACATATGAATGTAATCTCTCTTGATTACAGTTATCATAGAGTTAAATTTCTATACCAGAATTTTTATCTATTAATTTTTAATATCTAATCAACAGATATCAGTGATTACTTAAGTCTAAAATTACTGTATAAAAATACTGCTACTTATCTAAATTTCTCTTTGTGAGAATCCTGCTTCTAATGCCTATACTACACAATTTTTGGACGTATTAAGTTAATGTTAATTTTTACGTTCTATAGTCAAGATATTCTTTCGAAGAGAACATTTTTATTTTTTACAATATGTAACAAAAGAAGCATACGTATATGCTGTACATATAAGTATAAGAAAACAGACGCACGCTATATATATATGCATGTTTGAGTCTGTTATCTTAAATTTTACTTTTAAGTAAAATAAGGATTTACTTTTTACGCAGATTTCTGAAGATGTCTTGAGATTTTGAAAAACCATAAATTTTCATTTATTTTGAGCTGTAAATTTCAGTTTATAGATACACTTAAATTAACATTTTTTTTTCTGTCTAAAACGTTGGAATTCTTCTTAACGAATTTAGAAAATGGAAATAAATGTCTCTGAGCTTATTTGTAATTTAGAACTAAAAATCATTACTCAATTTTTAGCTTCTACGAAACTACTTTAGTTATTTTACGATATTTATCTTTTGAAGTGTTACAAGTGCATTGATAAAATAGCTTTTGTATTAACACAGTTGCTTAAGAGAGGCGAGAAAACTGGAGCCGGGAAAAACAGTTCCCTTATGTAGGAAAATAAATCATGAAGATATATTTTTATAGTATTTGTTAAAATGAGTATATCGTGAAAGACTTTAATAAATGTACCCTAAATTAATAATATACTTTTAAAGCTATTTATATTGAACCGACTTTTAAAAACCAAAATATGAGCTGCAATATGTTAAAATGCTTCAAATTATTTCGAAAGTAATTATTCGAACAATTTATCGCATAAATTTAAAAGTAAGTAGTTTTTCTCGGCTAAGCGTTCTTCAATATAAAGCCGAAAACAAAATTTAAGTTAAAGAAACAAATTGTCGTATTCGAGTAAATGTTTTAGTATACGAATATTCTGTACAAAGAAAAAACCTGCTAGAATAAATAAACAGATATATAAGCATTTTGATTAAGAAAAGCTTAAAACAATAATCATTTATTATTTTGTTCTCTAAATGCATAATCAAAAATTTCTGGATTTTTGGGAACATGCAGGATTTCAGATTTTTTAATTTTTTTTTATTACTTTGGCTTTACTTTGTATTATCTAAAGTTTTAGGCGCTATGTCTCAATAACAAATGCATAAATTTCGATTAAAGTAAACGTAAATCGATGCTACTTAGGATTTTTCAGATATCATTCAAAATTTACGCAAAATAAATTACAGCTCAAACAATTTAGAAATGTTCGGTAAAAGAACATGATTTGATTTATTATTATTATTATTGTTATTAATATTATTTTTACAGCATACATTAAAAGGATATAATTGGAGAACGTTACACGTAGTGAAAAATATCAATACAGGATCATTATCATTCTATCTTACTACAACTTGGTTAACATAGAGCTCTGCATCCTGCTTCATTTTAGAATGTTTATCATTGTTGGGGAATTAGTTGTTAAAGTATTTTATAATGCAAATATGGATCCTTCAGACTACAGTCAGTATAACATTAGTGTTAAAGACAATTCACTATAATTCAACTAAGTACAAAATTGGATAAAATTGGTAACGTTACACGTATCGAAAAATATCAGTATATGATCATTTTCATTCCATCTTACTACAACTTGATTAACATATAGCTTTGCTTCCTGTTTCGTTTTAGAATGTTTATTATTGTTTGGAAATTAGTTTCTAAAGTAGTTTAAAATTCCAAAAATGGACCTTTAGTTAGCATAACATTAGTGTTAAGGACAATTCACATTAGTTCGACTTCAAAAGTCTATAGGCAGTGGTGTATGATGCCCATACATGCCATCATTCTAGTTAATATTCCGTAGTATTGTTAGCCCCGCATTTTTCACACTAGTATTTTTTTTTTTTACAGTGTTTTCTTTCTTATTTAAACCAATTGCATTTGGAGACTATTACTCTAAAAATTTACCCGTTTGAAAAAAAGGGCAGGACTAGCAACACTACGGAATATTAATGAGGCAGTTGGCAGGTATGATGGTGCCTTTCGATAAACTGAATAAAGATATTGTTGAAATGATTGTTTTTGTCTGAATGGAATTGTTTTTGTCTGAAATTCCATACAATTTTGATGGAATTTCAGAACTATCGACGATACTATTACTTTGAAAAAATAAATAAATAAAATAAAAATAAAAAGCTTGTTCTGATACCTATTTTCTAAAAATAATGCAGCAATGTTTGATGTGGTTAGATTTAACAAGACGATTTTTCATATTTTTGCTCCTCGTTAATAATATTTTACCGTTGTCTTACATTTTTTTTAAAGATATATAACGAATGCAGGGTTAGCAGGAAATATGTTTCCGACTTCAAAGGGTCTTAAAGTGCGTTCTGTAGGTCAAAATGTGATAAAATTTGAAATACAGAGAACTCAAATGAGGAGTTTGACATTTATTAAATAAAATACTTTAGTTCCAAAATTGACCAATAGATACTAAAACGCAAATGGCATTTATTTGCATATATTGAAAACATGCATTTATTGAAACACTGCATTACAGTGAACAACATTATTCTTTGAATTAAAATAATAATAATAATAATAAATAAAATAAAATAAATGAAATACAAATTCTGCACGACTGTTAGTTATTTCTCTGCACATCCTGCCTAAATGCAATAAAAAGCGATAATGGTAAAATTGTTCTACCAGAACCAACAGAACTCCGCAGTAGCTCGAAAAGAATTCTGTCATATGAAGCAGGTAAGAAGAGGCTCATTGTCTCCATGTGCTCTACGCCACAAGATGATACAGAAATTTGAAACAACTGAGCAACTCGGTATTCTTCCAGACAGAGAACGAAAGCAAATCTAGTCTTCTTGTATCGAAAATGTAGCTACCGCGTTCGTTGAAGCTAGCAAGCATCACTGAGCTGAAGAACAACTGGAGCGCATGCTTCCAATATCTTTACACAGTGTTCGTGCGTGCCAGTTTTTCAGCAATCATTTGTCATGCATTGTCAAATCTTGCGCGGCAGGCAACATTTATCGGGTCATCTATTACTATTATACTCTTTAAAGACTTAAAGTTTAAAATTGTAATATCATGTTTAGCATATGGTTGTTCGAACAACCTTTACACAATTTTACTTTGAAATATAAAGATATCAAATGCTTTCTGCCGTGCAACTCTCGAATGACAAATCTTCCAAAAACGGCACGCAAAAACCGGTCTAGCATTTCCTCCAGTTGTTCTACAGCTCAGTGGCAAGCATTCGCTGCATGGCTGTGTGAGCGTGCTAGTTGTTTCCCGTGTATTGGTTATGCTATATTCTATTGTATGAAAGATCTTACGACGGATTTTGCATTTTATCTAAAAAAATCAAGCCAATGTACCTACTGCAGGACTAGGACTCAAAGGTTCGTAAAATTTTTTCACTTCAGTTCCTTGCTCAAATGGTAGTTAACGTCACTTGGCCATAGAACACTTTGGAGACTGACGAAGTCCATTTTCAAAAGGCAAATTATGTCGAATTAGGGCAGCGAAAAACTCTTACGCTACACAGGAGCAAATCCACACGCTAAACAAGAGTCTTCTTTAGATCATGAAAAAGTGACGGTATGGTGCAGTTTTAAGGCTACCTTTATCATTAGACTGTATTAATTTTAAAGAAATAATTGCAAATGGAATGCAAACCTATTACATCACAGGAAAATAGTACCTTCATATGCTAAGGGATTTTGCAGTCCCACAACTCCAAAAGCATGGTTGCCTTCAGGGCATAATTTTCATGCATGATCATCGCTGCTAACATTCTAATTAATATTCCACAATATTGTTAGTACTCACCTTTTTTTTTTTCACCAGTCTTTTTTAGAGTATTTTTCTTTTTTCTTTAATCAAAATTACATTTAGAGAATTACTCTAAAAATAAAGTGGTGTGCAAAAAGAGGCTGGTACTAACAGTACTACGAAATATTATTTATGATGTTGGCAGATATGTGCAAGATGCCCCCACCTTCTCACAGTGATTGTTGTGTAAAGCAATTGCTAAGACAGCATTTCACAGATGCACGGGTAATCAGCCGTCATTTTCCAGCAGCATTACCTGGTTCACTTGATATTACTTTCAGAAAATTTTTGTTGTGGGATTAAAGATAATATCCGACCAGCACCTGTGCCAGATCATTCGGCACCACGTTCTTGATAATCCAGCAGACTCAATCGGATCAGCTGTTAAAAATATGCTTCCATGATTAGAGCACATTGTAGAACTTGAAAGGACACATATTAAGCAGTTTTAACACTATATTTAATATATTATTTAACATTTATAAATAAATAAATAACATATTCTAAATAAATAAATAAAACAAAACTAGGATATAAATCTACTTATCGAAAATTTTATGCATTAGTTTTTTTTTAAAATTTAATAGATCTTAATCACATTATTTGAATTATCTTTTTTTATTTCTATTACCCTACTATCGTAGGTAATGGAAGTATTGTATTCGGTCCAAAAATTCGATATCGAGTTTTCACTTGATTTACATGTTTTAAGGCCTCCCGAGTCCAAAAAAGTAGTTTTTGGCAATTGGTCAGTGTGTGTGTGTATGCATGCATGTATGTATATATGTGTGTACAGTCGGTAACAAAAGTGTCCGAACACTAGCAAAAAATTCCTATGTAAAAAAAGTACACTTCACACGATTTTGTTAAATAAATCCTTGTCGAATCCTGTTCTTAGTTAGTGTAAGAACATGATTCGATTAGCAAAACCGTATGAAGTGTACTTTTTTTTCATAGGAATTTTTGCTAGTGTTCGGGCATTTTTGTTACCGACTATATGTGTGGGATCTTCTGGCTATCATATCTCCGAAACAAATAAAGATAGAATTACGAAACTTCAGAATTGATACAGGTCTGGTATACAGATGAATTTTCCACATTTTAGTGAAAATTGGAAAACCGGAGCTGGGACCGAAAATACGTATCTCAAAAACGGCTCCAACGATTTTCTTCAAATTTGCTGGAAAGTTTGCATTATATGCAAAATGCATATAATGCGTGTAATAGTGGGTAATGGAAGTCGTGTGGTTGTTTCACACCAGATTTTTTTTTTTTTTTTTTTTTTAATCTCAACTGATCTAAGAGAGCGTATTCTAAAGCAATATTAAGTGGGAAATTTATTTCTTACTAATCCATACTTTCTGTGAAATATCTCTGAATAGTTAACTTTGAATAAATTTAAAGATTCAGAAATTTTTTTGAACTAATTGAAAGTTTTAAGTGCATCGGTGCTCGAGACTTAAGCGTAATTCATAAAATATGAACAAATTTGTGTAAATATTGGTTAAAAATTTCGAAGTCATTTGGAAAGAATAATTTTTAAAAGAAACATTGTGTACATGCAAAAATATTCAGCCAACGTCGTTGTGTGTATATATAAATCAGAACAAAAACCCTTAACGGGTTAAAAGTTTGTGACGCAGCATTTTATTTCGATATGAATTGGAAATATGGGTCTTAAAAGTAATGATATCAAATTTGAGTGACGCTTTGCTATTAATTGAAATATATTACATAGATTTTCTTATTTCATCATTTGTTTTTTTTCTTCTATTTACATCACAGTGTATACATAATATTTTCAACTTCAGCACGAAAAAATATATAGAATTTACTCCCTGATACTTTTTCATCTGCACCTCGTGAATTCAAAATATGAGTTTTAAAAGAAATTATATAATTTCTGTGACGCCTCAGTGTTACTTTAAAAGATTTATTTTTAGATTTCATTACAATTACTTTTGTTTTGTTGAATAAAGTATATTTACACATTGAAATAATAAAATGCTTTTAATTTTCAAATATACTGTCAAATAATCACACTTTTACTGAATTTATATTATAAATTGAAATTATCTAGTTCAATAAATTGATTTGTCTATTGCGTCACGCTATCCAAAACTGTAAATAAAAATTATGTAAATGTTTTCTTTGCATCACACAATCTCTTTGCACACATTTTCACTTAGTACTATGATACAAAGTAACATTTACAAAATTTTTACTTACAGTTTTGGATAGCGTGACGCAATAGACAAATCAATTTATTGAACTAGATAATTTCAATTTATAATATAAATTCAGTAAAAGTGTGATTATTTGACAGTATATTTGAAAATTAAAAGCATTATTTCAATGTGTAAATATACTTTATTCAACAAAACAAAAGTAATTGTAATGAAATCTAAAAATAAATCTTTTAAAGTAACACTGAGGCGTCACAGAAATTATATAATTTCTTTTAAAACTCATATTTTGAATTCACGAGGTGCAGATGAAAAAGTATCAGGGAGTAAATTCTATATATTTTTTCGTGCTGAAGTTGAAAATATTATGTATACACTGTGATGTAAATAGAAGAAAAAAAAAACAAATGATGAAATAAGAAAATCTATGTAATATATTTCAATTAATAGCAAAGCGTCACTCAAATTTGATATCATTACTTTTAAGACCCATATTTCCAATTCATATCGAAATAAAATGCTGCGTCACAAACTTTTAACCCGTTAAGGGTTTTTGTTCTGATATCATTACTTTTTAAGGGTTAATGATCAACTGATCTAAAGATTAAAACAAGTCCTTCCACCTCATAGGAAGTGTAGGTTGATTCTTTTTTTTCTATCGCATAGCTGCCATTGAGAATTTCACAAAAAACACTTTTTTTCTAATGTATCTGGTAGCTTCCAAAAATTGGTTATACACAATATTAAGAAATCTTTTAGTTAATTTGTTTTTTTTTTAATAAATACAACATAGCAGTATTATGAAGGATTAAAATTCTATTTTATTAATGAATTTTCAGCTTTTTGTGAAAAAAAAGTAAACAAATTCTTCGCAGATTTAACATTTTGAAAACTTTTGAATGTTGAGCAATTGTTTTGTAAATATATAGTAAAAATATTTATAAGAGACTTGTCTGAGGTATAATTCATGTTAGTTTAGCATCATTAAGATGAAATATGCAATAACACAGGTATTTTCATAGGAATTTCAAAAATAATGCATTGTTTTCAACGCCAATATTGGGTAGCTTGCAAAAATTGATTTTTAGCCATTAGTGAGAAATCTTTTAGTTAAAAATAGATTTTGTTACTCATTTTTGAAATATATATAAACATATAAAAATTTTATAAAGGATTAAAATTCAGTTTTATTCATGAATTTTCAGTTTTTTTGTGAACAAAAAGTAAACAGGAAACTTTACGATTTTTTCATTCTGGAAAATTTTGAATGTTGAGCAAATTTCTTGTAAAATTATAATAAAAATATTCATAATAGATTAATCTGAAGTATAATTCATGATTGTTTAGCATCATTAAGATCAAATATGGGATAATACAGGGATTTTTATAGGAATTTCAAAAAATAGTACTTGGCGTTTTCAACACCAATAACCAACTCCTTCCAAAATTTGATTTCAGCCATTAGTTTGAAAACATTTAGTTAAAAATAGATTTTATTACTAACTTTTTAAACAAATAACATATAACAGTATTATTAAGGATTAAAGTACAGTTTTATTAATGAATTTTCAGTTTTTGTGGGAAAAAAAAGTAAACAGATACTTAAAAATTTTTACATTTTGAAAAACTTTGAACGTTGAGCAGATTTTTTGGTAAATATACAGTAAAAATTAGAGATGGAATGAAGCCTTGGTAATATCAAAGCTTTGGCCGGCCTGGCTGATATATACTCAAAGTTTCGTGGAATATTCGTAATTTGCATTGGCAACTTTTTTCCTATTATTAATTTTATTTAAACCTACATACGTCTTTGTTTTGTGATTTGTTAATTAAAAATAAAAAGTTTTCACTGCAGTTATAATACATACAGTAATAACATTGTAAGTTATTAGTACAAAACTTTGAAAAAAAAACTTTTCTTATAATAGTATAATAACATGGCTCAAAATTAACAGACTTTTGTTGATCCAGAAATATCGGCGTTGAAAACAAAGTATTATTTTTGAAATTCTTATGAAAATCACTATACCTATTATTGCATATTTCATCTTAATGATGCTAAACAATCATGAATTATACGTGAAATGAATATTTTTAATATATTTCTACAAGAAATTTGCCCACATTCAAAATTTTCTAAAACTTAAAAATTGTAAAATGTTTGTTTACTTTCTTTTCACAAAAAACTGAAAATTCTTCAATAAAACTGAATTTCAGTCCTTTATAAAATTTTTATGTGTTATTTTTTTTTTAAATAAGTAACAAAGTCTATTTTTAACTGAAAGATTTCTCACTAATGGCTAAAAATGAAATTTTGCAAGCTATAGGATATTGGCGTTGAAAACATAGTGCTGTTTTATGAAATTCCTTTGAAAATCCCAGTATTATTAAATATTTCATCTTAATGATGCTGAACTATCATGAATTGAAATATTAAAAACTTACTTAGAACCAGGGTTGGGTTTCTTCCGGAAGAAACCAGTTTCTTCCAGGACAGTGGAAGAAACTGGAAAAACCCAGAAGAAACTGGAAGAAACCGGAAGAAATGGATGAAACCAACCAGAAGACAAAACAGATGTTCAAAATTAAAATTTATGGACTATATACACTGAAAGCATAAATATAATGTCAAATCTAAACTATAATCTAATTAATATTAAAAATATTTTTAGAAAAATAAGTTATTTGATAACAAACACTAAATTATATATAGGTGATGGGTTTTTACTTTTCAATGCTAATGTTTTTAGAATGTACATATATGTACATATAATGTACATATATGTATATATATGTGTATATCTAAAAGAAAAAAAAAAAACGAAAATATACTATTGTCGGAATATGGAGAATCCGACTCACATGATATAGACAGATCAGTTAGATTTCGTGCAGTTGTTAGCAGTTGCTATGGGAAGAAACGATTTAATGATTAACCCCTTGGGTACATTTGACGTCTGAGACACGTCATTCACTTTTTTTGTTTTTTATTTTTGTTTTGCAATTCTAATTACTTGAAGACATCTTAATACTACATATGTCACCAATATTTTAGAAATAAATAAATTCTTACGTAAAATGTACTGCTTTTACATACTACTCCAAGCAACCAAAAATTATATCCGTTCCACATGGAAATATTTTCTCAAATAAATCCGTACCCAAGGGGTTAAACTTAAACATTTCAAATGATGGCAAAAAGATGTAAACTGAAAATGCTTAAGGAAGGAAAAATCATTGGAATTCTTAAATGGGAACGCTTACATGAGCTTTAGTGTGTTATTTAAAGACTATGGCAGAGATTACAAAGTGGGAGAACTGTTGTCTAACGATCTGTATCAGGTCTACAAAGAATACAATTTGTTAGCCAAAAATAGGGCACCAATGGGTTGTTCAGTGAAGAGTCTTGCTTTATTTTACATTGGTTCGCAACAGATAACGTATAAGAGAACATGAAATGAAAGAGATGAATTTTCATCTAGGATGTTCATGAAGTGGGAAAGCAAAAAAAAAAAAAAAAAAAAAAGCAAATATAAAAAACCATTATGTAGCGTACCAGAGGATTAGAGGTGACACACACCTTATTAAATATAGCAGCATAGCAGTTTTATTTAACCCTTTCACTGCCCTCAATATTGCCCGCCGTCTGATGCCTGCTTTTATAACTAATCACTAGCTAAGGGTGTGGCTCTTATTTGCCACACAGCTCGTGACATCATGAGTGAGAATTGAGCAAACTCTGAAAACGAGTTATCTCGTCATTGACGTGTTATAGCAAGCAGACGAATGACGAGATAACTCGCAAGTGGCTGAGAAAGGGTTAATTTGTTTTTCACTAAAATTTTAACTCCTTTTATGGCTAGTTTCCTTTCAAACTATAGTCTTCTCTCAAGTTACGCAAATATTCATTCCATGTATTGGTTTGCATGAATAAAAGTTACGTAAATTGTGTATGCCAGTATAAAAGGGAAAATATTGGAAATAAAAGCTAATAAAAGTTTTAGAAATATTTGTGTGCATATTTCTTTCACATAACTTAATAAAAAAATAATTAAGACATTTCAGAAAATAGCAGTAAGTCATCAGCATTTTCCATTAATCGGTAATTAAAGATATCTTTGAATAAAACATATTCATAAGAAGTAAAGTCTTATTTGATGTGATTATCGCCACCAAAAATAAAAACTAGTTGGCATAGGTGGACTCTGCTCAGTTCCCCATTATATTTATATTCTCATAAATTTCTAGTGCGAGACATATTATAATCATGTTAAGAGAAATGAATTTGACCAAAGCTTGACACAGTGACAGAAGGCTAGTGTCCCCGCCTAATAGGCTATCCACCGTTCACTTCGATATATTTATCTTATTCTAATCTATTAATTTATTTTATCAGTGTCAATTCCGTTGTTTAGTTTTTATGCTACTATTTTCAATGCAATAATCCTCAAAATTCATATTTATATAATTTTTTTTTAATTTCACTATGTTGATAAAATCTTAAATTACGAATAACTTACGAAATTTTCCTATTAAAATATTTGTAGTCTTTCATGTTCAAACAAGTATCATAAATGTTATTCTGAAGCTGTCTGATACATTTATGATCCTCAAAATGGACGTTTATGCTCAATTTTGCCTTATTCTGCCATGTTAATTAAATCGTAAATTCCAAATAACTTACGAATGTTTTAAATTTGAAAATTCATTGTCTATGATAGTCATGCCAGTATCCTAAATAATATTTAAAAAGTAGTCTGACATTTTACGATGAAAATATCCCTCAAAATTGACGTTTATGTGAAATTTTGCTCTATTCCGCCATGTTAAGAAATTCGTAAATTTCCAATAACTTACGAAATTTTTATATTGGAAAATTCATAGTCAATAATATTGATGCCAGTTTCCTAAATATTATTTCAAAAGTAGTCTGACATCTTTGCGATAAAAATATCCCTCAAAATTGACGTTTATGTGAATTTTGTCCCTATTCTGCCATGTTAAGAAATTCGTAAATTCCAAATAACTTGCGAAACTTTCAAAGTAGCATGTTTATAGTTAATGATGTTCATTCCGAATTCAAGAGCAAATGAATATTGTTCTTGCCAGCGTCGAAAGTAATATTTTAAAACTGATCTGACATCTGACCTCTCTGCGATCACTTGTTCGTGAGATATCGTGTACACAGGCTAACAAACTAACTAACGGACTAACTAACAGACTAACAAACTAGCAGACACCCTACAGACGGACACCATGCAAATTTTGTCATTTTCGGATTCCTCACACCTGAAAACGTGTAAAAATTAAAAAAACCAAGGTCGAAAATTTTCACGATTACCTAAGTTCCCTATACCTATAGTATGATGGGGAACTAACAAGACTTTTCCTTTAAACAGTCATAAACTAATAATCTTCATCGCTCCAAATATTTGGAAGTTCATCTTCTTCTTCATTTTCATTGCAAATGTATATTTTTAAATTATTTATTTATTTATTTATTTATTTATTTTTTTTTTTTTGGGGGGGGGGGGGGGGGTTAGTTTATCTCAACATTTTCTTTTGCTTAGTTCTTATAAATTTGCTGATATTCGCTGCAACGTTTAATTAAATTTTCACGAAATTTTGACTCGTTGAATGTTTGGATCAATGTTTATAATTGCATATTCCATTTGCTAACTTTAGAGCTTTAGTAAGATTTTCACAGTGAATGAATCGGTTTCTTTGTTGCCGTTGCTGTATATTCGTACAGCATAAGGCGGCGTTCAGATACGGTATTTATTGATTCAGAATCGGCTAATTCATGATGATATGCTAGTAAATAATTAATGTCACATTCGTTTAAACTGACAAAGTGTTCTGTTTTAACTACTTGTGATAAAGTAATATGACACTGGATATTCTTACAGAATTCCTTGGTGCAACTATTTGTGGACATATTATGTTTTAGCAAGCATTTAGAGTTGAATGTTTTACATCTCTTAAAACTAAATCAATATTTATTGTTTCGAAGTTTCTGAAATCGTTAAACTTTTATCATTTCGTAGTTAATAATAAATATCCTGGAAAGTATGTTTAATACAATTAGTTTTGAATGTAGCAATTATGTCTTTATCAACAAGCTGGATTAAATCACTTGTATTTGATAACAAAAAGATTATTTTCACATTTGAATGCTTTAAGTTGGGTAGATGAGACGAAGCGCTATTAATGTTAGTAGTATTTTAAAATGACCCTTTTTCATCATGTTTATTTCTGCTTCTGATTAAAAAAAAAATATATATATATATATTATGAAAAATTGAACCAGTCATCCATGTCTTATATGTCATTTATTTGCCAAACAATATACGGTAAAATCATTTAGGATTTTAGCAGCCGAAGGACACGATTTATAAGAAGAGGTTTCATCAAGTGGATACCTCATGCATTACAACAAAGTTTTTGTGTTACACGGTTTTTGTTGAACGTAAAGCCAATACAATACTTACAACTTCTGTTACAATAGTTCTGTTCTGTTAAGGATCTCCTTCTAGAAAAGTGCTGTTTGATCTGTATTAAATAACTAATCCAGAGCATATCTGTTTTCTTCAATTTAGTAAGTTTTAAAGAAACATTTTTCACTTCAGATTTGTCAGAAGATGCAGTTTCAATTTTGAAATTAAGGTTTTGTAATGAATATCTTTTTTTTTTTTTTTTTTTAAACAACCTTTTATTTGTAGTAAAAGCCCACTTTTTTGTTCTTTTAACCTGTTGAAAATCTGTGCACCATTGTCTCTTATCATTAAATCTTTTGTTTTTTCTTCCTTTTTCTTTCTTTCTTTCCTTTTTTTTTAAATTTTGTTTTTCTTATGTTGTATTTTGTCTTTAATTCAAGTCATTAATGCTTTTTCATTTTTTCAATTTCAGAATTTCATTTGTACGATGGACATCGTAAACTTGATAAAGTTATACAGGTTCCTAATGTTTTTCCTCCCTTTTCCTGACAGTTTGGATAATGGATTAATTTATTCCATATGCCTTAACATTCGCTGCAGGTTTTTTCCTTCTTCAAGTCAATTCAAAATTTTTATTTTTATGTCGAAAGACATCGACTTTCTCTTCTTTTGTGTGATTGGAAGTTTCTTAGGCATAATTGGTTTCAAAATTAAAAATATAAATTGTAAATCCAAACAGTATAGTAACAGTGTTATCCTCTCAACGTCTAAAGTCACACTGTTCGTTTCCGCACTATTGTTCATCGGCCAAAGAAAATGCCATGTGTAGGACTGACGCAACAAAGTTTCTGAATCACGCGTTCTGCTAATCGATCTCACAGTACGAAATCTACGAAACTGCGAAATTAAAAAAACTTATAGAAAAAAAATATATATAAATATATGACTGCGTGATGAGATTGGGTAAATTCATTCCGCATACAAAAATTTCTGCGTAAATTAAGGTAAATTAGCAGTGTAAAAAAAGCTTTGAATAAACTGTGTTACGGGTGTATTTCTTTGTAACTTTTAATAAGGGGTTATAACAGTTTTTCTTTTTGTTTCCTTGTTTTCTAAAGGTTTTGATTTTATGTATCGCATTTTCTTCCATTGCATATTTGATATTTTCTTTTATTCATTTTTCTTATCATTGCCAATTATACTTAATATTTGAACTGTATAATCAGTGTGAATGCTAGAAATTTATCTAAATGGCTCTTTCAAGTTTTATTCATGTACTATTAAATCATAATTTCTAAGATTTTTGATGAAAAACTAAAAGAAGATTTATAGAATATAAACGTATATATAATATCGAAGTATTAAATTGTAATATAATATATACTATCGACTTTTTAAACTCTTTACTTAACTGGACTATCATGAAGGAATGTGTTTTGTAAATTTAATATCTACATTTATAAACACAATATAAAACTCCCTATTACATTATTTTAAGAGGTTACTTATAAAAATCATATTGACTGCTTTTTATTATTTGTACACACACACACACATATATATATATTCATATACTTCTCATAAACAAATGGTATGTAATTGAAATCCTTTTACTAGTCATAATGCATAATCCATTATATCATTTAAAGAAACACTATATCTTTTCGAAATAGCATCTGAAAATGTCATTTTCCTTTCATAATCTGTCATTGTTTTATTTATATGTCTGCTGAGGGACAGAAAGTGGAAAGCCACAGCACTCAATCCATCTTCTTCTGAGACATACAAATAGTTTATTTAATTGTTACTGCTACGCAATCAATTTATTGTTGCTTCATGAGATATGACAATATATTTTTGGAAAGAAAAATATGCTAACAAAACGAAATGCAATGTTATCTAATTTACGTTTCATGTATGAGTGAATAATTGAATATTGAAATAAAAATCAATAAATATCTTAAGCCTGAAATGTACAAATACTTAAAAAAGTAAAATAAAATAAAATAAAAAAATATATTTAACAGTGTTTATGGATAATTTGTTTCTGTACAAATAGAATAAAGCAAAAGGAAAATATGCTGACTTCGACAAATGATTTTTAAAATAGATTAAATTTTCCTCCTTTAAAATTAGTTTATTCAAATTTTATTCTGTTTTATTATATATTGCTGATAGCTGGATTTCACATTTCTCAGAACAAAGCGAGAAAAAATTTAATAGCAAACAAAACAAACAAATAAATAAATAAATAAAGTAAAATAAGAAGACTGATCAAAAAATGAAATGATACAGGATTTTACTTTTTTTTTTTTAAAGTTTATTCTTATCTATTTACAAAATATAAAAAGTGCTAAAGCAAATTTGTTGACATTGATAATTTCATTTGCCCCGCCCTTTTAATTTTAATTATAAATGTTTATAGCTCTATGATGAAAATCACAGTAGAAGCTAAAACATGTTTTGGTATTGCGTTGAAATTTAGCAAAAAAATTTTATCTATTGAATTATAATGCTATTAAAACTGCCAAGATGAGAATATAATCATTCACTTTATTTTCGAGAAGAAAATAATTTACATGAAAATATTTCAAAATGAAAATTTTGTAATAGTTTTTTTGTACCTAATGTAGCTAAGAATACAATATAAAATTTTACTTAAGATGCGTTTTAATATTGCTATTTTCGGAGAGTTGCTAATGACGGCACAAGCAGAAGTCAGAATGCAAAGATTAGTGGCTTGGCAGAGTTAATGACATTCTAAACATCTGGATATATAAACATGAAAATTTCAACGAATTCTTTAAATTCCAAAAGATTTTATACAAGCAAGAATTTATATAAGTCATTTGCAAAAGTTTAATACCACCCATAGACAAATCAGATATAATGGAATTCCACAAAAATAACATACATATTTTACATATAAATGAACAAAATAAACTGTACATGGTTATTTAGAGTAATTAAAGATAGTATTTTGTAGACCTCCTTTGTTTTTAATACCTTGTGCAATCCTCTTAGGCAAGCTATAAATAAGAGACTTGCAGTAAGCTTTAGAAATGTCTGTGCACCAGACATGCTTTAATGCTTCAACGAGTGCCGTAGCAGTGGATGGTTGCTTTTTGGCGACTTTATTTTTCACAATACACCACAGATTCTCTATTGGATTCAAATTTACCTGGCCAGTCAAGCACTTTGATTTTCTGAGTCCTCAGATATTTCTTGACAATCTTTGCCCTGTGACACGGAGCCACACCATGCATGAAAACTGAACATTTATTAACACGCATGTGAAGCTTCAACTTCTCACGTAACAAATTAAGGTACCGCTTTCCGTTCATAGTGGTTTTTGGTGGCACAAAATACAGACTAGGAGTACCGGAGATAGACATTGCACCCCATATCATTTGGTTTGGAGGAAGTTTTACAGTTTGAATCGTATATCTCTCATCATCATCATTTTCCCCTTAGGCGGCGAACGCTTGTAGCACGTGCAGAAAATTGCTGCACACTTCACTCATCCGAAAATAAGATCCTACTCCACTGCTTTTCTATCCAATTCTGATATTGTCTGGCGAAAGTCAATCTGTTCTTTATCATATTTGGAGTAAGTCGAGGTTTCCTTGCATGTTTATGGGATGAAAAACCAAAAGCTTTGGTCAAACGTCTTGAAATAGTACTCAAACTGATGTTGGTGCCTTTTGCAGCCAGAGAATGTCTAATCGTATTGCAGGAGCTTCTAGGATCTCGTACGACCATCCTTATTATCACTTGATCATCACGTGCACTTGTTTTTCTAGGGCAACCGCTTCTCTTAAGATTCACAAACTTTCCCGTAATTTTAAATTTAGTAATAGATAGATGCACAACTGTCTTGCTCAAATTTAACCTGAAACTTATTTGACATTCAGAAAATCCAATTTTATGCAGGGTCAATATTTCTGACCTTTTTGTAACAGTAAGTTAAGGTTTTTTACCCTTTACAATAATTACACAACATCACTGTCTACGACAAAATCCAATAAATAACTGGCGATAAACGTGCTGGCCACCTTTATTTATAGCAGTAGAATGCGTCTGATGCAATCAGCACATGAGATGACGCAATAATCTGCGCAAATAATGCAATGTGTTAAAGCACTGAAGATCGGCTACTGGTCTTAAACTTTTACAAATGACTGTGTATTATATTGTCTAGATTTGTGTAAAATTATAACTGAAGTTGATTTTTGCTGTTACATAAGAATTCTTTTCGATAAATAATTTTAATCTAATTATATCAACTGATGTGAAATACTTTAGATTATTAAATAAATAATTCTTAGACTTAACGTTAATATAATAAAATTTTACTTTCAGGAAAATTCATTTTCAGCTGTTTCAAGTATCGAGAATTGCCCAAATCTTTCCAGTTGAAAGTTATCATTGCAAAAAAAAAAAAAAAAAAAAAAAAATAATAATAATAATGATCATTTAAAATTTCCTTTTCCAAAAAGTACACCTGCTCAATATAACTTCTGACAGAGATAAACCAAATCTTTTTGCAGTTAACATTCTCAGAATGGTACTAAATAAATATAGCGGCTAAAAAAGCAATGAACATTTAGCACCTGGTGATAAAGGGTAAGAAATTTTTAAACAAACATCATAAATTCTTTTGAGTTGGAGTAATTCTAAATGCAGTCTTCTAAAGTATTATTAGAACTACTATCGCTCAGTGGACGAAACGCGACCACTTTTCTGCAAAGCAAAACAAAGTAATTGCCTTCTCGTAAACGAAATTAAATTGCAATACAGCTGCGCCAATTGTTTGTCGATATGCATGCAAAGTGAATCAGCAGAGTTTTACTTAATATATTTCTCTAAGTTTGGCACACTGTAGATGATGAGCCTTTCCTGAAATAAAAGGAAATCGCAATGTGGAAGTGCCCCCCGTTTGGTGATACAGTCCAAAAGATAATCAGCTCCAATTCAAACCAAGGTCCAACCAAATATGAAATTCGGTTAAATTAAGTTCATTGGTTCATAAAGTACAGTGTTCGAACTCAAAAAGACAAATATTTTCTGAAAGTGACAGAATTGAGCTCAGGAAATCTCAAAACGTGTAACTTAATTAAAAACCGAAAAATCTAAAATTTTTCTGAATTTTATACTTTTTACTTATATATGCAGAGAACAGAATAATAAAATAACTTTTAAAAATAAGTAGTCAATTTCAGTTAATTTAAATGCAAGGGAATCTGAAAACGTGTAAATTTATCGAAAACCAGAAATTAAAATATTTTCCGTATCTTCTACATTCTTCTTATACACGCAGAAGCTATTAATAAATCCATTTTTTTTTTTTTTTAAATAAGTTCTCAATTTGACTTAATTGAAATGCAAGGAGATCTCAAAATCAGTAAATTTATCGAAAACCGGAAATCAAAAGTTTTTCCAAATCTTAAACTTTCTTCTTATGTAAGTAGTAGATATACGCATGCGAAGTGTGACTTCACTGACCGTCGTTGGGGCCAAGTAAAAGATTTCATATGTTAATCGTCCGTTGGATTTTTTGTAAAAAAAAAAATTAAAAATTGACGAGAATTATTTCTCGATTTTAATCACCATATTTGGGTACAATTACAAATTATCATTGTGCACATCTGTCAAGATTAAGTTATTTTGCTGTCAAATTGGCAAAATTTTAATTTTAAATTTCAAAACTCTAGAAACAAAATGGGCATAGATTTGATATCTGTTAGTTCTTGGTGTTTTGTGTATTTGGCGATCAAAAACGTAGTACGAAAACATACATGCCAGATTGTTGTATTTTAGTAATACATATATATTCTACGAAATATTGTTTCATATTATTGATTGCTCGTTATTAAAATAACCATGATTTTTGAAAGGAATTAAATATGTTCGCCAGATAATTTGGCGATCTTTTATTATTATTTTTTTTTCGCCAAGGACGGCAGATCTTTAAAAAAAAAAAAAAAAAAAAAAAAAAAATTAGAACTCTCATATACCAAATCCTTTTTCAACTTGCGTATATTTCGAACAGTATAAACTTTCGATCTATCACTCATTCCCTCAAATTTCTACCATGTAATGGCTGTTTTCTCTTAGAATAGAAAATCTGTAGTCGAGAGTATAGTTTTGCTATATTACACAAATTACTGCGTCTTTTTATTTGAGTTTTCAGAAATTGCCAGGTTTAATAACTTTCTACTTTAGGTATTTTTCAATACAAAAGAATACGTGTATAAAACGGAAAAATGCATAAGAAATAAAAGTATTTTAAAATACCTTCTTGACATCGTAAGAAAGTAATTTTTGTATTCTGCAAATCTGGTTAATCATATCTTTCGAATGGTACCATTTTCCTCCCTCTACTCCCATAATTAATATGTAAGTGTACCATATTATTTTCATGTTTGCCTATAAATATATAGATAATATTGAAGCTCTAATGTCTCATGCTTGCCGATTGACAACAAATTGCTTTTCAGCTGTAAAACATAGTTAAAATAAAGTATGATTTTTAAAAGCATTTTTCCTGTGATTTATTTAATAGAGATAAGAATAAAACATTTTTAAATTGATTTAAAAAAATAATCAGGCGTTTAAGGGTTAAAGTTTATTTGGTAATTTATAAGATGGATGGCAGTAGTTTTTGAATTAAAGCTAATTGTATGCTTGTAGGAAACAGACTTCGGCGGAATGCACTCTGTAAGTGCGTGGTAGTTTACGGGAGGGCACTTTAGGCGAACTATCTCGGATTCGCGCGAGTTTAAAAGAAAACCACTGAAAACTCCAAAAAATTAGGCCTATGGGTACGTTCTGGGTTCAAATTCATCACTTCCCGTCTACTACTTTTGAGATCAGAGCCTCTTGGCCCTTGCATGATGTAGTGAGCACTGCAAGTACCACTTGGATTTGCACAGAATAATAGATCATATTATAGAACTTGTACACTAAATTTATTATATATATAAATAAAGAGAAGTGTATGTGTATCTGTCTGTCTGCAATCTGGTGCTCACACTACCAATCGCAGAGCTACAAAACTTGGCAGATGGGTACCTGAGATCTTGCAGGTGTGCACCGCATCGAGATATTTTTCGAATTTCGATTTTTTTATTCGATTTTAATTAACTGCTTCTGTGTTTCATTTTTCTAAAGTTTATTCTTCCGTTTCAAACGTCTGCGTTTCTTAGCAACGGCTATTACGCTATTTATTTTTAATTTATTTAATCCATTTATTTGAAGGCGAAATCTTTTTCTTTTCTATTATTATTATAGAAAATCAAATGGTAATGTAATAAGAAAAAAAAAGTATACTAAATTTTAAATTTAAAAGCTTATTTATAACAGTTATGTTTATGTGTAATTTTTATAGTATAACAACTTTGTATTTTTCGTAATACTAGCTGGTTTTCTGTGTCAAATCTTGCAAATACTTTTTAAAATCCACTTCTGCAGAATCAGTTTTGTTTTGCTGAAACGCTGTACACGAGCCGTCACTATAAAAGTTTCTGTTAAAAAGCAGAAAAATTCTGCATTCTAAAACTACAGAAATTTACTTTGAAATTAAATCTTAGTATATCAAAAAACACTTCTATTTATGTATTTATTTTATTGTTTTTTATTCAGATAAAATTGTAACCATTGCTACAGATCTTAGCGGGTGCACTGTTAAAAGTTTCAATCCAAACCTGAGCCACTACATGGAATAAAATTATAAGCAATACCATAATATGGTTCAACCTCACTTATAAGTTTTTTACTTCTTACGATTGAATTTAAGTTCTACCAAAACTTGGAGCTGCCATATATCCACTCACAAGGGAAATCTCAATCAGCAAAATTTCCACTGAAACCAAACCAAGCTTAAATTAAAGAGCATGGTTGAAAACAAAGGGTGAAGTGCAAATTTTGTGCAACAACTCACCCATGGGCCAAGATAAGACCCTAGAAAATTTAGCCTCTTTTAAAAAAATCAACGAAACAGAATTAGCGGGCAAGAAATCGGGGCACACTGCCAGAGTATTAGACTTGAGACAAAAAGGTCTTCAATTCGATATCCGTCTCGGTCGAATTTTGAATTTTTTAAAATTTAAATCATAATACTAATATAATAAAATTAAACATAATTTATACGTCTCATTAATATATTAAAACCAATGTAACACTTAAAATGAGATAAAAGATACAAAAATTTAAAACTTTAAAAATACATTTTAATTAAAAAACATTAAAACACAAGACAGACGTTTCGGCTAGAACACTAGCCCTCCTCAGTGTCAAACATACAAACACAACATTTACAAAAATTCCAAATACATCATATCAAGATTAAATATTCAGGAGGAATAGCTTTAGCCTCGTTCAAGGCTAAAGCTTCGTATTTTTCTAGAGGGCGCTTTCACTAAAATGCAACATTCTGCCTTGAACGAGGCTAAAGCTATTCCTCCTGAATATTTAATCTTGATATGATGTATTTGGAATTTTTGTAAATGTTGTGTTTGTATGTTTGACACTGAGGAGGGCTAGTGTTCTAGCCGAAACGTCTGTCTTGTGTTTTAATGTTTTTTAATTAAAATGTATTTTTAAAGTTTTAAATTTTTGTATCTTTTATCTCATTTTAAGTGTTACATTGGTTATAATACTAATATTTTTTTCAACATAAAATTACTAAATTATGGTAAAAGGTTAAACCATCTAGGGGTTAGAGCTACTTCAGTACCAAGTTTTCGTTCAAACTTGGTTCAACACCAAATTTTTAACAGTGTGGTTATATATTTTTTCTGCTTTGAATACGGAGAATTTGGTATCAAAGCAAGCTTGGAAAAGACTGAATAACAACGCGGAATGTGGTTTCGTGGGTGCGAAGTAACATCATTGACTATTGTTGAGCCGATTCTGGTTCGATTCTGACTGGTCGATCTGGAGAAATTTATTTAATTCAAGTTTTTTCATAATTTGCTCTACGAAAAAATCTGCTGTGTATGAACTTTTCTCTGCATTGTTCTATTTAGGAAAATTTCTGTCAACGCATATTTTCCACAGAATACGGTCCCTTCCGTGGAGGATCAAAATTGTGATGGCATGTATCCGGACAACCTATAGGGGTGTGTCCCAGACCGTCGCCAATTGCCCATATGCGCAGCACTAGTGCGACGTAAAAACCAACCATCCAACCATAGAATGCGGATATTTTATTTTGACTTTGCTGCCTGAAATTTTCCGTAATAGAACAATATATTTTTTCTTTTTACAATAATAACCTACCACAATGCTTTATTTAAAACTACTGAGATTACTATTACATCAGGGGTAGTTTCCAGGAGCAAAAGTGAGTTTTTAGCATACTTTGAAATAATTTTTTTTTTTTCTCAGTCTCTGCGATATTATTTTTATATATGAAAACAATTGTTAGCTTAATGTATAATAAAAACGATTAAATTTATTTAAATAATTTTTTTTTTTTTTTTGTTAGAAAGAGAGAGTTTGGAACTTTAAAATTTATATATCATCTTAAATATTTATGGAAAAACGAAAAAAAAAAAAAAAAAAAAAAAACTGTGAGTGATATAAATTTAGAGTTCTTCTCTTTTCTTTTAAATTATTACTCCGATCAAAACTTCGAGGAGTGAAAAACTCAATGGAAGGTGTCACAGTGAACGATTGACGGAAGGAAGTATATTTCAACATTCTTCATCCCACCCTATATTCTTTTTGGTTTTGTGTTTTTTTCTTTTCTCTTGGATGTTTCATTTTGAGTGATAGAAATTTATCAAGAAAGACATTACTTTTCCACGATATTTCTGACTTCAAAATTATTTTTATTTTTCATTTTAAAAAGAAAGGCAATCTTTTTACTTTTTTTAGTTATATATTGCAGAGAAAATATTGTTTTTGATTTGAATTTTTAAAACTGAATATTTTTTATAATTACATATTTTAAGGTCCTCTGAATTCAAACAATACCATGTTTTCAGCGATTCGCGTGCGTGTGTGTATGTGTGTGTAAATGTGTATATGGTATCAACATAACCAAAAACAAATATTAACAGAAAGTCCAAATTTGACATTTTAAATCTTTACTTACTTAAGAGGGGATTGATCAATTATATCATTAATATTTTAAGACATATTTTAATATGCAATAAAATTGAGAATAACGAGCAAGGATGTGTAAATTAAAAATTAAATTAAAAATAATGAATAGCTATCAGATACACATGTTACAGTAAATAGCCGAAATTTGTTATTTACGCGTAGTTCCTAGTAAGAATGCGAAGTTTCTACCAGCATCCGTAATTTTGAGTTCTTACTAGTAACAACGGGTTATAAGTACGGAGAGTAGGAAAGACGCGAAATAAAATTTTAATTCGGCCATTTACTGAACATTTCAGTTAGAAACTGTTCTTACTACACATATATCAGTATTTACCCGAAAAATAAAATTTACTTCTAAGTATAGAATAAAACATGATTGGTTTGAAGATTTTTATTACGTTGCGAATCACATTGACACTCATTTATTTATAATTACATGGTCCACTATTGTGACATTTTATGTTACATAGTACTTTATTTATTTATTTGCATTTACACTGTAAATAGAAGCGTCTTAAATTCACACAGAAATGTGTCTGAAATAACAATTCAGACACATAAATATCTGAAACACTTACGCATGCACAATTAAATTAAGACACATTAGTTTCTTTTTATAAATGACGGGAGATAAGTGTCTGAATAAAGTTAATATGTCTGAAATTAAGACATATTACAGTTTAGACACATAAATTTCAGACATTTTACAATTTAGGCACTTACAAATTCAGACATTTCAAATTTCAGACACTTAGAAATTCAGACATTTGTATCACATAGCGAATTTTCCATATGGAATCTACTTTAAACAGCATGCATATCTTGTTTTAAAAAATTTTTAAACAAATAAATTTAATATTATTTTATATAATATAAGTAGTTACCTTATTTAAAATATTTACACGCAAAACTTATTCGGTTAAAAATTAAAAAACAAAGTTAATTTTTTTTAAAAGTTCTCACATGTAATAAAACAAAAAATATCAAGATAAACGAAGCATGTAACTTGTAGCTAAGAAAGCGAATTTGTAACTAAACAATCTCGAACAATTTGTGCATAATTGATTTTTTTTTCCCCGTTTTAAAAATTCTTTTCTTTCGCAATGTTTCCCTACACTTCAAAATGTATAAAACATATATTTTGGTTTTCATGTACATAGATTGTTTTCTTGTAAATACCAGTTTAAAAAAAAAAAAATCGTTTAAAATCCATAGTCTACTACTTTTTCATATTTATTGCGCATTTTACAAAAAACTATAAACCTCTACGCATAAAATTTAAGATGATAATATATCTTAAGCTTTAGTTATTATAAATAGTTTTATTGCAAAGACATAAAACTTCGATTTGTTTTACGGATACTATATTACATTTCATTATACAAGCAACATTCGGCGTGTGTCACGGTTATTTGATTGGGAAGACGCAATCCTTCGAATCCGTTGGTTGTTGGTTCGATTCCCAGCCCGGGCAATAGAAAATTTTTTTGTAAAAAATATTAATGTTTTTTTATGTTGTAGAAGATACTACAATCTATTTTTCACAGATGAACAGTACAAACGCAAATTTTTATTTATTTATTTATTTAAGAAAAATATTCACCGAAGACAGGATCAAAGATGACAGAATTTCAGACACTTCAAGTGTGTGAAACGGTGTGGCTTTAAAGATACTTCAAGTGTCTGAAATAAATAAGACACTTTTTAGCATCTTAAAATTGAACATCACATTTTAGGTACATTTGTGTCTGAATTTCAGGCACAAATGTGTATTTACAGTGTAAAGAAATCAGTGAGACAGTATTTTGTGGACTTGCACATAAAAAATCCTTGTCTAGACCCTGATACAGACTATTATGAAATAAAATTATTGCATACACTGCAAACAAACGGGTCTTAATGTAAGACATAAAAACAACTGAAAAGTCATTTAAGATACGTAAATGTCTTAATATGCACCTTAGACATTACCTATATCTTAATTTAAGACAGAAATGTATCTGAAATACCATTTCAGACATAAAAAAATGTCTAAAACACAGAACTATGAGAAATTTCAGACAGCAAACGCGTTTAAATTTTCAGACATTTTGGAAATTCAGACATTTGCATTACTTAGCAAATTTTTCATATGGTATCTACTTTAATCAACATACTTATCCTATTTAAACTTCTTTCCCCATTCAATAAATATAATATCCTTCTACACAATAAGTTGTTAAGCATAAGCTATTTAAACAATATTAGTTTATGAAATTAAATTTTCAAGGAATAATACTCTAGATATGTGTATATTTGCATGGAATTATATTTAATATAACTCATAAAGCAACGTATTACAAAGCGAAATTTATTAGGTTAAAAAAAAAAAAAGAGTCTGTATTTAAATTTTTTTCATAATTAAAGAAAAATTATTAAGATAAAAGTAGGAAATAACTTACAGCGAAGAAAGCGAATCTTGAATAATTTATGCATGACTGTATTTTATTTATTATTATTAATTTCGATTTAAAAACTGTTTTCTTCCACATATTTATTTACATTCTAATGTAAGACAACAAATTTTCTGGCATTCATGTTCATAATTTGTTTTATTTTAAATATCAGTTTAAAGAAAAATATCGTTATTTAAAAATATTGAGGGCTGGATAAGGATAGTTTTTCACATATTTGATATGTATTTTTTTTTTCATTATTATTATTATTTTTAAATTCTAAACCTTTATATATGAAATTTAATATAATAATGTATATTAACTGGTAGATTTAAATTTTCAATAGTTTTATAGAAAAAAAAAAAAAAAAAAAGAACGGATTATAACATAAAACTACTTGTATTTTGCCAACACTGACTTACACATAATTATAAAAAGGAACCCTGTTGTGTTACTTGGTGGCGTGATTGGTACTGTACCTGACGTTAGCTGCACTCTCCAATGCATGGTTTATCATGCCACAGCTAGTATGAGTTCGATTCCCGAGCCGGGTAAAACAAGTTTCTCTTTTTTAAATTATTATTATTAGTATTATGCTCTAGAAAATTCTAAAATCTATTTTTAACAGAAAAACAGAATCGAAGGCCACCTTTATTATTTTTTATTAAAGAGACTTAAAAATAGCGGTGTTTTTAATCCTAACATGGTGGTGTTTCTAAACCTAAAAAACATGACGGTGGTTTAACACATTTGCAATGTCTTAAGTTCAGTTGAAAAAAGTGTCTTAAAAAATAAGCCTTTTTTTTTTCGCTTGAAAAATGACCATCCGTTTCAGACACTTTTTTAACTGAATGTAAGACGTTTACGTTTACAGTGTAGTCAGAACAAAAATGTATGATTTTAATCTGTATTTCATTTTCATATAAAATTTTACTTAAAAGTTATTATTTATTTACTTATTTATTTAAAAAAAAATATTAAAGGTAATATAGGAAAATTTTTAAATTTTAGTAATTGGAAGAAATAATAATTAATGAAGTACAAAGATAATAATGGTAGTAACGCATTCTTTTCATTTAAAATTTTATATGTTGCTTAATTTTAATTTGCTCAAATCTAAAGAGGAGAAAAAAAATCTATGAATGAATGCGAATATTTTATAGAGCTCGAATTTTATAGACCTTTATTACATGTAGGGGGAGAGTGGTGTACAATGGACCGCTCCCTATAATTTATTTATTTATTTATTTTTATGGTTCGTATTTTGGTACATAGATAGTAGCAGTTCAATGATGAAATTTAACCAGCAACTTCACGCCTAAATAACAATTTAGCCATTTTATTCGTGAAGTTTAGTTTACGGTAGCCAAATAACGATCTGGAACAGGCTATTTAGTACAATAAAGAGCTAAGGTCATCTATTATTATATTTAATCTTATTAAAATATTTTTTAAGAGATTTTTTTTTAATTTTTTTAAACATTTGCTGCCAAAGGTCCAAACGGAGTACAATGGACCACTAAGAAACGGGGTACAATGGACAATGGTCCATTTAACACACTTCTCTGTCATAATAAACTGATTTACGAAATCTGCATTTTTGAAATATTAGCTATAAATTATGTATAAAAATTTCAGAGTTAACCTTAATTAGATCTATGTCTTCAAAGATGAATAAGAAAGCAATTTACTTTGAGGTTTCGTCTTATTCACTTTTTAATAACCATTTAGTTACTTTTGTATTCTTATGTTTTTACAAATATCATACATCTGTAAAAAACTAAATAAAATAATGCAATTAAAAAAATAATAATACAAATAAATTTGACGAAAAAGACGGTTTTACATTTTGTTGGTTTAATCACAGAAATAAAAGATAAAGAATCTGTTTTTGTGAGATTCATGCGACGAAAACTTAATTAAAATCTCTACATTTTTTCCTGAGAGTGTTGTAAATTTCTCTTGAAAATTTTCAAGCTATTGTAATGATAAGTTTTATTTTTTAAATAAAAATTCTCAAAAAATTAAAAATTAAAAAATAAAATATGAGTTTTATTTTAAATGTGTATCTGTTTCGGAAATTGTGGAGTAACTTAACATTATATTTCAAAAGTGATTTGATTCGAAAAATCTATCCCATCAATCGATTAAATTTGAATATAACATATATGTTAGTCAGAAGTATATTTATTATTTTAAAGTTCAAACATCTTTGGATGTTAAAAATATTTTTTTCAGTCTAATTTTGTTCACAATCTCATTTATGCTTGCTTTGTATGCTGCTTGTAATTGAAATGGAAAACACTTTCTATTAATTTTCATTTTCATTTCAATTACGATAATAATCCTCTTAACAAACAATTAATTTTTGGTGGGACTGTATAACGATGGAAACAAAACTGTGCAGAAGTATTATAATAACTTTATTGTTATCTTTATGAAATATGAGTTTCAGAGATAAATAAAAGTGCATTTATTTGGCAGTACTTATAAAACTATTTTAAAATACAAGGAATCAGACTGTTTTAATTGGATTTCAAAATAGATGAAAGTAGTATCGTAAGGTCATTTGAAAGGTTTTCTGTATTATCCTAGTAATCTGAGTAGTAACGTCACGTTCTTTTGAATATTATGTTTATTAGACAAAGATTTATTACATTTTTGCCAAATATGCTATCGGAAACACTACGGTGTTTAATTAATTTGGACAGCACAATATAGAAACGGACTTGTTTTCTAACACCAAATAAAAATATGTAACATAGAATCAGATCTTGTTTACAAATCTAAAGTAAAATTAGACCAGTATAAAAACTACCCTTGTTTACAAATACAGAGTAACATTACTTCAGCGTAGAAACGGGTTTTGTGTTTACAAATCCAAAATATAATTAGATAAGCATAGAAATGACCTTTTTTTATTAATCGAAAACAAAATTAGGTATGCATAGAAATGGTCGTTTTTACTAATCTGAAATGAAACTACACCAGCATCGAATCGGTCCTACATATCTATAGTAAAGTTAGATCAGCCTAGTGACGATATTTATTTACAAATTCACAATAAAATTAGATCAAGATAGCAACATTTCTTATTTACTGATGATAAATAAAATTGGATCAGTAAGTATTTATATGAACTATATACCATACTAATTTATTTTGATTACAACCAATATGTTGTCACGTAAATCTGTAAAAGTAGCATAATAATATCGTAAAAAAGAACATAGTAGCATGAGCCATCGTGAAATTTGCACAAAAATTGAAATGATATAATTTCTTATATAAAGTATTTAAAAGCTTAGCATACAGTCATCATAAAAATCTTTAGTTTTCAACATATTAAACAAACCGTTGGACGATATAAACCGAAATCTAATGAGAAATATATTGTATTAAATAAAATTGTATTGTAAATTTTGTCCATTTTTTGTTTTGGGTTACAGCAGTCAACGAATTTCAATAACTCATAGACACAAAGATAGACAAATATTCTCAACATCCAAAACCGGTAATCGAAAATTTTCGAGAATCTATTTCTCTCTCTCTCTTTTTTTAATTTCATTTTTATGACTAATATATACAAAGATGTAAACATTTCTTATATATATAATTTTAAAACCTTAAATCAAAATTTGTACCTTAAAAGTTTATATTGTTCAACTGTTTTCTAACATTAATTGGCAAGGAATAGCAGTCAATGTTTGACGATAACCATACAAAAATTTTATGCCGATTCACTTCTTTGAAGATCATATAACATAGGTTCAGCAACAATTTGCTACAAAAATATAAACTAAATTTATAAATGTAAATGGTAAATAAAAATAAAAATAAAATTAAATTGGTAAATGGAAATGGAATTTATTTTAAACTTATAATTAAATGCAAAAATTAAATTCAATGCAAAAATTATCAAAGTTTTACAAAGAAAATATTCAGAACAATTCAATGTACGCGCACAACAGTTAGTAGCACACAACACATCCAGTCGGTAAAAGATTTCTAACTATGTCATTTCAGCATTGCAGAATCGACAGTCTCTAAAGCTGCAGTAATTCGAGTTTTCAGTTTGGTGGTGTCAGCAACTGGAAATTGGTACACAATGTTTTTTACGACACAATCATTTTCAAATCCCCAAATTCGGGTATTGTTTCTATTTACAAGTCCCAATACGGGAAAAGTCATTTCATCGGAAAACATTACCCGTTCCAGAAAATTTTCATCGTCATCCGTCCTTTAAACATCTCGGCTGCAAAACCTTAGTTACAGAAACCTTTGATAATTTTTGCATTGAATACAATAGACGGTAAATTTATATCTTTGTTACTTTATTTTATACGATTTTTTGAAAGTGTAAAAATACTTCTCGGACACCCTGTATTACGTTACGTCCTCTTAAAAAATTATTTAAAGTGATTTAAATAATTACTTTAGATTTCATCATTTAATTCGTTTTTGAACAGTAAGAAAAAAAATGTAAATTAAATAGCGACCCTAAAATTTATGTATTTAATTCTTTTACGCGAAAAAAGTTTTTTGAATAACACACGTCATTATGGCTGATTTTTATTCTGAGTCTTTGAAAGTAGTTCTAGAATGTATTAGAAAACAATTAATATAATTTATTTTCACCGAACATAAAGTTTTAGGTATTTTTAAAATCCTTATTGAAACTTATTTATTAATAGTCCTATCATCAATGGCGCATAAGGAATTTAACTTACAAGGCGAGGTCACGACATGGAAAATTCAAATCGGGACGAATATGCGCATAATTGTAGTATACTATGAATGTAACAATATTTTAAAACAGTAGCGCGCACTACCCATACAATTTCGAGGAAAAAGGCCTTTAAAGTTTCAGTAATCTTTAAATACAAGTTGTTTCGCAAAGGAGTGAGCGCTGCAGTGGCGTACTTGGTAGAGCAAGAGGCTGTCATGCAAACGACTTCGATTCGATGCTACCTACGAGACTATTTTATTTAATCTAAATTTTTTATTTAATTTTCACTTTACTTTGTAATTCAATTCAAAATTTGAAAATTTTAATAAGAAATTATTTAATTTTCTTGAATAATAATAATAAAAAATAATAATAAATTTTTCTATTTGTAATATTTATAGCTTAAAAATACAATAAATTTCTATAACTTAAAAAATAAATTTTAGCTTTATTTTAACTAAAAGATAAGGTAAAAATAAAGAAACTTTTTTCAATTATTTATCTAAATATTTTATTTTATTTTCGGTATATTTAAAACAATACTAAAGTTTGCTTTTTAAATTACAGAAAACAAAAAATTATTACAGAGAAAAGATTATGTTAATTGGATATATAATTACTATCCAAACAAATTAAATTATTACTTCTCCAATCAATACAGTTTCTTGGAAAGATATAGTACAGGATTCCGATACTATTAAATTATTACAGGCAAAGAAATGTTTCAAGTATACGGCATCTTTAAATGTAGGTTTTAAATGTTAACCAACATACATTCTTCTTCGACAAGGACTTGTTTTTTATCCTTTTGTGCACGAAATAAAATTTCAGCTGCTCTCTAATATTAACAAAGTAAAAGCGATTACAAAATTTATACATATTAAAACCAACACAGGACGATCAGCCAAGATTTAAGTACACCTGCTACCTATTTCACACCTCGGTTTATTTATTTATTTATTTTTTTAAAATTTTGTCTGTTTTTGCTGTATTTTTATTTTTATTTTTATTTTTGTTATTCAATTTGCTATTAAAGCTGCAGTTAAAAGATTGTAAGAATCAATGATTGTAAAATTTAATCTTTTCGATAATTACACCCACAATTTTAAAACTTCAGTAAACAATAATTATTGAATTTTTGTGATTTAAAAAATATGTAAGGTTATATAGTTATATTTTTCTATTTGGAATATTTTTAATTTTCTCTAAATTATATATATATATATATATATATATATATATATGTATTACTTCAAGAAAATCAAGAAAATTAAATAATTATTATTCATTAAAATTTTCAAATTTTGAATTGAACTATAAAAGAAAGTAAAATTAAAATTAAAATTTAGATAAAAAAAAAAAAAAAATACCCTAGATAACATCGTACCAAGGTCGTCTGAATGATTTCCACTTACTCTGCCAAGTACGCCATTGTAGCGGTGACTCACGAAATAACCTGTAATTAAACATTACTGAAATTTTAATGGCTTTTTTCTCGAAATTGTGTGGCTAGTGCGCGCTACTACTTTAATATGTTGTTACCGTCATAATATACTAAAATTATGTGCAAATGTTATTATCTAAAATGTTATTATCTATATGTTATTATCTAAATTTTCCATGTTGTGACGTCTCCTTGTTAGTAAATAAGCTAGGTTCAGTGCAAACAGTTTATATTTTAATTAAACATAACTTAAAATAGAGACTATGAAGGTAGAGTTTAAGCACGGTGTGACACTGCAGATTGATTTAAAATATATTTATGAAAACCTCATTTTTCAATATATTAAAAAATTTTAGTTCCCATAATATAGTCTATGTATGGAAATCTTAAATGATCCTGAAAATTTTCGACCTCAATTTTTCGATGTTGTTACACGTTTTTAGACATACGCAATCCGAAAACCACAAAATCGGTGTTGTGTTTGTCTCAAGGTGTCAGTTTGTTAGTTTATTACTGTGTTAATTTGTTAGACTTTATATACGGTATCCCAGTAAAAACAGTTGCTGGGAGGTCAGATTAGTTTTCAAATATTACTTATGACGTTGGTAAGAACCATATTGGTTTCCAATTTTCTAATTTAAAAACTTCGTAAGTTATTCTGATTTTAGTATTGTTTTTATGTGGGACAACAGGGCAAAATTTTGCATAAAAGTGTATTATGAAGATTATTTTCATCGTAAAAATTTTGAACGAGTTTTAAGATATCATTTGTGTTACTGGCAAGAAATGATAAACTATGAGTATTCTATTTTGAAATTTTTATAAATTATTTGAAATTTAAAATTTTCTTAACATGAAGGAATCGGGCAATATTTCACATAAACTTGCATTATTGGAACTATTGAAATGAAAAAAACTATAAATTTGCATGAAAATTGAATTATGAATCTGACCCTAATAAAATTAAACAACAAATTGAGGTAGGTAAATGAATCGGAGCGGATAGTTAGAATAGTTTAGTGGGTGCGAACATATTATTTTGAGAGCATGTCGAATGATCGATAAATTTCATTTCTTTTAACGAATGTGATATGCCCTATAGAAGAAATTTATCAGAACAAATATATGACGCAGAATGGAACATAATTCACTTATGCCAACTACTTTTATGAAAGAATCTTAGAATATATATATAATTTCTAAATAGAATTCAGTTGGAAAGCTTTTATGATTTTTAATATTGTTTAAATATTTAGATTTTTCCATTTATAATGCTGTTTGTATTCCCTTCTGAAATTGTACATTACAAAACAATTAATCGCAGGTTCTATAATCTAGATATTGACAATTTTTGCTTTTTCTTGCAAAAGCTGTTTTTAAACGAAAATTGTAAAACATACATATTTCTGAATATATATATATATATATTGCTTGTATTTTCTGTGAATTGCTTCTAAAAAATTAACGCATAGAATTCCATTAAATGTGTAATTAGTTGAATCTTGGCATAAAATTGATGCTGGTTTCATTTTGGTTTACAGGATCCAACAAGAACAGGTGGCGACATTATGCTCCATTTTTCTCTGCACCGAATGTAATCAAAATATTAATGCATAAGTGGCTTCTTAGGATTTATATTACAATAAATTTAGTGCGTTTCACACAGCGGATGTTTCTGCTAAGCAATACTTTTTTTTCTAATTATGGTAATTTTGTCCTAGTTTTTGTGTACAAAACAACACAGAAATATTTTCATGAATCGCGCGAAATGTAATTTGAATTTATGATTAAAGTGATAGTAGCGAAGTGTTCCTTACTTTGTATACCCCTTTTATTAAACAGAAAATTTCATTTTATTTAAACACAGAAAACTGCTACAAAAGCGTCTAAAAAAATTATGGTATCCGAAATACAGAACACTTGGCAGCTATGTCATTTTGAAAATATTACGGATTCAGTTATAGTTTAGATCCCTCAACAAAAGGTAACTTTGCCATGTTTTATCAGACACATAAGAACTGTTTATCTGATTATGCTAAAAGGAAGGGCCCTCAATTGCATGTTATTAATGTTCAAAATATGTATGTAAAATGGTTTTGCTATTTAGGGGAGTTCGGGGTAAAATAGACCCCCCCCATTATTTATTTTAATTAATTATTTATTTAATTCGTATTTTGGTACACAGATAATAACATTGCATTGATGAAACTTATCTAGCAACTTCATGCCTAATTCACAATTTAGACATTTTATTCCAGAAATTTAGTTTGTGGTGGCTAAAAGTAAATATTTTTAGCAAAACATTTTTTCTTTTGGTCATTCAAGAAGTATGATCTGGAAGAAGTTATTCAGCACAATAAAAAGCTAAAGTCATCTATTCTTATATTTAATTTAACTAAAAGATTAAAAAAAAAAAAAGATTTGTCAGTTTTTTTTTTTTTTTAATATTTATTGTCAGAGTTCCACATGGGGTAAAATGGACCACCAGGAATTGGGGTACAACGGATTTTGGTCCATTGTACCCCAGTTCTCTGTCATAATAAACTGATTTACGAAATCTACATTTTTGAAGTTTTAGCTATAAATTTTAGTTAAAATTTTCAGGGTTAACCTTAATTAGATCTATTATGTCTTCAAAGATGAATAAGCAAGCAATTTACTTTCAGGTTTCTTCTTATTTATTTTTAATAAATATTCAGTTACTTTTGTATTCTTATATTTTTACAAATATGATACAACTATAACGAACTGAAATAAATAATGCAATTAAAAAGTAATAATACACCTATGTTACATATATATATTTAAGAAGTTTACGATTTTCACATAAGAGCAGTTTCACAGATCATGTAAAGTGAAAAAGGAAATATTCAGCTATGGAGTAGGCAATATAAAGGGTTGTGGATGATAAAAAACTTATTTGTACAGCTTCAAGGCATCGGGCATTTCAAAAACAACTCTTACACGCTATGTATAAAGGCATAAAAATTTTAAAATACCTACCTAAACTGGAAAACGATAATAATTCAACTATTAGATTTAGCTCAAACTATGCATATAAGCAGATAATTTTGAAGGATGAAGAAGAAATGATGAAAAATTATATAATAGATCCTTGTACAATGAAGTACATCTCAATCACTAAGTGAGATATCCCTATTTAAAAATAGTATCTTCCGAATAGTATCCCTTGCACAAGGTGCCAACTAAATAACTAAAGGTACATTAACAATTTTAACTGATACAACAGTAACAAAGATTATTGATGGTGAAGCATAAAATAAAAATGAATAAATCTATGCGTATAAAAGAGTAAACTCACTGATTCACTGATTCAACACAGCCGTGGCTTTTCTATGGAAGAAACAGTCACAAATTTTGGTGAACAGGTTGATTATAGGACCGTGACTCCCACTAAAACGGAATTTTGCGAAATACCCCTTGTTCCCCCCTGGGAGGAGAAGGCCAAAACCCTTTTATAAGCATAACTCGGCTCCAAATTACTTCACGGTGAAGAAATTGCAGATGAGGAGACTAGACTTGAGTAAAAAAAAAAAAAAAAAAAATCCTTTACTGCGATTTTGAAATCTCGGCTTTTTCGAGCCCCACTTCTAGCGCTAAATTCGTCCGGGGAAATCTATAGGAACTGAGATCACAAATTTTGGTGTGTTATTTACATGTATCCAACACCCATTGTAACGGGATTTTACGAAAATCCCCCCCCCCTTGGGGTGGGGGCAATAAGCACGTTTCGAAGCATAACTTTGCTTCAAATTATCTCAGTAAGATTAATATTTATATGTGGGTTATTCATGCATTACCAACACGCACTATAAAGGGACTTTACGAAATTCTCCCTGCCTCCCCCTCTAAAGGGCGAGGCAAAGACACGCTTTTAAGAGTAACTCTGCTCCAAATTATCTCAGGATAGCGATTTCTTGATATGTCGATTATACGTACTCAAGACACACTAGAAAGGGATTTTGTGAAATTCCATTCCATTCTCCTTGGGGGTGGGGTGGGGGCAAAAAATATGTTTCCATGCTTAACTCTGCTCCAAACTATCTTAAAATGGTGATTTTTTTATGTGCGGACTGTTTATGCGTTTCCAACACGCACTATAAAGGGATTTTGCGAAATTTCTCATTTTTCCCTTTAAAGGCGGCGGAGGGGCAAAAACACGTTTTTAAGAGTAACTCTGCTCCAAACTATTTCAGGAAAGAGATTTTTGATAGGTCGATTGGTTATGCGTACTCAAGGGATTTTGTGGAACTACAAAGGGATTTTGTGGAATTCTACCCTATCCCCCTTGCGGGTAGGGGGCAGAAAACATGTTTCCATACGTAATTCTGCTCCGAACTATCTTAAAAAGGCGATTTTTTTTATGTGCGAGTTATACGTTTCCAACACGCATTATAAAGGAATTTTGCGAAAGATCCCCTTTCCCCTCTTTAAGGAGGGTAGGGGGCAAAAACACATTTTTGAAAGTAACTGTGCTCCAAATTATCTCAGGAAAGCGATTTTCAATATGTCGACTGGTTATGCGTACTCAATACACACAGTACAAAAGAATTTTTTGAAATTCCGTCCTATCGCCCCCTCGGCAATTGGGAAAGGTCAAAAAACATGTTTCTATACGTAACTCTGTTCCAAATTATCTTAGGAAGGAGATTTTTGATGTGTGGGTCGGTTACATATCTAACTAATAGTATAAAGACATTCTGTGAAATCCCCCCCCCCCATCCCGCCTTTAAGATCCCAGAAATAATCTGAGGATCTCGATTTTTTAGGCGTCGGTTAGGTATGTGTATGCAACATGCATTATAAAGGGATTTTGCGAAATTACCCATTCTTCCACCTTTGGGTCGACCGGGACAAAAAACACGTTTTCAAGCTTAAATCTGCTCCAAATTACCTTAGAATGGCGAATTTTAGTGTGTGGATGTTGATTAAGTACACACAATATGCACTTTGATGGGATTTGGCAGAACTTTCAACTTTACTCTCGAGGGAGGGTAAGGCGCTGCCGAAGGCATTGGGGCTCAAGACTCGACGTGCGACGAGCGGTAAAACCGCTGTTGAAGGTATCGGGAACATTAACTAGAATTTTCACAGATTTCAATATATATATATATATATATATACAGTGAAACTTGAATAATTCGAACTTGTTTAATTCGAAATTCTGGATAATTCGAGTTTGTTACTCGGTCCCTTGAATTTTTATTAAAATAATGTTAAAAAATCGTGGATAATTCGAATTCTATTTTGGATAATTCGAATTTTTCACACGATTAACTTTAAAATATTTAAAATATTACAGTAAAATTTTTTCCCAAGATTTTTCTCAGATAAAATGCATTATTTATTTTAATAGTCTTTCAAAATAAGGATAAGGAAATACAAGAAAAGCCCCTACCTAATGCATCAGAAGATATGGTGCATATACATGAACTTCGAGGTTTATTTTAATTGAAAGTCATGACTAATGTAGAAGATTCTATTTTTGTATCAACTAATATGTTGAATTCATATGCTATGACATAAAGATTATACTTGAAGCAATAAAAAAATATCTGACTATTTTTTTAAAAAAGTGTTGAATAATTAAGCTCGTAAAAAATATTGATTTAATGGGAGGGTGGATGTAGCAGTTTCCTTAGATATAAAGCTTATATGCTAAATCTTTGATCGTAGAGTTTTATTTTTTTAATTTATCTTTTTTTATTTTATTTTTTTTGACAAAATAGAATACTTGCCAACATCCTAATTAATATTCTGTAGTGTTGTTAGTCCCGCGCTTTTTTCACACCAGTAAATTTTAGAGTAATATTTTGCAAATGCAATTACGATTAAATATGAAGAAAAATACTCTAAATACTGGTGTGAAAAAGAAGGCGGGGCTAACAATACTACGGAATATTAATTAGTATGTTGGCAAGTATGAAATAGTACATATAATTCGAATTTTTGGATATTTCGAATTTTTCTCAGGTCCCTTCAACTTCGAATTATCCAAGTTCTACTGTATATATTTGAGATTTTTTTATTATTACTAATAATATGGTATTTTGATAATTCCTTTCAATATGATGACTAGCGAAGTGGACAAAGCTTGTTAGTGAATAAATAAACAATAAAAGCCGCTTTAGGTAGAGCCAGAAGAAATTAAAAGGTAAATGTTCTGTTAAAGGTAAATAAATAATTAAAAGATAAAAAAAACTTTTTATATCCCATGTTTTTACATTTTCTATTGAATTTTAGCTATAGAACTACATTAGCACTTTACCAATGTGTATAAAATTTTTTAAGTGATAATGACGTCAATTTTTGTGAGATGCATTTAAGTTTTTATATTCTGTTAACCATCACATTTAATTAAATGTATTTATTTTTATGTAGAAAGAAAATGAACTTGTACATTTTTTAGCAACAATTAAATTATAACTAACACTTTTATGGCAGTTTTTAAAGCTATTAGTTGGTTATTATTTTCATATTTTAATTAATTAAAAGAAAACTAATCAAAAATTTGAAAATCGGGCTTCGAAGTATTGTGTTGTCATTGGGTTTCGAGCTATTCTGAAAGTTTCAAATGGCCAGCTAGTAGGGAAGTTAGTTAAAAATCTATTGCAAGATTTGTACCGGACAAACAAGAATAGAAGTTAATAAAAACATGGTAAAATAAAACTGAAGTCTGACATCCCGTTCAAAGCAGAAATATGTATTAAAAAGTTTGAGTGTTTCTAAGAATATGTTTGTTTATAGTGATACAAAATACAGCGATATGGATACAATTTTATAGCAAGATGCTAACCCTAATCCTAATAAAATAAGTGTAAGTAAATTTTCGTAAAAAATTTGACGAAAAAGACAGCTTTATATTTTGCAGGTTTAATCACAGAACTAAAAGATAAAAAATTTGTTTTTGGTGAGATTCATGCAACGAAAACCTAATCAAGATCTCTACATTTTTCTTGAAAGTGCTGTTATATCTCTAGTAAATTTTCAAGCTATTGTAATGATGAGTCTTTTAGACCCTACAACTTCACAAGAAAACAACAGACATTTAGTGACACAAAAATCTTTTGATGTATCATTTTTTAATTTTAACGTTCATTAATATGCATTATTTGTATGGATCGAAGACATAAATTTATTCCATCTAAAACAAATATAATATATTTTATATTTTTTACAGTTAAAATCCATACCACATTAACATACTTTTTAAATTTTACCTGTTGTCCGTAGTATCCCGTGCCATGGACCGTTTTACCCCTGGCTCAGGGTAAAATGGTCCACTTTGTTAGTTGTTATTAATATATATATATATATATATATATACACCGTGACCAATAAGTTCTCATACAACTTTTGAAGCACGTTAAAAAGTTATACATATGTCTTGCTGTAGTCCCAAATATTTTGCAGGCAATTTAGTGTAAGTTATAAAGCTATTCCAAGTGTATATGACGTAGTAATTATAATTTTTCTTTAATTAGGTAGAATGAAGAAATTGAGAGAAATTGTGATAAATAAATTCGTCAAAGAAGAGCAGCCGGTGAAATTTTCAGAGACTTCAAAGCCCTGGGGGTGAAGAGAGATTTCATTTACAGAACTATCAGAAGGTATAATAAGACGTTCTATGTCGATGACAGAAAAAGATCTGGCAGGCCGAGGTCCGTTCGGACAAAAGAGGCTGCGAAAAGGGTCAGGGAAAGGATACGACGAAACGGATAAAGATCTGCTAGAAGATTAGCACGAGAGCTCAAAATATCGAATGAGTCAATGCTAAACATTCTGAAAAAGGACCTTGGGTGCAAGGTTTATAGAAAACTTAAAATTCACGGAGTTTTAGAGTCTGCTAAGATGAAATGGAAGCAAAAGGTGGAAGAAATTCTTGCTTGGCACGCTGGGGATGAATTTGTCTTTTCAGACGAGAAACTATTCAGTTTACAGCAAAGTCTCAACCCCGAAAATGACAGAGTATGATCAGTTTCTATTGATAACATCCCTGAGAACCAACATTACGTTCCGCGTTATCAAAATGCTTCGTCTGTGATGGTTTGGACCGCTATTTCCAAAAGAGGAAAACTCCCGTTAGTCTTCGTTGATAAGGGGTTAAAAATCAATGCCTAATATTATAAAACTGAGGTTTTGGAAAACGTTTTACTCCCAAATGTCCAGAGAATGTATGGGGCGGAATATTTCTGCTTCAAACAAGATGGTACCCCTTCTCATACCGCACGTGTGGTTCAGGAGTGGTGCAGTCAAAATTTAGCTGACTTTTTGCCAAAGAATGAATGGCTCCCCAACTCCCCCGATATCAACCCCCTTCATTATTTTGCGTGGTCATATTTGCTCTCCTAACTGAATAACTATAAAATCACTGATTTGAGCAAATTTAAAAATGTAATTCAAAAGATATAGTAGGAAATGTCAATGGAAGCCGTGCGTGCCGCATGTGATCGATTTCAAAAAAGACTTAAGCTCGTTAAGAAACTAAAAGTCGGAATTATTCCAAAGGATTTATTGTAAAGATACTTAATGATTGTTACTTTAATTTGATACAAAAAGTTTTTGTATGATTTATTTTGTGTTCTTGTAATAAAAATTTGAAAGTGTATGAGAACTTATTGGTCACGGTGTATATATATATTAAAAAATGTAAATGTAATTTTTTTTTTTTTTGACTGAGTGAAATATAAACCCCAATATACAGGTAATATGCGCATATAATTTCAATAGTCAAAAATCATTACTTTATGAGTAAGCACTTAAAATTTACAAAAGTGGTTCATTTTACCCCGATCTCCCCTAAATACGACATAGAGAAGCGTTAAGTAATTCTAGAGTATATTAGATAATATATGGCTTATAAGTAATAAACTCAAGTTTTACTTTAGAAATTCAGTACAAAAAAATTTAAAGTCATAAATTATATATATATGTGTGTGTGTAAAGATTATTGATGTTTTCTTTCTTTATTTTTTAACCAATCAACAAATATTAAATTGAATAAATCTCTAAATAAATTTTAAATTAGAAATATTTTTCAAGTAGTACTTATAATTTTATCTTTAAAATTGATTTCAACTTATTTTTCATTTGGTCAAAATTAATATGAATATCAAGAGGCCGTTCTCATTGACTGAGAATCTTTCGCTATTTTTTTTTTTTTAATAAAAGAATAGAAAAAACTCTTGAAAAATTGATTAAAAGATAATCTTATTTGATTGCGGAGGCTATCATTCTTTTTTCAAGAACATATATTCAAAGAAAAATACCGTGTACTTGAGAAAAGATTCACGAAAAAGTACTACACTAATTACCATTCAACACATTAGCCAGTTCAATGATTTATAATGGCTGTCAATGGTTTTTAATTATTTTGAAATATGATCCCATTATCCTACATATCGGAAAAAAATATTTATATTTTTGCTTGCGTGACGCTGATTGTACTCCTGAGTTGTTTAATCCAATAATTAAAGTTTTTGTCATATCTTAACACGAAAGAAAAAAAATAGTTAATAAAAGAAAATTGTGTTGATTGTTTAGTATTATAATGTACAGATATTTTTTTTGTTTCATAAAGTTCAGTATATTTATGGTTTTTAATTCATTGTTTTTAAATGCAAAATATACGCACTGTAATGAGAATAGTTTCCTTGTAATAACATAATTAAAATTGATTTTAAGTACTAGATTTTGAACATGCATTTAATTAATAATGTATCTGATATTCTTGATATAAAGAATGTTTTATAAATGTGACATAAATCCTTTTTTTTGTGTGTGTGCATGTGTGTGTAGATTTTAGCGCATTGTTTATTTTTAATTAATTAAGTAAATTGCGACACTGGTTGACTTGCGCAAATATGGTTACATATTGTTAAATACTGTTTACAAATACAGCATTGTGTTCTGACATTTTTAATGATTCTTTTCTTTGCTTCTGTCATTTTGTTTCTCTTATACACTGGTTAAGACATATTGCTTCTTACAGGAAGCAATATGTTATCAGTATTTACATTATTAACCAATCAGAAAACAAGGATATTTATTTTCCCTAGTGTTCCCTATATAACCCTAGTGTGACGCCAAGTGATCTTAAATGACTCGTGATTTTTACAAGACTTATTTTTTAACTGTAACTGTATTAAACTTCTCCAGTATATGATGCTGTCTACTCTGCTGTTAATTAACAACACCTGAAGAAGCGAAAAGATTTGTGTTTGATTTTAATTAAAACAAAAATATATATATACGTGTTTTAAAAGTGATTTTATACCTTTTTTTAATTTACACGTGAAGTCATTGCAAATTTTAAACTTTCGGTAGATTTTAATTTTAACTAAAGATATTTCAATTGCAAGTAACCATGTTATACCACTGAAAAAAAAAAATAACTGCCCCTCCCTCCCCTCCAGAAAAAAAAAAAAAAAAAAAAAAAAAAAACATGAACCATAAGTCAGTATAATTATGTTTAGTAAAATAGTCTGTACACACTAATGTGAAAAAATTACAAACTAGTTGGTATAGGGGGGCTCTGCTCAGTTCTCCATCATATATTTGTACTCATAAATTTCTACTGCAAGGCATACTACAGTGCGATCGGAAATGATAGGTTCACCTTATAAAAGTATGAAATCTCTAAATTCTTAATTTTGTCTTAAGAAACTCATATATATATAAAGAAAAAAAATTACATAAAACATTGTCCCATTATATAAAATAACTTAAAATTATATAACAAAAACTTAAAATTTACAGTAATTGCCGTTTAAAATGGCAGGTTCACAAAACTAAAAATATTATAATAAGGTTTTTCAGTAAAAACTTTTCCTACATAATATGCAGAATAAGTTCATAAATTCTCTTCGGCATGCTTCTTATAAGATTTTACATATAATTTTTGCTTATTTCGGCCCATTTGACGAAATAGCTGTTTTTAAGTCGATCAGAGGATTATAATTTCTTCTATCTCGATAAGCTTCTTCAGAGAGTTTACTCCTTGCGTTTATCATCGGGTTGAGGTCTGGGCTACAAGCAGGCCAGTCGAGAACCTGAATACCATTATCCAATAAACCACTCAAAAGTAGAATTCACAACATGAACGGAAGCATTGTCTTGCTGCAATATAAAAAATGGCCCTCCCTATCTTCTACAATTGGTAGAAAATATTTCTTAAGTATTTCCTGGTACCCCAAGGCATTAAAACGAGTGCTTATGAATGCTATGTCTGTTTTACCATTCCATCCAAACCGCGTCCACATCATGATAGATCCACCTTCTGCTTGTCTTTTAGAATTTTTTTTCTTTTTCATTACGTAGGCCATGCCAATAAAATTGGCAGCCGTCTGGACCATCCAAATTGAATTTTTTTTTTTTTTAAATCTTTAAATACTACTCGATGCCATTCATCTTTCCATGTCAGAAATTCTTGGGCGAATTTCAAGCACTTTTCTTTGTGTTTAGATGTTAATTTAGGATCAGTTTTTCTTTTAATATACGCCAACTTTCCGTAACTTTTTATTGCTCTATGCACTGTAGACTTTGGCAACGGAGGATACAGTTGTTGGGCTGAAGCAGACATACACACATTTTTACTTTTAAACTGCTTAAAAAAATTTCTCTGCATACTTTTGTCACATTCGATGGCCATCCGGAAGATTTCTTCTTTCCGTATACACTTCCTAATCTCAAAAACGAGTTCATAACATTGCACAATCTCTTTATTAGTCTAGCAATTTCTCTTTCAGGCTTTTTCCACATTGTTTATAGTCAAGTATTTGTCCCTGCTTTAATAATGACAGACGACTTTTACGACCCATATCACTTCTAGCCAGTAAAGAGCTCTTATAAGAATTCCGATTTGAAACAACAACAATTTACAAAGCAGAAACTTTCAAAATTTCATTTAACACGTGACTTACAAAAATCTGCATAATTCTTTTTTAAAATAAAAACAATTATGAAAACGAACCTATCAATTTGAAACGGTGTTTTAAATAAAAATCAAGTTAAATATTAATTAAATTTTATTTTTTCATTTTATTTTGTGTTATGCGTATTAGAAATGATATTTTATACACAGTCTTATAAAATATACAGATAATATTTATTTTGCTGTTGCCAGACTTAGAAATTACGGGTGAACCTATCATTTTCGAAGAACTGTATATTCACGATAAGAGAAATAAATTCGAAAGATCGCTTGACAGGGTGACAGACTGAAATACCTAATGTATCACCCACTATTTAGACAGATACATTTACCTTATCCTAAATTGTTAATTAATTTTATTGGCGTTTAGTTTCATATTTCAGTTTTCATGCAGTTGCATACAATTTCCAATGCAATGATTACCATAGAGCAAATTTATATGAAATATTGCTCTATTATGCTATGTTAAGGTTATCTTTAATTTTGAATAAGTTACGAAATTTGCAAGTTAGAATATTCGTAGTCAATTTTGTTTAAGCCAGTATCATAAATAACATTTTAAAAGTGGTTTGAAATCTATATGAAAATCATCCCTCAAAATAGATATTTATGTGAAATTTTGCCCTATTTTACCACGTAAAAAAAATAAAATAAAATAAAAAAATAAATAAATCATAAATTTCGAATAATTTATGGAATTTTTGAAGTAGAAACTTCATAGCCAATGATGTCCATACCAGTATCCTAAATAATATTTTAAAAGTAGTCTGACATCTTTATGATGAAAATATTCCTCAAAATGGACGTTTATGCGAAATTTTTCCGTATTTTGCAATGTTAAGAAATTGGTAAATTTCAAATAAGTTACGGTGTTTTTAAAGTTGAAATTTCATAGTTAATTATGTTCATGCAAGCACCATACATAATATTTTATAGCTGCTTTGATATTTTTATAGTAAAAATGTTCCTTTTAACGCACATTTAAGCGAAATTTTACCTCAATCTCTCCTCTTTAGAAAATCGTAAATTTCGAATAACTTAGAAAATTTCTAATTAGAATATTGCAAATCAGTAGGGTTCTTGTCATGTCATTAGGGATATTTTAAAACTAGTTCAAACGCACTACGATCATTTGTTCTTAAAATATCGTGTACACAGATTGACAACAGACTAAAACGCCTAAAAAACTTAAAAAAACTGAGATCGAAAACTTTCAAGATTACTTAAGTTTTCCATATGTATAGTATGATGGGGAACTGCAAGAGAAAGCATTTTTCTACGATTAAAATAGACGGAGTTAATTTATTTGAAAATTAGCGATTTTTACAGATGTTTTCAGTTTCCAATAAAGAGTCAGTAACTAAATTTACTTTTTTTAAAAGTTATTTTTCTCTTTAAGTTTAAAATTTAGTTCTTCACTGATTTCGAAAAGTAAGTTCAAATTTTAACCAAGATAAAAAAAAACTAGTATGTTGTGGCCACCACAAGACTTTCTTCTATATTTTCCTATACATATTCAATCAGTAACAATATTAAAAAAAAAAAAATACGATTTTTTTTTTCTAAGTTTTTTTTTTTTTTTTTTTTTTTTTTTTGTAAAAATTAATACAAATTCAATCACTAACAATATTAAAAAAAAAAAAAAATCGATAACTTTGTTTTAAATTATCATATATTTATAGTTTAACCATTCGTTTTAAAGGTATTGACGAGATCTTTCGAATGATACCCATCTTCAAAATTTACCCCCCACGGGGGGGTACTTCCCCCCAGAGGGGAAAGCGATGCCCCCCCCCCATGCACAAATTTTTTTTCCTAGTTACGTACTACTATTATCAATAATTCATATTAATTTTACAATCACAAGTGTAAAATAACTCTTATTATGCACATTTATACGAATTTTTGTCCTATTCTGCCATGTTAAAAATTTAGATAAAATGCGATCACAGCGCCACCTGTTGAGCTATTGATCCCCAAATCTAATGGGCACCAGTTCATGTCAGGGTGCAACTAAACACCAAGTTTGATTAAATTTCATTCATTGGTTCGTGAGATACAGCGTCCACAAAAAAATGATACAGATAGACAGACAGACACACAGACAGACGCACAGACAGACATTTTTTAAAAACTATCAATTCGTGTTCAGGACATCCCAAAACGTGTAGATCCGTCAAAAAACGGAGGTCGAAAATTTTCGCGAATCCAATACTTTCTCTATATTACATATAGAAGAAAGTAAAAAAAAACAGAGACTTGGTATTAATGATAAAAGTATAATTTTTGTGCTTTTCTTGTTAGAGTATTAAATATTTGCAATTTGTGGACTGAATAAAAATTTATATTTTCTAATTTTTATAAAATATATTATATGAATTTTACTTCATTTACATTGTTATTTTATCTAAAAAATTATTGCAAATTCAAAATACATCTTTTAGGCAAACAGTTGTAAATACGAAGGCCATCTAATAATAGAATTTTGCATCTTGTATACAGGGCTACCACAGGCGACTTATTTATATATATATATATGTATATATATATAATGAATAATTTAATTCCTTTACAATACTCAGCAAATGAAAGAAAGATGAAAATATCAACAATGAAATTTAAAATGAGATGTATTATGTATAAAGTTATAGTCACGATTATCATTTAATTAAAATACACTGAGTAGTAAAAACATGTTAAAGTACTTACGCAAAAGAGAAATGACGCATATAACACTGAAACCTAACGATGAGATAAATTGCAGAAACCATTAAACCAGTAAATACTGGCAAACATAATAAATTGAAAGAAATTAACCAAAAAAAACTGTTGAAATAAAAAAGAATACATGAAGGAAAAATAGAGTTATAAATGCTGAAACCCAGTAAAGATCTCATCAGGAAACTAGCAGTACTGTCAGCATAGAATGCAAGATTTCTGATTGTTGTATAGCTATTTCAACAATATACAACACTAGTTTCTATCTTGCATAAAAAGTAGAAAGAGAAAAGGAAATTAGCTTATAAAGTAACTTAACCAGAATGAAAATTGGCATACGTAAAGTGAAGTCCACATGTAAACCAAGTTCAAATCGAATAAGTAGATAATAATCCGGGCGGTTGCCAAAACGAACAAACTGAAAAGAAATGATTAAAAGTAAAGAATCGATTAATCGAAATAGTATCTGAAATGAAATAAATGTAAGCATGAAGTGATAATTATTGTTCTTAAAATGTAAAAGCTTAAAATCACAAATAAAAAGATGTTCTAGAGGGAAATTTAAGTATAATGTAGATCAATACGATTTTCACTTTAGAGCATACGTTCGACACAATGTGAGCCAGCGCCATCTAACGTGGAAAAAATGAGTTACTATTAAGTGATTTTAGAAATTGTACGATTAGACGTTCAATTGACATGAGTGTAATTTGTATTCTGAAGCAAACAGAGCAAAAGGCCAACAAGTGATGATAAAGTCATTATGATTAGGTAATTGGTGAATAATTTTAATTTTAAAATTATAATAATTATTGTTATTAATATTATTATTATTAGTATTTTTTTTATGATTATTATTTATTTATATTATGAACACACCAAATTTGAATCAGATCTAATTTTTTATTTTGAATAATTAAGCAAATAAAATATGAATTGTTGAAACTTAATCAATATCAACCAGAAAGAGATGATGTATCCTGCAATCGCAATAAGACCAGGCTTCCTATTTTTTATTTTATTTTATTTTATTTTATTTTATTTATTAATTAAATTCAGCAACCCACCCAACTAACCAGCCATACAACACCACCCTTCCTCCCTAATCAAACATCTGCCCTCCCATCCACCACATTTTAATTATTATTAATTTTTAATATATTTTTTTTTTTTAATATAAATGTATATACATATATATATATATATATATATGTACACACACATACATCCTTTTTTTTGTGAGACAATGAACATTTATTGATAGATAAGAGAATAAATAAATCTCTTGGGATAACGTATAGCAATAGCAGTTTTAATTAAATTGTTAATATTTTTGTTTTTGTTATGAGATGAACAAAGTTTGTTTATGCGAAATAGATGATTAAGAATGATATTTCTGTATACAGATAAATGAAGACAAGAATTAAAATGTGTAAATAAATTGACTTTAAAACAAAAATCTTTTCGTTTATCATATAGATCAGTAGATATTTTACCACCATTTAATTTAAGTTTAAAATCTAATAAGTTAATGCAATTGTTGTTAATATAATTATGTGTTAGTGTAAGGTGAGATGGATATTGAAACTTTAATAAAGATGGAGTAGGATTATTAACATAAAAAATTATAATATCATCAATGTATCTATAAATAATGACATTATCATTACAGAAACTTTGTTCATAATGGTATAGATATAAGTCAGCTAACAGACTCGAGCTACATCCCCCTTGTGGGATACCGACCTTTTGGATATAAATAGTGCTGTTATGTAGAATATAATTATTGTGAATAATAAAATTTAAAAGAGTTTTAAAGGAAGCTGAACAAAAGTATTTAGGAAGAGAAAGTTCACTTTTAAAACGCACATAAAGGTTGTAAATAATTTGATGAAGATCGGTTAAATTAATATTATTATATAAGTCAGCAAAATCATAAGTAATAATTTCATTAACATTGTTCAGAGTTTGTACAATTTCTTTGAGTTGATAGCTATTTTTAAGACAGTAGAAATTGTTGGATTTACTGATGAAGTTATAAATTTGTTTAAGAATATCAAGGAGGATTTTATTAGCATTATTGTTATATGTATTACAACCAATAGTAACAGTTCTAAATTTAATAGGATTTTTATGAAATTTAGGAATAAGAACAATATAATGATAGTTGAAATTATTAAAAGGAAGCTTTAATAATTTATAAAAGCTATGAATTTTTCTATTATTAATTTTAATGTCATTACAAGTGGGATGAAAGTTAGCACTCGAAGAGATGGTTTTATCAAGTAGAGAAAGATAATATTGTTTACATATTATGGCATAGTTATTCGGAGATTTATCAACATAAGTAATAATATAGTTTTGTTTGAGTACATTAATATATTTAAATAGATCGGATTTACTGTAATAAGTTAAATGTGTTTTATATTTTATTAATTCAGTTTTCAATTTCGAAATCACTAAAAATTTCCATTGATTAAAATATTCAATAGGTTTATTATATGAAATAGATATTTTATAGATAAACAAGTCAATATCAAATGTTAATTGCTGTAAAATCTGTGGAATATTAGTTTTTGATGGAAGTCTAAATTTTGTGCCATAATGCATAAGTTTTTTTAAATTGCTGTTATTAACAAATTCAAGATCTCCAGTAATAATATGTCCATGGTCCTTGTCTACATATTTTGCATAAGAAGGATCATCACAACTACAGGATACATCAGTAGAAAAGGTAGATTTTGACACTGAATTATAATTGAATAACAATCGACCAAGAGTAATAGGATATTTAAATGTACGAGATATATGTAAATCATTGATGGGAAACATACAAGATTTATCATTAATAATTGAAGTGATGTTGATTATATTAAATATTTGATTTGAAAAATTAATAATTAACTGAGAATTAGATTGTATTTTTTGAGGTTTTTTAGAAATTTTGAGATTGGATTGTTTGATTCGAAATAGAATTATATCATAAAAAATATCAGAAAAATGTTGATTATAACTATGGTTTTTAAATTCATGTAGAAAATTAGTTTAAAACTTTTTTTTAATAGCAAATATAAACTTTCTTAGAGAGAGCCAATCATAATTATCAAGATAATTTGACTGCAATTCAAGTATTTGTTTATTAATAGCATTTTTTGATATTGTATAAACAGAAAATTTTTTACCACGTTTAAATCTAGTGGTTTTCTGGTTGATACTATGACTAAGTTCATTGTAAATAGGGGAATAATCATGGAGGGGATTAATATTGGAATAAACTTTTACAACTTTATTGAAATACTCATGATTCAGACCATAAGGATAAATAGTATTGTAAAATTTCATAAAATGGGATTCATAGAATAACCTTTCACTTTTATTTTTTTGAATCTTTATAATTTCAATTATATATATATATATATATATAAATTTTATATGAAGGAGCAAAATATATAGTGGTACAAAATAATGGCAGCACTGTATATATTGGCACACGTATAATATGAAAGCAGTAACGAAAATAATAAACTCATCAAATAACTAGAAAAATAAATTTCGAATTGAACGGTATATATTAATATATATATATTCTTTTATATATATATATATAAAGAGAAATGTGCAGTCTTGTGAAAATTGATGATCTCTTATTATCTCCCAGTGATCGATAGGACAACTTTGAAATTTCAAGAGATGACCCAATTTTAAATAGACGATTTATATTTTGCAGAAAATAAGAATATCATATTTTTTAGCTAAATATTTTTATATTTTTTCAGATAGCGCTATTGTAAATGACAATTAAACAGAGGTACAAAAGCTTTAATATATATATATACACTATCTACCAATAAGTACACTTTCGTAATTAGACGTTTTGCTAAATATCTAAAAAAGTTTTTTAGGAATCGTCTTGAAACTTTGGTAGTGTAAAGAACATGTTATATTTCCGCATCATCATATATTTCACAAAAGTGTTGTTCTGAAGAGGTAAAGTGGACCAGTAAAAAATTAAACAAAAATCAAAATGTTTTGAACGTTAAAACATTGAAAACATTTGAAAACATTAAAATATGATCGTAATAATATATATACAATGTTATGTCGTAACACATTATTCATCAAAAACTAAGATCGCGAAAAGTTACGAACTAACTTTAAAAATCCCCGAAATTTCCAACTTTTACATATTTTTAGAAATTCTTGAAAAACATTATGAAATTCTAAATAGTTTAAAACGCAATTTAGTATATACGACATAAAATATGCTGATAAAATTTTAAAAAATTTGGTAAAATCTTCTGGAAATAATTCTACACCCTACATATTATACAAAACCAATTCTCACCCATTATAGACTCTATAATGGGCGCGAACTGTTTTACAATTTCGATATGCCTCACCACAGCTCAAACACGTTGCAATCCAGCGTTATGATTTCGGTGTTTCTGATGCTTCGAACGACGTCGGTAGTGTCTCCGTGTTATCATCAATTCAAATTATATACGAATAAGTCTGCTTTATATAGTAAATATCGGATGTCTCTACTTAAAGCACTGACAATTCCAGACTGGAGCTCTGTGCAAAGTGTTAATATGCAAGCTTGTGTACAAAGTACTGTACTCCTTAAATTCGAAAAATACTCATGTATATTTTTATACCCCTTCACGAATGTTCTAGATTTGCTTATGTCCTACCTACATGTGCTGAAAGTTTTTGTCCCTTATAGAATTTCTCACATCCAAGAACTTATTAAGGACTTTTGTTGGAGACATGTTAAGACTGTTAAAAATACAGCTGACCTCGTATTAGGAGGCATTAATCCTGATCAAATTTCTTCTAATACTTTCTGGTTTCATAGACCTAAATTCCTTCAACATAAACCTATTGAATTTTCCGGTGGACCTAACAGTGTTTCTAATGCGGACTACTTAACGGAAATTAAGACAAATATATTAACTTTCAAAAACACCTCTTTTTTTATTCTCTTCTTTGCATTACTAATGGTTTTTGAAAAGTAATTCGTATTGGGAGTTTTATTTTCAGATTTTTTTTTTCAGAGTGAAAAAAAAAAAAAAAAAAAAAAAAAAAAATCCGTCAAACGAAATTCTAGGTCCTTTCGCTGCACAAGAACTCAAAAAAGTAAGTTAATCTTACAAGGAAACATTCAAAAGGTGTCATCCTCAAAAAGTATTGAAAAAAATATATGTGATTCTACTCTTCATAAAACACCAGAAAATGAAAAAAAAAAATATCGGCTGAAATTAATTACAGCGACCACAAAAAATTATCAAAATTAAGCATATTTGGTGATTTAGCGCTATTAGACGATATGTTTGCTAGCACCGAGATTGCCGTGTACGAACAGAACCGTGTTTTGCATAAAAACCCTATCAAGTTTCGTCCTGTCACAATAGCATGTAATACATATCTTACTCTAGCTAACGACAAACTGTTAAAAATTTTAAATAAACTAATTGACAAATTTAGGATCGATGGCTGTTTTTTTGTTAAAAATAGTTATAATGTAGTTAAATTAATTTCAAATAGCACAGTTAAAAAAGTTGTAAGTTTTGATTTTGCTGATTTATTTAATACTATAGACATTCACATTTTATTTCAGGTTTTATTAAATTACTTTGAACAATATGATTTACAAGAATTCATTACATTTCCAAAATTTAAAGTCCTTTTGACAATCGTCTTAAATGAAAACATTTTATATAATGGGTATGGGATTGGATATTACCAACAAATCTACGGTATCCCTATGGGGGGAGGATGTTCCTCTGCCCTTGCAGATATCTATTTACATCATTATGAATTTGGTACTCATGTTTTAAATGAAATTTTGTATATAAGATATGTTGATGATATTCTAATTGGATATGAACAAAAAGAATTTAAACTGAATTTTAATTTTTACCCCAATAATCTAATTTTAATTGAAACTGCACATAACAATGATAATAGTGTTAATTTCTTAGACCTTAATATTTGTATTGTTACAAAATTGTAAATAAGTGTGTTTATTTTTGTATAAATTCTTTTAAAAAGGCTTAGTAAGTTGATAAAGTGCTAATTTTGTGCACTTCTAGCCGTTTTAGCGTTGAAATAGCCTTATTTTCCCTTAAAAACGCATTAAAAAGCCCCAATGTGGCAGGTAATGGATTTGGCGCCAAATTTGGCGACTTTCCCCACCTTGGCGATTTTTTTGGCGACCTTGGCGAGAAAATCCTTATATGGGATATACCAAATATGGAAGCTCTAATCTCATTGGTTGATGAGATACGGAAATTTCCGTAACATTCCACACTTTTCTACACAGGTATAAAAGGGTGCTTTCACGCCAAGGCAAGTTCAGTTAAAATCTCAGCCAGCTTCGCTAATGCTAGTATTGTTTTGAGCCTCTTTGAAAGAGACTTGCTTTAAGTGTTATCGCTATGCAGTTTGTACTGTGGATTTGCTATTGACAGCTGTTGTTTAAGCTGTGTTTACTGGTTGAATTGAAGCTGATACTTGGTTTATAGACTTGTATTTTTCCGAACTTTCTGTGAATAAATTACTGAATTTTTGTACGTTTGGCCTTTCATTCTCGGACAACTCACGAACCCCCAAGTGCGCAACATTTCTGGTGTCAGAAGTGGGATTCGAACCCACGCCCACATTCGTGGACCAGAAATGAAAAAGCTTCTGGAAGGTCTAACTGCCCAGATGAATGAGTTAAAATCTGGATTGATAGATAAAATAGAAACCGGACAAAGAGAGTTGAAAGACACTGTGGGTGAAGTTCAGGAATAAATTAAATCTAATCAAGATGAGATGAAGAGAAAGCTTTCAACGGTGAAAGAATCAATCGAGGGTAAATTAACGGTGATGGAAAATAGAATGGATGGAATAGAAGAGAAAGTTATAAAGATAGAAGAAAATTTTGAAGATAAAGTTTTGAAAATAGAAGAAAGTTTTGAAGAAAAAGCTATGAAGATAGAAGAAAATGTTATGAAGGTTGAAGAGAAAGCTATAAAGATAGAAGAAAATGTTATGAGGGTTGAAGAGAGTGTTACGAAAATAGAACGGAGTTTCGAGGAGAAAGTTAAAGAAAATTTTGATCAGGAACTGAAAGGAAGGTTTTCAGAGATAGAAGGTAAATTGAAGAGAATAGAAGAAGATCTGGAGAGAAAAGTGAAAGAAAAGTTAGAATCCATGCCCCTTGAAACTGAAAAGAAAGAGAAAAGAATCCAGAATAAGGAATTTATTAAGCTATCCACCTACGACGGCAGTTCCTCCTGGCATGTATATAAGACGCAGTTTTCCATCGTAGCTGAAGCAAACGGCTGGGACTCTGTTGCAAAGACGGCTCATCTGGTAGGGTCGTTGCGGGGCGACGCCGCAGATATTCTGGAGACCCTTTCGAAGGAACAACGATATGACTTCAAAGCTGTAACCAGAGCACTAGAGCTACGTTTTGGAGCAAAATGGTCCAAAGTATATAGTCGACTCCAGCTAAGGTCCCGTCGTCAGAGACCAGGGGAAAGCTTACAAGAACTGGCATCAAACATCCAGAGGCTTTCACATTTGGCTTTCTCAGACTGTCATCCTGAAACACTCAATGATCTGGCCCTAGAATATTTCTTTGATGCTGTCGGAGATCCAGATATTCAAAAAGCCCTCAGACTCTCCGGCGTGAAGGATGTGGAGTCAGCCTTGGTGTATGCCCTAAAGATCGAGGCAGCCCAACAAGCCTCCCATGAACATCGCCAGAACTGCACAGTAGACAAAGTGAACGGTTCTCAAGATGATTTTAAAGAGATTCAGAAAATGATTGCAGATATTAATAGAAGACTACGCATTCTTGAGGGTAAGAAAGAAGGGAAGACTCCAACAACTAAATGCTGGGGCTGTGGAAAAGACGGGCATATCAAACGAAGCTGCCCAGTAAGAACACCTAGAGAAGCAACCAAGAATGTCTCTGAAGTATGCCACCCAGAAGGAGCTCTTCGGGAAAATCCAGATGCCTTCTTTCGGAAGCCTCCATCTTAAGATCATAAATACAGGTCTAAAGCCGAGGATAGACCCCAAAGAATACAACCAGCTGCTCGCCAAGTTACTGTCTCAATACCATCAGAACAAGATCCCGATCCATGGAGTGACGAAGAACTTAGACAAGCCCAGTTGGAAGATCCTGACATAAAGCCAATATTACAGCTGAAGGAGATGACCAGCAACAGACCTACCTGGCAGGACATTTCCAGATTTAGTCCCATTACGAAAAGTTATTGGGCACTTTGGGACTCTCTTCATATCAGAAACGGCGTATTATACAGAAAGTGGGAATCTGATGATGGGAAAAGCTTCAGATGGCAGGTTGTATTACCAAGATCAAAAATTCCAGAAGTTTTAGAACAACTGCATAGCAGCTCTACCGGAGGCCATTTTGGGGTAATGAAGACTCTGCAGAAGTTTCGGGAACGCTTCTACTGGTGCAAGGCAAGGGAGGACGTGGAGAAATGGTGTAAATCCTGTGATGCTTGTGCGGCACGTAAAGGCCCGCAGAAACGAAGTCGAGGAAGACTGCAACGATATAACGTGGGAGCACCATTTGAACGGATTGCACTCGACATCTTGGGTCATTTGCCACGGACCTCCAGTGGAAATAAATACATCCTTGTCGTGATGGACTATTTCACCAAGTGGCCTGAGGCATATCCCATTCCCAATCAAGAGGCATGCACAGTCGCAGAGGTCCTAGTGCAGCAATGGGTGTCAAGGAACGGCACGCCCGTACAACTTTATACCGACCAAGGTAGGAACTTTACCTCTGATGTTTTCAAAGGACTGTGTCAACTACTCGGCATAGACAAAACCCAGACAACACCCTTACATCCCCAGTCGGACGGCATGGTCGAGAGGTTCAATCGTACCATCCTGAATAACCTCTCTCTTCTAGTATCAAGGAACCAGCAAGATTGGGACTTGAAGTTGCCATAGTTCCTTCTGGCTTATCGAAGTGCTGTCCATGAGACCACCGGCTATACTCCAGATCACATGCTGTTTGGACGCGAACTTCGGCTCCCTTGTGATCTCCTGTTTGGTTGTCCACCAGATGTGCCTTCATCGCCCGAGGAGTACATCGAAGATCTCCAGGCACGATTTGAAGACGTACACAACTTTTCTCGGGAGCGGATTCACATGGCAACAGAGAAAATGAAGACGAGGTACGATCTAAAGGCTACACAACATCAGTTCCAGGAAGGAGACAAGGTCTGGTTGTGGAATCCTGTTCGACGCAAAGGACTCTCCACCAAGTTACAGTGCAACTGGGACGGACCATACACAGTCTTAAAAAGGCTGAATGATGTAGTGGTGCGGATCACTAAAACACCTTCATCAAAACCGAAGATGGTGCACTATAACAGGCTAGCCAAGTACCACAATTAACGGTAATATTAAAATTTAAAATGTAAATACTGGTAAAATTTGCGCATGCGCATGCGCACTGTAAATATTTGTATATAAATATTTGTACATATTTGTGAATTTTGTAATTATTTCTCACTTAATTTATATTTCTATGTTATCTTTATGTGCAACTTAGTTTTTGTATTTTAGATTGTGTAAATTTGTTTAGTTTCGCCTCTTGACCAAGGGTTGCACTGCCCGGGACGTGCAGCCCTTGGGAGGGGGGCAGTGTTACAAAATTGTAAATAATTGTGTTTATTTTTGTATAAATTCTTTTAAAGAGGCTTAGTAAGTTGATAAAGTGCTAATTTTGTGCACTTCTAGTCGTTATAGCGTTGAAATAGCCTTATTTTCCCTTAAAAACGCATTAGAAAGCCCCAATAAGGCAGGTAATGGATTTGGCGACTTTTCCCCACCTTGGCGAGAAAATCCTTTTATGGGATATACCAAATATGGAAGCTCTAATCTCATTGGTTGATGAGATACGGAACTTTCCGGAACATTCCACACTTTTCTACAGAGGTATATAAGGGTGCTTTCTCGCCAAGGCAAGTTCAGTTCAGATCTCAGCCAGCTTCGCTAATGCTAGTATTGTTTTGAGCCTCTTTGAAAGTGACTTGCTTTAAGTGTTATCGCTATACAGTTTGTACTGTGGATTTGCTATTGACAGCTGTTGTTTAAGCTGTGTTTACTGGTTGAATTGAAGCTGATACTTGGTTTATAGACCTGTATTTTTCTGGAACTTTCTGTGAATAAATTACTGAATTTTTGTACGTTTGGCCTTTCATTCTCGGACAACTCACGAACCCCCAAGTACGCAACAGTATTAATAATGAAACAATCGTAATTAAAATCTATGATAAACGTGATGCTTATAAATTTAAAATTAATAGAATTTCTCCTTGGTCTTCTTGTTTACATAAAAATATATTCAGAAATATTATAATTAACCAACTTATTCGATGCAGTCGAATTTTTACTTATAGTTATGACAGTGACTCTTTTGTAGTTAATTTTATACAAATTGCCATAGATAATAATTATCCTCTTTATTTTCTGTTAAAAATTCTTAAACAATATTACCAATTAGATTATCTTACTTGGAAATCACGTTTTTTGAATCGTTTATCAGTTCGATTTTAAGGTTTCTTCCTTTCATTAACTGTAACTTTCATTAACTGTTTGTTTCTACGTTTGAATTGTGTTGAATGGGTGGCATATTGCTTCATGATTTTTCTTGTATGTCGTTTTAAATTATGATTTGGTTTTTCTTATAATTTTTTTTAAAATGTGTTTATTTGGGATTTATTCCTTATTTTGCCAATTTCATGTTAGTTTATTCTGAGTTTTGACACAGTATCTGGTATCCGGGAGTGTTGACCGGTCGTAAAACATGTTTAACCGGAGTGGGGTGGTCCCAACTCCCCCATGCCATTTAGATACTTTTGTCTCCATTTTTTCTTTCGCTCCTTTTCAGTTACATATGTTGATGTTTTTCTTTTTCATTCTATTTAGATTTATATATATATATAATAATAAATTTGCTCATGCATATGAAAAAATGACGTCTATAAAATAATAATAATAATTTTTAATTTTAAAGGTAACGAAGAGATAAATAAAGTGCGAAAATTTCGCACGGGCTTGTTAGAAAATTAATTATTTGAAGTGAGAAATAAATAAAATAAAATGATCATTTTTGAACGGGCTCCTTAGTCGCCCTACAACTAACTAGTAAGATATATGAATCACTGATTACAGAAATGAGACATGTCACAAAAACCTAATTTTACAGGAGACACAAAAAACTGTTTTTATAAATTATGCGTGAATTTAAAATTCTGAAAAAATTATACAGCATTTTTATTACTGCATAATTTTTTCAGGATAAAAATTTGAAGAAAGCAATATTTTTGAAGAAAGCATTTTTCTATACACTTTTTTAAAATCTTTTTTTAAGTTCTGAACATGATACAAATCGATTTTTTAAACATTTGCTTTATAACTTCCGGTTATCTTGCTTGAATGAGCAACGTGGACGCCTAAAGCCAAATTTTTTGTTTAAACGGCTAAAACATTTTATATTTTGCTAAAAATCACAAAAAATTATCACAAATACTTCTACTTTCAAATCAAAATCCAATAATTGTTCATTGCAATAATTTTTGCACAGTGGACATATCTTCTTTTTGCAATTAAATTCTATTTTTTCTTCCTGTGTTTCAAAAATCATTGATTTACTTCCAATTTCTTTATTGAAAATCTATGTAATGCTTTATACAACATAGTATAAGTAGAAGAAACATAAAAAACACTAAATTACACTTAATTACAGAAGTTGGTAAAATTTTTAATGAGTTGGCCATTCACAAAGTTCCATCCAAAAGGCGAGTAATTTCTCTTCCGGAATGAACTATTTTAGATTTTTAAGGACTTTAATTTTATTGATGTTTATAGGATTTTTTTTACAGTTATAATTTCGTGGGCGGTATTTTAATAAGATGAGAATCATTATACTTTCTGAAACAAAAATGATTGAGGGTGAATCCGCCAATAAAATAAGAGGTTAGAATAGTACCGGGATTTTTAAAAGAACTTTCAAAATAATTATAGGAAGAAACTAAAAAAAAATAATTTCCTGTCTTTGAAAGGACAAGTTTCTTGATTAACGTGAATCGGTACTATTGACATAGCAAGTGGGAAACTAGTGTTGATAATCAAGAACTAATGTAGAATTGACTATGATCACTCTAAATTCTCCAGCTGCGTTTGAAGCATTTGCCACTGTATTAATGTACTCGTTGGGAGTATACATCCTATCAATATTTTTTAATTTCCTCTTTATTCATCCAAATTTTCTGTCGTAGGGTAGGTAGGAGTTACCTCTCATTGGAAAATTATAATAATTTTCAGTTTCTTTGAAATCTTGAGTTTCACCAATGCCATTATGGTCCAAATGAATGCGTCGATTTGTTCAGCCATCCGCAGTTGTAACGCAAAAGATAGACCTTCTCACTTCGGAGGGGTGAAATTTTGAAGTTCGTGCAAAAGATATTACATCACCAGGATATTTTCTTGCACCTCCTTCATGATAAACATAACTTGCCATGGTATTGTCACGCGAATTATGAATATTGAAGTTTTTGACACCAAGTTTTCGGTAGTACTAAAGACCCTTAACTTGTATTTTAGACAAATCAAAACACACCATAAGCTCAAAACAGTCTTAAAACTTTGCTGCCGTCAGTTTGGGAAGAAGCAACGGTTCCTTTATGAGAGTTATAAAGGTTGTTAGTTGGCTTCTTTTGTGTACAATTAATTCGAATACAGCAACTCGTTGTGCAGTTTAATTTAATGAGAGATGCTTAATTTTATTGTTTATCTCCTCACACGTATCCTGGGAAGATATCTTGAAACCCAATGAAAAATTCTTACGGAAGTAGTCCCAGTAGAAGTGATACTTCACTTTTTTTTTGAAGATATGGATATATTTTCTAAACTAAATCATGCATTGCTTTTGCTGAGAGGTTTGATGATAGGTACTTTGTGCACCTTGAAGAATATTGCCACCATTTTAAAGTGAAGGACTCACTATGCTCATGAATCAAAGCACAGGTTTGAGAGTCATGAAATTCTTACTGTGGGTCATACCTTTGTCAGTAAGTTTGCAATTCGCTCACCTCGTTTCCTGCTAATGTTATGCACATTCAAGAAAGTTTTCTTGCATACTTGTAGGCGTTGTTGCTGAACAAGAATATGACATATTCTCAATTTATCTTTGGTCTTACGCTGGTCATCTGTCGTTAAACTTCTGGGGCATCTCCTTTGGATAGAAGACAGTTACATGAGCCAGAGAGAATGGCGTAAGAAAAACCCGAATGAGCCGTCATATTAATTTCATTGAGAGCCGAGAGGAGTCATGTCCAGGACATGACTCTTTTCTGCCCAAAACTATTTTTCGGATAATTTTTTTTCCTCCTGTACAGAGCTGAAGGATGAGTTTCCTTTTTACAGAAAATATGCGTCTATATGTCAGGAACGCGCTGGTGGCATTAACCCAGACAGCACATCGCTTCCCCAGGATATCTTCAAGATGTCTTCTGGATGAAAAGGCATCCCAGAAACGTCCTTAAGATGTACTGTGGATAAGTTAAGCCTAACTGTGCTGTTAGGGAAGTCATTTTCAATAGGACATGTCCCCTTCCTGCAATCAACAATTCATATAACGACTTTACTTCAATTTTAGAGCTAGAGTTTTACCAGCACAATTTAGAATGTAGAACTGACTAAGAACATTATTCGACAAGGATTTATTTAAGAAAACCGTATTAACTCTACTTTTTTTACATAGGAATTTTTGCTAGTGTTCGGATACTTTTGTTACCGACTGTATCTTTATGAAAATAACACCTAACAGTAGTCAAAAAATACTGTTAGGTGTTATAAAATACTATTAGGAAAAATAAACATATAAAGGTACTAAACTGCAGGCCGGGTAGCCACAGGGAACTAAAACCTCCGACGAGGTTTCACCTAGTATATGACTAGTAATTGACAAACTTCATTTGTATTTCATTTTCTTTTTTAAATTCAATAGTCCGAATTTTTCGATAATTCGTGGTAAACCTGGTCCCGTTCAACATGAACTATCGAGACTCTACTGTAGTACCTCTAATCATGCTATGAAAATTTTTCTTTAGATACAGTTTTGTTACTAACGTACCCTGTATATCATTGTCAATGTGTCTTATTAAAAACGCTTGAGCGAACTCCAGAATAAGATTTATTATTTTTTATTAATTTCAACCAAAAAAAGAAATTTAATATATATATATATATATATATATATTCTGATTACCGAAGGAAAAATGAAACGAGAAAAAATTAAACTATATATTTCAGCAATTTTGTCAGACATGAGTGATCATGTTCTTTACAAAAATTTCTAAAGATATTTTTTTTTTTTTCTTAACCGTAAGTAATGTCTTTTACAAAACTCTTCCGACTGAGAAGGATAATTAATTTTTTCTTTCAAGTTTCAATACGGAATAAGTCTTTTTAATCAACCTGCCATCTTAAACACGAAATCTCTTGATCTTATACATTAAACTAAATATTTCTAGTTAAATTTCAAAAGAAAATTATTTTTCTGCTGATTTTAATTAACAGTAATTTTCGTTTTGAAAGGAAATAGAAATTTATAAAGTTCTTCAGTTATTGAAACGAATATATGTGAAAGTCGGCAAAAAATGAAAGCAATTTCTTTCAATAAGGAATAGCAAGTATTTCTTAAATGCATAGTATTAGATTTCATATATTTTTGTAGTATCGAAAAGAGCAAAATTTAATTATATATTCATGTAATGTAACGCAAAGTTTATTCATTTTGCACTGAGATTATGAATTTAAAATATATTTTGAAAAATGTATAACTAAAACTAAAAAAAGAGTAGGAGTACTTCAAAACATGTTCCTTTTAAACGAACAATGTAATCCGCCATCGGTGTAGTAATAGAAGAAAAAAAAAAAAACATGAATCGTCTTATAAACAAACACTTGTATATATATACCGGGTGTCTTATAAGTCTGTAGACATTTTAAAAATTCCTAAAAATTGAAGGAACGTGGTTTGCGAAAAAATTATTTTCGTGAAGGGTTTTTTTTTTTTTTTGTGTGTGTGTGTGTGTAAAGAAAAAAAAAACAGTTAAAATTTTCGTCGTTAGAGGGCGCTGTACGTGAGCAGATCACACATTTCCACGAAAAACTATATTTATTTGCATGTAAATATTTACAAGTACAGAAATCCTATTCTATGTATCCGCCATCACCACAAATTACCGTTTGCAAACGAGTTACAACGCGGTTAATTGTGCTTTCTTCTTTCTTACCTGAAGGAAAATACCTTCACCACTAACGTTTTATCCACCAAGTCAGCATCGCAATTAAAACTTTATGTATGCGCAAAATAAGAAATAAGCTAAGTTAAACTTAAAACAGTGCAATTTATAGGACTCTGATTTGCATATTTCTCACTAAGCAGCACTGCAGTGCTCTGTACCAGCGAAAAATTTAACTTAAAAAAAAAAAAAAAAAAAAATCCCCTTAAGGAGAGTAACTTTTTCACAAATAGAGTTTTAATTCAATCAATTCCTTCACACTTTAGGAATTTTTAAAATGTCTGCAGACTTATCAGACGCCCGGTATGTATATATCTATATAAATCCCTGATCATTAATGAATGCTTGAGGAACATAGTACAATGAAACGAATTGACATAGAAATTGTACTACGTAATCAGAAGTTTTCAAACAATTTGGAGATAAATGAATGAAAAGAACACACAAATATCCGAAAATTGAAAAAAAAAAAAAAAAAAAAAAAAAAAATATATATATATATATATATATATATATATATTCCCAAAACTTTCTTAGAAAATAAGTACAAATTTTGTGTTACACACTGTAAATGGATAAATTACATGTTTTCACAAGTGGATGTGTAATATGATCAAAACAGAACAAGAAATTTTTTCTATTTATTTCGGTCGTGAATATGGCTAGGATCCCTTAAAAATATCTCCCACAGTATGCTGACCAGACGTCCTCTTTTTCAGAGGACAGTCCGTTTTTGTAAGCCGTTTTTCTAAGCTTTAAAAATTTTTCTGAAAAGTTATTTATCATAATTATTAGAGTTTGGTCCGCATTTACAAATAATATAAAATTTTTTTCCTAATTAGGGAATTGTAATAATAATTAATGCTTTTATTTTATAAAGACACTCTAATCTGGTCGCCATACTCCACGGAAGGCGCTCCACCCAGACCTAGGACCTTCGAGTAATGAACTGACTTTTATCCAAACACGACATACACACCTATTTATTGCGGTTCGTTGTTCAAGCAAAACCTTTATTTTACCCTTACCTTTATTTTAATTTTTGACACTCGACGTTATACAATGGCGAAATCATGTGCCGCGTACGATATCGTTTTTATATATACAGATTTTTTTATTTGCTCCAGGAAATTTCTCCCTGGAACCTGTCCCTGATAAGAAAGATGCCTAGAAACACTTGCACTGTCTTGTCATTGATTATGAAGTTGTGTGCAAACTTTCAGGTTACTCAGATTACCAAAAGTGTCTGAAATTTCAAGATTCCGTTACAAACATTAATAGTTACAAACATGATGTCAAGTTAATAACAAAAGCCTGTTGATTTACTACATTTTACTATGTCGAAATACACTGCTCAAGAAGGAAAATTAGTTTTTCATTCCATAATGTAAATAAAATATTTTTCAAAATTCTATTTTCAACTCTGTTTATATATATATATATATATATATATATATATATATATATAATATCATATTTTGAGGGACCCTGAATACGAAAGTCCAATTTTTAGCGGCCCACCAGCGGCCGAGCGGTTCTGCGCTCAAAGCTGGTAGATGGGAGGTGCCGGGTTCGATCCCCGGTCGCGCTCATCGACCTAGCCGTTCGGAGTTTTCCGTGGTTTCCTCCGAAACTCGCGTAAATACGGGCTAGGACCCCTTAGAAAGACCCCCACGGAGGGCATTCCTCCTGTAGGCCTAGGACACATCAGGAGTCAATCGGCCTTAAATCCTACAACCAACCAACCAATTTTTAGCGACTGATATGTATGTATATATGTTATCAACATAATTTAGAAATTAATAACTGCAGAAATCTTGGTTTATAGTATTGAAATTCAAGGTAAGAGAAAATCGTGCGAGTGGCACACAAGATTATTTATGTGCTTTTAATTCTTAAAAAATTAATAATAATAATAATTCTTGCCACTCAACGTCACACAAATATGTCCAAATCCTGTGCTGCATATGTTATATACAGAGTGATTTATAAAAAAAAACTATCTCGATGTATGAGACCATGACCATAGCTATCCTACCGTTCATAGAAACTAAATAAAAATTTGGTGGAAGGTATTTTGAGGTATGCGCTCAAGAATCATATAAAAAACATCAGTTAAACTAACAGTTACGGTTACAGTGACAAAATTTCGAAAATTTTAAATGGCAACACCTACTTTTTTTTTTTTTTTTTTTTTTTGGAATGGGATCTCCATAGCAAAAAAAAAAAAAAAAAAAAACATAAATAGCGTTGGAACGGTACCTGTAGCACGAAAATCGCCAGCGCCAGGTATACTAAGAAGGAAAGAGAAAACAATTGTGATTGCCTACCAAGAGAACAACTTTCATTTTTTAATGACGTCATATTTCGCACTGAGTCTTCGGCTTTGACTAAAGTCTACTGATTCTGCTTCGAAACAAAAAGAAGAGACCACGGTATCCTTAATTTTGTGTAAGGCTGCTGAATAAGGGCTTTAATTTCGTTGTTAGTCGTAAGTCGCCGTCATGACTGACGTCATCGCACTACGTGAAAAATAAGGCACTGTGAAATGGCAATCAAAATCGATTTTGATGATGATGATGATGATGTTTCCCAGTAAGCGGCATATTGTTCAAAGAGCAAGAAAGCAAGATACACATCATGCATTTCACAATGCCTTATCTTTCACTTAGTGTGATGACGTCAGTTATGACGATGAATTTAAAACAACGAATATAAAACCCTTATTCTGTAGACCTACACGAAATTACGGATACCATGGTGTCTTCTTCACATTCCAAAGCAGAATCAGTAGACTTTAGTGAGAGTCGAAGACTCAGTGCGAAATATGACGTCATTAAAATAATGAAAGTCGTGGTCTAGTAGGCACATCACCGTTGTTTCCTCTTTTCTTCTTAGTCTACCAGGCGCAGGAGATTTTCGTGCTACAGGTACCATCCCAACGCTACTTATAGTTTTTGCTATGGAGATCCCATTCCAATAATTAAAAAAAAAAAAAAAGGTGTTGCCATTTGAAATTTTCGAAATTTTGTCATTGTAACCGTAACTGTTAAAGTTCAACTGTTGTTTTTATATGATTCTTTAGCGCATACCTCAAAATCATAGATATAGTAATAAGACATAGATTGGTCATTGGGGGAAAAATATTCTTTTTTACTCGGTGAAAAGTGCACAATATGGCCGTCTTTTTCCGAGTGAATATACACAAATAATTAAGAAAATAAAATTTATGAATAATTTATGTACTAAAGGTGAATGAAAAACTGCAGATACAATCTCAAATTCATTTTTCTTTTTCCTTCTTTCTTTTTTTCTTTTATATATTTATGAATTTAGTTAATATTTAAAGTTAAACTCTTTTTATATATTAAAACAAACGTTCTTTACCTGCCCCGCTGCTAAGTATATTTAAAAGAATTCTGAAAATTTTATATTACTTACTAATACAAAATCGTAAAAAATATAAAACCTTAAAAAACGTATTCCATTAAAAATCAAACCAGTTTTTATTACATAATAATAACAAAGCAACCGATTATAAAAATTATATTTTTCATAATTTAGTCAAATATAATTTACTTTTATGATAACTTATCCATTTCTTTCCGTAAGTTTATTAGAAGAATTAAAAGAAGCAATATTTCGACATTTTGAAAATTCATCAACATTCTATTCTATTCTATTACAATTGCCGAGTTTCAATGGTTTCAATACCACTATATGGCTGATGCCAAAAACATTTTTCGGCATCAAAAATTTTTGCATGATAACAATGGGATGATAGATCTATATAAATTACTATAACTATGCTCAAAATACATTCCATCAAATTTCTATTTAATTTCTGTGAACGGTATGATAGCTATGGTCTCATATATCGGGATTTTTTTTTTTTTTTTTTTTTTTTTTTTTTTTTTTGTAATACACCCTGTATATATAGGTTTTTTGTTTGCCCCTGAAACTTGCTCCCTGGAACCTGCCATTGATGAGAAAGGCTCCTGGAAACATTTGTATATAGTATTATCATTGATTATCAAGTCGTGTGCAAAATTTCAGGTCAATCGCATGACCAGAAGAGGCTGAAAATTGAATTGCAAGATTCCATTGTATACATTAATAGTTACATCATATGTCAAATTAATAAAAGCATGTGAATAAGGTAATATTTTGCCCAGTGCTTATAGTATAATCATTTATCATCTTTGAAATCATAAAGTCACTGCAAAACTTTAATCCTATAAGCATCATGTAAACTTTGTTTAACCATTATCATTTTATAAAAACTTGTCAGATAAAAAAATGTTTTATTCTGTTCATTATTAAATTAATTTTTATTACAGAAATGAAAAAGGTCTTTGCTTGCCTTAAAAAAAATTAAGATCGCTAGTTATTTAAATAAGATACGCTGTGTATATATTAATAAAGAAAAAAATTCTTGATGGAAAAAATCTTTTTACATTAAAATAATGAAACCAAAGGTAAATTAAATATTTCTTTTTTTTTAATTGAATAGTAAATGTATTACAGAGTAACGTGTTTCCCTTTTCTTGTAGCAATAAATTCATTTTTAAAATATTTCAAATAAAAGGAAATCTGAAAAGGAAAACGGGTAAAAATTAAAGTATGCAGATGAAACTTAATGAATCTTTCAGAAATATCCACTCGTTGCCAAAAAAAAAAAAAAAAAAGAAAAGAAAAAAAGACGTTTTCTTTGTTTTTACTACAAAAGAAAATATTTCGCTTCTTATTAAACGTTGCTTTTCAATTAGTTGCATACGTTTGTTTTTCGGGGATGAAAAACAAAATGAAAATATTCTGACAAGTTTTATAAATTTTATTGTTTATGCTGCTTGTTAGACCGAATTATATGTAATATTCCAACCATCACATATTTATATGGTAGATTTTACACGGAATGTCTGTCATAGCAAATTTGCTGTAACGTTATACTACGAAGGTTTTAACGGCTCCAGTTATAAGCCTCAGGGATTCATTTTGAAAGGTCTCAAGTTTCAAAATGTAAACATTGCTACATGTATAATCAAGGCTTCACAGCAATAGCAAATCAATGGCTTTACATATAAATTATATTTTTCATTGAAAGTTCCTCTCTCACAGCCCCATTTTAGTCCTGTGAGTCTTTTAATCACTATTAGCCTTTTCCGGGCTCTATCAATCACACTATTTATACGTCTCTGCCAAATAATTTTTTTGTCAAATTTCACTCCCTTCCTCTGTTTCTAGGATACTACTACCATTATACTTTAAGTCCATTTCAGTTGGCTGAAGATTTAGAGTAAAAGTTTGGTACATAGTCGAAAGACATAAAAGACAGTTTGCATGAAGAAATGAAAGAAATGTAGGACAGTTTTGGTGAAAAAATTAAACCTAATCAAGACGAGATGAAGGGAGAGCTTTCGACGGTGAAAGAAATAATACAGGGTAAATTAAAAGTAATCGAAAATAGAATAGATGAAATTGAAGAGAAAATTATGAAGATAGAAGAGAGCTGTGAGGAGAAAGCTATGAAGATACAAGAGAACGTTCAAGATAAAATTATGATATTAAACATAGGGTTTTGAAGAGAAAGTTAAGGAAGTTTTTGATGAAGAGCTGGAAAGAAGGTTTTCAGACGTATAAAGAAAACTTAAGTGCAAAGAGGAAGATCTTGGGAGAAAAATAGAAGAAAAATGCATAAGGAAGCTGATAGTAAAAATTTGAGAAGAAATTCGAAGAAAGATTGGGAAATGAATTGCAAAAGAAGATCCGGAGTGTGGAAGAAAAGTTAACATCGATGCCTCAGGAAGGTGAAAGAAAAGGTGAAAGAATACCGAGTCCAGAAGCAATAAAGGTTCCCACATATGACGACAGATCATCCTGGCAAACATTCAAGATACAGTTTTCCGTCGTAGCTCAGGGTAACAGGTGGGACCCTACCGCCAAGACAGCACATCTGGTAGCATCGTTACAGGGCGATGCAGCTGATTTTTTCCTGATGACTGATTTATAAAAGCAAGACATCCACCTTTCGAAATTTTAAAGTCTTTCTTTATTTTTGCTATTTTAATTTTGTCGATTATTTTGAGTTTTAGAAGTTTTTCTTTTGTTTGATGCTGTTTAACTTATATTGCTGTTTGAATCTTGAAAGATATTTGATCGTTTCCTCCTACTCTTACGTAGGGCTACGCATACAGTCTTTTTTCCAGCAAGGCATATCCTGTCGATTTCTCGAGATATGAAAGGGCTAAAAATAAATAGATGTAAGTTATTAAAAAACCCAAATTAAAAGTGTAAAAATCGCTAGTCGAAATTATAATCGCGAATAATTCGTAATTGCCCCTTTAAAGATTGTTTCCTAGCAGAAGTCTTTATAACTCAGAAATCAAAAAAGGAACAAAATTATAAGTCGAATTTCGCTGACATTAACGCAATTTGCAACTGTCGCGGCATCGAGCTGCATATTAATTAATCCCAGAAATTCCTTTTAAGAGCTCAGATGATCTAAAGAACCAATCAGCAGCTCAGAAAATTCGGTATAAAAGCCCAAACATTAAACAAACGGACACTTCTTGCCACGATTTTCTAGTGCTAATAAACTTAACGTTGTTCCCTCCTCCGAAATGACGCAGGTCTTGCAAGCTTCCCAACCGAGTCCGTGGCTGGGAGCCGCTAGCCCCGATGTATGCCGCCGTACGGGAATTGGCGATTCGTCCGTCTGACTCCATTTCGCCTTCTACTCTGTCCTGACTTAGCAATAATGGAGAAATAAAGATGTTGCCTGAAAGAAATCCTAGTAATCATTGTGTTTAACGACTGCCATCTTTCTCTTAGCCAGTAATTAATTCATTACATATATATATTAATGTGAGGTAAGGTTATACCATTAAAGGTGAGAGAGAGGGTCGAGGTTTTTTTGCGTTCTCTTTACAACAGAGTTGGGAAGAGAGTGTGTGCCAACTCTCAGGAGCAGTAACTCAGTTAACTTGCCAAAGATGTTAGCGCAACAAAATTTTCGCCAATAAATTTCCAAAAATAATTAATTTGTTTTAATGTATATCAAGTTGAAAATTTTGAACTTTTAAAACACGGTTGCGTAAAGCAACCCTGAGCTTGGCGACCATGGACAAGCCAAGATAAAGTTGGTTGGTTGGTTGTATGGCTTAAGGCCGATTGAATACTCTTGGGTCCTGGGTCTATAGATGGGATTCCCTCGGTGGGGGTATTTCTAAGGGATACTAGCTCGTATTTACGGAAGTTTTAAAGAAAATCATGGAAAACTACGAACGGCTAGGTCAATGAGCGCAACCAGGGATCGAACTCGGCACTTCCAAGCCAAGATCAACAAGTGCTATAAAGGCTGATGATATGAATTTATGACTGGAAATGGGAACAGTAATTACATTTAAATTGCGCGATTTTATTGTAATAGAAGGTTGCATAATATTTTTTGAGAAACAGTATATTCAAAATGAACAGTTTGTTTGTGATAAAGGAGAACATTTTTTATTGGATTAACTTAATGCATGATTTCAAATTCATATTTTATTTCTAAAAGATTATTTTATTAAAATAATTTTCTTATGCTCACAACATATTAAATTTTTAGTATACATCATAATTATAATGGCTAGATAATACTAAATTGTTACTCATATCTACATTACTGCCAATAGTGCTATTCGGTTTTTAAATTTATTAGTATAAATATAGACAATTCGTTTGTCATAGCCTAAATAGATTTTTTTTTTTAACAATAATTTACTTTTACTTTTCATTTTTACGAAATAAAAAAGGATTTTTTTAAAAAATCAGGATAAACTTTTAAAACTTGGACTAAAGTAATATACTCTTTAAAACTTTGCTACACAACATTAACACCTTAACGATCTCGTAATTTTCCAGAAAATGGTAAAAAATGTGCCTTTTTTTTTTTTTTTTTTTTTTTTTTTTTTTTATTGAAGAAATTGTATAAATTAAAGTGAACAATATATGTATTTATTTTTAATTTTTGGAATGTTTAGTAGCTTGAAATCAAGAAAATTTAATTTTGTAGAAAAACTAACAATAAGGGTTATTATGACTGAATGTCGGTTTTCCAGTAAATAGAAAAATAAATGATGTGTGTTTAAAACATTAAAACATAATTTTATGAAAAGAATTTTACGTATAATACAACAGTATACGCGTACACTGTTCTCAGATTCGCTATCCGAACTTTCATAAATATCACATATTTCCGTATCCCTCTCAGATGCATTTATACTAAAATTAGAATCCGAGTCACTTTGGGATTCTGACTGCATAATGTACACAATACTAAATAAATAAACAAATATATATATATATATATATATATATATTACTACAGAGCAAAAAGCCATGTACATTCAAAAGCCTAACTGAGCTAAGACTACACTGTTAAAAATGGTTTCTTAAAAATCTGGAGTGACTCCACTCGACTTTCCGAACATTGAGTAACTAACAGTTTTGTAGATAAAATAAAGAAAGAGGAATTGCTAAACAAACATAAGAGAGAAAACCATAATAGAGTGTTTTTTCTCCATATATCACACGAGGTTTTATTTAACGCTACTGAACTTTGAGCCCTTAGATCATAATGATAAAGAATTTTTCGTTGTGTCCCTGTAAAAATCTAAAAATGCTAGATTCACCAAAATGCTTATAGTTAGTGCAACAGTGATTTATAATATTCATACAAATTTTCAGCTCAATTGAATAAGGCGTTTAGATGCTATCGCACTTTTAAAAATTTGGTCTCATAGGCCATAATGATAAAGAATTTTTCTTTGTGTCCCTGTAAAAAAACTGTAAGTTCTAGATTCACCAAAATCTATACAGTTGGTGCAAATGCGACCTACAACATGTGTACAATTTTTTTGCTCAGATTAATAAGGCGTTTAGACGCTATCACACTTTTAAAAATTTGGCCCCATAGGCCTTAATGATAAAGAATTTTTCTTTGTGTCCCTGTAAAAAAACTATAAGTGCTAGATTCTCCAAAATCTATACAGATTGAGTATCTGTGACCTATAATATGGGTATAAAGTTTTTGCTCAATTGAATAAGGCGTTTAGATGCTATCGCACTTTAAAGATTTTGGTCCCATAGGCCATAATGATAAAGAATTTTTCTTTGTAGCCCTGTAAAAAAACTATAAGTGCTAGATTCACCAAAATCTATAGGGTTTGTACTATGGTGACTTACAATATACGTACCAACTTTCAGCTTATTTGAACGAAGCGTTTAGACGCTAGCGTGTTCACTCACAGACATACACACACACATACACACACACATACATACATCATCTCAAAAATAGTGGAAACGGACTCAGGGGACCTCGAAACGTATAGAAACATCAAAATCTGATATTCGGATTTTTGACATGATTACAATACTTTCCTCACTATAGTGTTCGGAAAGTAAAAAGAAAAAGAATGAGTTTTGTTTCTCTTTCTGTTCACATGACTGTCTACTTCTGATCGGCTGACGCCTTTACCGCTTCCCATGAATCAACGCTAATAATTATTCAATTTTTCTCAAAAGTAATTTTTGGAATAAAGGAAATATTTCAACAACTTTAGAAAAGAAAACTTAATAAAAACAGTGTGTTAAGGATGTATTACAGATAAGTGATGACGAATATGCCTTTAAATGTTAAACTAGCGTTTTTTCTTTCTGCATTCACTTTTCTTATACTTTTATAACAAACTTTTAGAAAAAGTATAATTATTAATTTATAAACTATGATCATCTCCAGAATAATAAAAAAGTCAATAGATAATTTTATCATGAACATCATTCTAATTTTCATGTTTGTATGTATTTTTATTTATTTATTTTTTTTAAGTTATTCACATATAAAAAAATCTGGAGTGACTCCACTCGACTTTCCGAACATTGAGTAATTAACAGTTTTGTAGATAAATTAAAGAAAGAGGAGTTGTTAAACAAACAAAAGGGAGAAAACCATAATAGAGTGTTTGAGTATTTTTCTCCATATATTACACGATGTTTTATTTAACGCTACTGATCTTTGAGCCCATAGATCATAATGATAAAGAATTTTTCGTTGTGTCCCTGTAAAAACCTATAAATGCTAGATTCACCAAAATGCTTATAGTTAGTGCAACAGTGATTTATAATATTCATATAAATTTTCAGCTCAATTGAATGAGGCGTTTAGATGCTATCGCACTATAAAAAATTTGGTCCCATAGGCCATAATGATAAAGATTTTTTCTTTGTGTCCCTGTAAAAAAACTGTAAGTGCTAGATTCACCAAAATCTATACAGTTTGAGTATCTGTGACCTATAATATGTGTATAAATTTTTTGCTCAATTGAGTAAGGCGTTTAGATGCTATCGCACTTTTAAAAATTTGGTCCCATAGGCCATAATAATAAAGATTTTTTCTTTGTGTCCCTGTAAAAAAACTGTAAGTGCTAGATTCTCCAAAATCTATACAGTGTGTGCAACTGTGACCTATAACATGTGTTCAAATTTTTTGTTTATATTAATAAGGCGTTTAGACGCTATCACACTTTTAAAAATTTGGCCCCATTGGCCATAATGATAAAGAATTTTTCTTTATGTCCGCAAGAAAACTGTAAGTCCTAGATTCTCCAAAATCTATACAGGTTGAGTATCTGTGACCTATAATATGTGTATAAATTTTTTGCTCAATCGAATAAGGCGTTTAGATGCTATCGCACTTTTAAGATTTTGGTCCCATAGGCCGTAATGATAAATAATTTTTCTTTGTGTCCCTGTAAAAAAACTATAAGTGCTAGATTCACCAAAATCTATAGGGTTCGTACTATGGTGACTTACAATATACGTACCAACTTTCAGCTTATTCGAACAAAGCGTTTAGACGCTAGCGTGTTCACTCACAGACATACACACATACATACACACATACATACACACATACATACACACACACATACATACATCATCGCAAAAATAGTGAAAACGGACTCATTGGACCTTGAAACGTATAGAAACATCAAAATCTCAAATTCGGATTTTTGACATGATTACAATACTTTCCTCACTATAGTGTTCGGAGAGTAAAAATGAGCTAAATTGTCTCAAAATAGCTCCGAAACAATATATACTTAAATTTGAAAAAAACATGTACTTATTTTCGAGTATACTGACATGCTCAAAAATGGGGTTGACCAATAAGAATCCAAATATCCCCATGTTTCACATACTCAAAATATACTCAAAAATGAGTACATGGGTTTTCAAATTTAAGTATATATTGTTTCGGAGCTATTTTGAGACAATTTAGCTCATTTTTACGAAACCATGTTTAACAGTGTAAGAATACAAAATAAGTATTATAAATTGCATAGTGCTGACAGTTTAAAATAAACTACTATCTCTAATTTCATTTTAAATAGTCTGTTACTTCCATCTAGAATGTAGGATAAGAAATAAAAAAAATTCCGGGTATCAGAAATGGTTCGTTTTTAAACATTTTTGGTGTATTACTTTTGAACACTTCAGTCCGGAAATATCACGGGCACGACAAATAGAGAACGAAAAGTCATCCCATGATTTTCACGGGAGCAAGAAGGAAGGGGTTAACAAATAATTCATCTTTAAAAATCCCCAATGCACTTATATTATCAAAGGGAGAGAACTTATATACTCTGATGATAAATTTTGAATTCAACATTTTGAGGAATCACGTAAAGTTATGCCTCGTCATTGTTGACTGCTGCAGATGATGTAATTAGACTATTTTAATCTGCTTTGTCCCAATTTTCCATTTCGAAGCAGTAGGCGATAAGACATATTTCAAGATTCGTCAAATCTTTCTCTCTGGATAGTTTTAATTCAAATTGAATTTCCGATAATAAGACGGGTAAAATATGCAGAATATTAGTTAAATTTACGCCATAGAATTTAATATTTCTTAGAAAATAAACATGATTTCTGCTATATTTTGCGTTATAAAATTGAATTAATTTAATACATTTGAAAAAACTTCATAAATAAAGGGAGTTAAAATTCAAAATTAATAATGAAGTTGCATTTACTTTAGCAACATTGCCAAATTAAATGGATGTGTTTCAAGTAAATCCATCACTACGTAATTATGTAATATAGTTTAAAAACATTTTAAAAATTGTTCGTTCAAAAATATTTTATCAGTGTTATAAAAAAAAAAGAAAAAAAAAAAAAAAAAAAAAGAACATATTTTGAATAGTGAGCCGAATGATAAGCGTAAATAATATGTATTCATCATTTTAAAATAAAGGAAATCAGAGTTTTATAAAATTCTTGTGTTTTTGAAAAAGAACAACCCTTATTGTGTTTTTCATCTAAAGCCCAAATTTTATTGTTTTTTTTAGGAAGCTGCTAAATATTGATATTTATATAAACATACCTTAATTAAACTCATCATTTTTAAATATCATAAAAAAGGACTTAAATATCTTTTAAAAGTTAAACATTTATTTATAGTAAGATAATTATATAGATCTGGTATTGTTGCACAGACGATATAATTAAATATAAATAATAATATAAACAACCGTCTTTTTTGAAAAAGTTAAAACTGTTTTAAGCCTGAGTACATTAACGGCCCTCTTCACTTACCGTCGCCGTAAGACCGAGCCAATGTTATTCTATGGGGAAATTTTCTTTACAAATAACTTATTAACTAATACATATTTTTAAATTCTGTTTTCACATTCAGAAAATTCCCAGCTGTTAAATTGACGGACCTTTTTTAAAAATGTATTTTTTTAATTTTTAATATTTTATTTTGAAATTGCAAAATGAAAAAAATTCACATATTGAAAATTCGTATTTTGCAGCTTCAAATAAATAAATAAATAATAAAAAAATAATTAAAAAAAAAAAAAAAATCCGTCAATTTAACAGTTGGGAATTTTCACAATGTGCAAACAGAATTTAAAAATATGTATTTGTTAATAAGTTATTTGTAAAGAAAAATTTCCCATAGAATAACATTAGATTCGGCTTCCGGCGGCGGTGAGTGAAGAGGGCCCTTAATTTTATTTTACGAAGTCTTTCCTAAAAGATATTAGTCCGAGCGACTTTGCTGAGAACGTCGGCTTAATAACAAATTTTGAAGAATAAGGGAGTAAAATTCTAACAGTAAATAATTAATTAAGGGCAAAAATTAAAGTATTAATTATAAATATACAGTTTAACTAATGATATCTGTTTGTATCTTGAAAACTTGGCACGAAAAAGACGGAATCGAAAAACATTGAAAAGTTCGAAATATGACCATTCTTATATTCAGAAATTCATTTAAATGTTTGTTTCTAAAATTTCTAATTAAACTTACAAAAGTAGAATAATAAGCCTCTGTAGTAAACGCGTATAAAATATTTTTCCTTTTTGTATTAATTACATATTTTTATAACTTCTGTAAAACATAATGTTTTAAAAATATTTTAAATTATAAATATCAAATTATAAGAATGAAACGAGTCTTATACGAGCTATGGGAAGCTGCTAAACGTTCCAGATGGTACCAATGTTGCTATTCAACCCCATACTCTTTCTTGCATTTGCCTTTTACAAATTCCGCGATTTTCTTTTACCTGGTGCGTTGATTTTCTTGTTTTTTCACACTTGTGATCATGTGTTTTTTCCATATTTCCCATATTTTCTACTTTTCATTATTCTTTGTTCTTTCCTACGATTTTTCGGTGGCTGATATCAAGATTCGTTAATCAGAGCATGTGGTAATCTAAAAATTGAAAACAAAATAAAAAAAAAAACTATGCCTAGATAATGCATTTACTCACACACGAAAAATAAAAAACTATGAATGTTGCCTATATATATATATATTTTTTTTTTACTAAATAACTATATACAGAACAGCTACATCATGGTCTTTACTAAATGCTAAAAGATTTACATGAAGTAAATATATAAAAAAAAATTTAAGTGTGATCTTAGAAATCAGTATTATATAATCTATACAGCATCTGATCGTATTGAATAACATCATTTTTCAAATTTATTTTTCATTTTTATTTTGTTGCGTAGGCGAGTTTTACTGCTCCTTAACCAAGCAAACTGGAAGTTCCGGATTTGAACTCATAGCGCTCGTCAGATTAGTCGTTCGGAGTTACCTGTGGTTTTCTGCAAAACTCTCGTAAATACGGTCTAGGACCCCTTTGAAATACACCGACGTAACACATCCCATTGAGGTTTAGGATAGGCAGACGATATGTTTTCGAATCTCGAGGACAGTTCCCGAAAACAACCTTCGTCCCCAAAAAATTACAACACATTTAGGGACGCCGGCTATAAAGTTATTAAGGTTTTATTATAGTAATTTATTATATGTACAATAAATAAGCTGAAACAAGTTCTTTTAGGAGCTTTACACATATAAATTACTAAAATTTTACAATTTAAGGTGATTTAATTATTTAATTTTTTTTTTCTCCACGAAATTCGAGGACACCGCCATATTTGTCCTCGAATTCAATAAAAAAAGTATGGTCACTCTAGCTTAGGAACCACACGTAGACAGTTGGTTTTAACTCTTACAACACGACATAACTTTTCCATTATAAGAAATTGAATAAATTTTGTTACGTAGAATATATCGGAAAATATGGTACATAAAAAAAACAACTTGTAGAAACTCCTCTTATGCAGCGGCTGCATGACTATGCGTTTCATTGTGTCGCTATAAATGCAACTTCAAGTAGCCACATATGTATTATATAGGAGGTAATTTTTTTTAATAAAGTGATTTAGGCTGTACTTGTACATTACACTATTCAAAACACAGTTTTTCTGTATTCCAGCTTCTTTTATAAATACATACAATGATCATTAAAAATTTTAAATTAAGTTTGTGAAAGGGAATTATTTGGTTTTCGCGCTTGCTTCTATGCAGACTTTTATATCTTCTTTTCGTTAACATTAAATTAATAAAACTAGACATAAATATTCAAAGCAGAAATTCGAGAAATTTTCTTATGCGAGCAGCATTAGTTCACACTTTCAATTTTTACCCCACTGTAACATTAATAGATGAATAGCTTTTCAGTTCTATCCGGACCCTTTTCAAAGATGCATGAAATAACTTTATAAATCGAACATTCAGCAGCCTGATTGAGATTTACGCTTTGCCCAGGATGTTTATGAATAGAGGATTTCATCGAAAACACATACTCATTACCGAGAATTTGTAGATCAAATTATGAACCCATCTCAAGTTTGTTAAGTCTTCTGGAGAGTGTAATTAGAATCCAGAAATTCTGTTTATGTGTTAGCAACTAGAAATGTTATTACCGGTTTGCTTAAATAGACGTTTTCTTTATTTCGATGCTCAAAATACTTTTGGAAAATGCATCCAAATGCAATGAATGAAATATTAATAACATGTTGGATTAAGAATGAACGTGTATTGATGAATATCAGAATAATATTCAGAATTACATCCGTATTTAAAAACATTTACTTTTATACTTTACATTCCACATCCATCATCGTAATTCACGATAGGACGTTTTATACTGAAATTGCTTTTTAAAAATCATTTGACTTAAAATGTGTGCAGAGTTAGCTTTATAAAAACCATAACTGGAGTTTAATGAAATAATTATTTCTATAAAATCTGTAATTTTTAATTGGATGAACAAATTACAAAATTTCCAACGCATACTTCACAACGCGTTTAATTTCAAAAAAAATTTTTTTTCTTTAGAAACCTAAATTTTCAAAAGAAAGTAGAATGTTTTGGATTATGAAATAGAATTAAATTTTTTAGCCAATTTTTAATTGTTGCCAAAATCAGTTAAAAATTCGCAAGTAAAAAAAAAAAAAATGAAAGCTTTTTTATATCACTATTACTACTACTACTAATAATAACTAGTATGTTGTGGCCACCACAAGACTTTCTTCTATATTTTCCTATACAAATTCACGCAGTAACAAAAAAAAAAAAAAAAAAAAAGATTTTTTTCAGTTTTTTTTCGTTAAAAGTAAAAAAAAAAAATCGATAACTTTGTTTTAAATTATCAAATATTTATAGTTCAACCATTCGTTTTAAAGGTATTGACGAGACCTTTCGAAAAATACCCATCTTGAAAATTTACCCTCCCCGGGGGGTACTTCCCCCTAAGGGGGGGGGCAGCGATGCCCCAAATTTTTTTCCTAGTTAACTACTACTATTATCAATAATTCATATTAATTTCACAATCACAGTTTAAGAATAACTCTCATTATGTACATTTATACGAAATATTGTCCTACACTGCCATGTTCAAAATTTAGAAAAAATACGATCACAGCGCCACCTGTTGAGCGATTGATCCCCAAATCTAATCAGCCCCAGTTTATGTCAGGGGCCAGCCAAATACCAAGTCTACTTAAATTTCGTTAAAAAAAAAAAAAAAAAAAAAAAAAAAAAAAAAATTGTTAAAAATTACGTTACTTAAAAATTAGTTTTTCTTTTTTTTTTTTTTTTTTTTTTTTTTTTTTTTTTTTTTTTGTTAAAAGTAAAAAAAAATCGATAACTTTGTTTTAAATTATCACAGATTTATAGTTCAACCATTTGTTTTAAAGGTATTGATGAGACCTTTCGAAAGATACCCATCTTGAAAATTTACTCCCCTCGAGGGGGGACTTCCCCCCAGGGGGGGTGGCGAGGCTACTACACATACAAAATTTTATTCCTAGTTGACTATCTCTATTATAAATAATTCTTGTAAATTTCATAATGATTACTAAAAAAATAATTCTCCTTATGCACATTTATACAAAATTTTGTCCTATATCACCATGTTAAAAATTTAGAAAAAGTGGGATGGCAACGCAACCTGTAAGACAATTTTTACCAAAAGTTGATAGGCAGTAATTTATGTCAAGGTGCAACTACATACCAATTTGTATGAAATTCTGTGCAGTAGTTTCTGAGATACAGTTGCCACAAAATTTTGTCACACACACACACAGATAGACAGACATTTTCTAAAAATAGTCAAATCGTGTTCTACAGCTCTCAAAACGTGTAAATCCATCAAAAACCCGAGGTCGAGAATTTTTACGAATCCAATACTTTCTCTATATTACATATAGGAGAAAGTAATAATAACTTTAATTGAAATTTGGAAGATTAACATCTCTAAAATTTCAAAATATCAATGCAAAGTAGCCTGGGAAAAAAAAAAAAAAAATTAAAAATCTGTAATTTTCAGCTGAATTTCAATTTTTTTTGGATTGCGAACTAATAATCGCACCAATAATCGCTATTTATAGCCATTATCCATAGCCAAATCTTTACTCAAACAAGTGAAAATCGGTTTAAAATTTACGATTTTTTTAAAAAGCAGTATATTTTAATCCATAAAAATCACGTGACTTCTATTATTTCACGATTAGGAAGTCGGAAGATTACCAGGTTTCAAGTATTATTCACCACGATTTGGAAATTGGAAATATGCCAGTTCGAAAATTTTAAAATATCATTGCAAAGTGGCCTGGAAAAACACATTTTAATTATTAAAAAAAGAGAAAAAATCTATTTAACAGAATTTTATCAAACATATTTAAGAACCACCCCGATGAAATCATTCTTAAACAGACCCACAGACAAGTACTTCAAATTTACAACACACGCCCTTTTTTTTTTTTTTTTTGTGTGTGTGTGTGTGTGATAATAATTTGTATTGTAATATGTTATCTTAATTCAGAGAAAATAAATTTTTATAAATTTGTTGCTATCAAAATAAAATGGATGCAATTTCACTTAATAACTATTCCAAGAATTATTCACGTACTAGACATGCAACATCGAGTTCATTTAACCCTCTGACTGATTATCCCTTGTAAATGTAGTAAAATTTTAGAATTGTACCTACAATTGACTTTTTCTTATTCCAGTTGTTCTCAGAGGGTGTGACACGGCGCTCTGGTGCGCTCCTAAAGATTTTGGGTTGTGTCCTGTTGTTTTCTAGAGAAATATGTGTCCAACTGTAAAAATAAATATATTTACTCTGTTGTATCCTTTCATTATGGATTTACCATTATTTTGTCAATGCACATTTATGTATATTAATCAAGACTGAACCGTAATCAGATTCCCTCTTTCTCGCTTCCCATGTAATCCAATGCGATTTTTGTTGCTTCGTATTATAAGAATATCTCGTTCAAAAATGTAGTTTTTCGATTTCTGTTTTTTGAATTCCACTCTTTGAACATGTCTCCTGTTATCCTAGGATTTTTCGTTTCCAATAAGTTTAAATTCTTTTTCTTTTTCCGAGATTGAAAATTAGAGCCTTAAGTTTCCTTGAATATACATATATATATATATATATATATATATATATATATATATATATATATATATATATATATATATATATATTAAATTATTTAATTCCTTTACAATACTCAGCAAATGAGAGAAAGATGAAAATACCAACAATGAATTTAATAATTAGATGTATTACGTATAAATTTATTGTCACAATTACCATTTAAGTAAATTTCACTGAATAGTAAAAACATGTTAAAGTACTTACGCAGAAGAGAAATGACGTATATCACTTAAACCTAAACTATGAGTTAGTTGTCTTAATCCATTAGTCCAGTAAATTCATGCAACACAAGATAAGAATAGTCTTTCATCATAATTAAATTTATTAGACCTTCCTAATTTTTATTTATTTGTTTCATATTATAATTACAGATGGCAGCACTATTCAATTCATAATCTGTAATACTCTAAATCCTAGTTTAAGGATTTCCTTTGATTTGGTTTATGAGTTCACTTTATTTACTCCATGAATTTTGCTATTACTGTACCAAGATTAACTGTATTTTTAACGGGCATCTGGTTATAGAATTTTACATGTGACACTCTTTTTGGACGCAACCGATAGTTGCTTATTTCTTTACTATTGTATAAGTGATTCTTATATGAAATTTTACTGCATTTATTGGTGATATTGGTTTCATAATTCTTATATGTTTATCTCTTTTTGTGGTGAGTTAATTTTGAAATTAGTTTTATTTTGAAATTGGTTTTTTCTTGTTTTGGCTCAAAAGAATGTTTCGGGGCCGGATCAAAGATATTAGTAGCTATTGCTATGTTTGAGACAGAAAAACATTCTTTTTGCATATTTGTGTTCTACCAGGCCCTTGATAACGTTAGAATGCAAATATGTACTTATCCATTATCCATTTCGAATTTATTCCATTTTTATTTGATTTGGTGGTCTTTGTTTTCGATCAAATTAATTGTTTGAATACTGTTAATATTTAATAATCTTTAAATTTCATTGACTGATTATCAATATATATATATGTGTGTGTGTGTGTGTGTGTGTTTAATCATTTTAATTGCTTCCTAAGTTAAAACGCAGCATGTTCAAAGATCAGAAAAAAAAAAAAAAAACAGAATTTGAAAATTTTTATTTTTTAAACGAGATATCCTTATAATATTAAACGACGAAAATTCCACTGCATTATTTGAGAAAGAAGAAAGAGGGAATCTCATTACTAAGCATCCTTCTTGCAAAACAACGTCCATTTATGTTTACTTACGCAATTCCGATTGCCATTTTAATTCATCGCCAAAAGGACAACAAAAATTTAAAAACAGCGTAGGTGCTCCTATGTTAAAACTAGAAAGAAATCTTAAGAAATGAATATAACAATCGATGACGTAGAAAAAGAGAATGAAACACAGCTACTGCATGCTTTTTCATGGAAGTATAGATTAAAATAAGTTCTCTCGTATTAAATTAAACTCTGTTTTGTGAAGCATTGTACATGTATTACTTAGAGAACGAAAATAAGCTTAGATTTTTTTTTTTTTTTTTTGTATATTACTTAATTTAAACGATTTGGAAGAGGATATTATGTGCGTATTATTTACTTTTACATAAATACACCCGAATAAAATGCACAGATTTTTCAAAAAGAAGTGTTATAATGAACAATCTCATTACGGAAGTAAACAAAAGCTGAATGTCAATCAAAAATAAAAATAACAGTCTATTTTAAAATAAAAGTGTAAGTTTTTATCAACGGAGTTTTTAAGTGAATTAGAATTTACTGCCATTCGAATTATCTATCGTAATTATGCTTAAAAAAAAAGTATTTTTTTCTATACATAGAGAAAAAATGAGAACATAAATTTTAAATATCTAATTTTTTTATTACAATATATTTATAAGAAATTTTTCTATGCAGTACGTCTACACATTTTTATAGGATTTTAAATGCGTCCCATTTCCAAAACTTTGATAATCACTGATATATTCTTATGATCTAAATCTATGCTTAAACAATAGTTGTTATAAAAACGTGCTACATTTTAAAAATCAAAATAACAGGTTTCAACTTTTTGAAAAGTATTAATGGGAGTTGCACCTTTTACTTTTAACACTTCACCTTAATAAACTTTTAACACTTCACCTTTTAATAAATAAACGTAAGTATATATTTTTTGTATTGCAGTTAATAAGAGCAAGAATATAAGAATATTTGGAAAGTTTGCATATTTGTTTATATTTTTAACACTTTCAAATATAGCACAATGAAAAAGTGTTTATGAGGTTGGTTCGTCTGCTTGTCGGTGAAAAAAATCTCTCATAAGTATTCTCATAAATATAACAATATCTCATAAGTATAACAAAATTTATTCCTGCTATTGGAATTTATTGCAACACATTCTCCACTGAAAATGAAATGTGTAGCATCTATAGTCCATTTATAGGAACACACAAAATATTTCTTAAACATAAAGTCTATAGAGGAAAAACAACTGTCAATTGTAATGGTGTTATATTGCTTCATACTCTGCAAAATTAATACTATACGTTATTCAAACGCACAAAAACATGATCCATTTACAAAGTGGTGTAAGGAGGACTTATACTTCTTTTACAGGAATGCACAAAATATTCTGAATGCTTTTCTGCATACGGATAGTTTAAGGTGTGTAATATTATTTCATACAGAAGTAAATCGATTTAAGGTTTTAGAATTAACTTTAAATAACTCGAAATGTACTTTATACTACGCGGATCAAAATAATTGAGTTTTTGCCTTAAAATTAATTTTTATTCCCTTTCAAATGAAAAAATATGGAGTGACACGACTCGACTTTTCGAAAATTAAGAAATTAACGGTTGTTTAAATAAATTAACGTAAGAAAAGACGATAAATAAATAAAAGAGAAAATTACAATAGGATGTTTGATTATTTTTTTCCCATATAGTATGCTAATTAATTAAACACTATTCCACTTCAAATAATTTGAGCCATTGCGTAATGCTATTGTACTTCAAATAATTTTGCTCATAATGATGAAAAATGTTTCATTGTGTCCCTGTAAAAATTGATAAATGCTAGATTCACCAAAATTTGGGCTGGTCATACGGCAGTAACTAAAAACATGTATATAAATTTTCAGCTCAACTGAATAATACGTTTAGACGATATCGAACTTTGAATAATTTCAGCCCATAAAGTATAATGATAAAGATTTTTTTTTTCTTTGTGTCCCTGTAAAAAAAAAAAAAAAAAAAAAAAAAAAAAAAAAACCTATAAATGTTATATTCAACAAAATCTATACAGATCGTGTGGTGGGGAATAAATTTTCAATTCATTCGAATAATGGGTTTAGACGCTATCGCTCATAACGTATGCCCACCAACTTGTGCCCATAGGCCATAATGATAATAATATTTCTTTGGGGCCCTGAAAAAAAAAACTATAAGTGCTAGATTACCCAAAATCTATACGGTTCTTTAGACGGTGACCTATAACACATATATAAATCTTACGCTCAATTGAATAAAGCATTTAGACGCTATCGCCCTTTAAATATTTTGAGCCCATATAAAAAATTTTCTTTGTGTCCCTGTAAAAAAAAAGTGTATGCGCTAGATTCACCAAAATCAATAGGGTTCGTACTATAGGGACATATAGCATACGTACCAACTTTCAGTTCATTTGAACAAAGCGTTTAGGTGTTATCGAGTTCACTCTCACACGTACACACATACACACGCATATATAAATCACTGTAAAAATAACAGAAATGAGCTCAGGTCACCTCAAAACGTCTAGATATACCAAAATTTTGAAGTCGAAGTTTCGTCATGATTATAATACATTCGTTACATATGTGTGTTCGGAAAGTAAAAAATATTTAAGTAAATAATTTCTTGCTGAAAAAAGACAGTACATTTTCATCTCATCTATTTATGTAAATATTGTTTAATAAAATATTGAATATGCATCTAAAAGCAGTTTGTTGTCTGAAGTACAGTTTATAACTATAAATTTTAATTTAATCATAATTACTGTTGTTTTAAATAGATTACTGTTGTTTAAAATAGAGAGTTCTAGAAAATATAGTAATAAAATATAGTATAATTTATGGCTACTTTAATAACTGAGTTCTTAAAGTTGCTTTAATTACTTTGATAATTCAGATTTGTTAGAAGTTTATTGAGAACATACTTAAATATTTTTAAAATAACGAACATTTACATAAAAGCATCTGTTATATGTATTACATTTTAAGGTTCAATTAAAATATTGTATAATTCAATAATCATATTTCAAGAAATATATATATATATATTTTGACATAAGGCACTTATAAATCCACCAGTTTTATTTGTTCAGATTAAATAAATAAAAAAAATAAAAAAATAAATTTAGAAATTTTAGAAATTTGCATGAAAGTTAAATCTATTTTCTTAAGAACGTTTCCGGGTTGTGTTCAGCATTTTTAGATAGTAAGAGAAGAAAAAGTTAATTAATCATTAGTATTTTGTCTTTTGATAAGAGCTTAAATAAAAATTAAGATGGTAAAATTACAATAATAAAGTTTTGACAATTACGCTTATTCTGCAGAGTTGTAGGGCAAGTTGAGAGAAAGATACCACGTTGGACAAGATGCTGTGCAACGTGGTTATCTTATACGCAGGCGTCGTAGGGGGAAGATAGCCACTCATAAGAGAGGTACACTGGTAATGAAACGTAAGTTACATTTTTACGAATTTCTTAGAATAGTTTGGAACGATAAACCATTTGTGGTCATCTGGTAAATAAGCTAAAACATTTTACCAAAACTAAATGCAAAACTGGTGTACAAACGATAAATAGACAATAAGACTTCTTCATACACCATAAATTTTAAGAAAGAACAACCGGTTTCGAAAGGACGTAGCCTTCCTTCATCAGGTGCAAAAAATACGTGCTACTGCCTTGGAGGCAAAAGCAAGACTGAAAGCAGGGCAAAATCCAGAGGGGGAGGAGCAACACAAACAATTGTTGTTTGTGTGGGAGCAACACAAACGTTGTTTGTGTTGCTCCTCCCTCTCTGGATTTTGCCCTGCTTTCAGTCTTGCTTTTGCCTCCAAGGCAGTAGCACGTATTTTTTGCACCTGATGAAGAAAGGCTACGTCCTTTCGAAACAGGTTGTGCTTTCTTAAAATTTATGGTGTGTGAAGAAGTCTTATTGTCTATTTAAAACATTTTTTGTCTCTCGTTTAGTTAGTTAAGTAAACCGTAATTTAAACACGGAAAAATAATTTAAATATTTTTTAAAAGTAGAATGTCTGGTCCTCCAGCCAAACCTATAAAAAGGGCCAGTTCCTCTTTTTGTAAGTTAATATGCGGACTTCTGTCTTGTTCATCGTTTCAGAGAAGATGAAGAATTTTTTTGGTGTAGGATGCCGGTAGCTTTACATTGAGGAAAGATACTTGATTGTATTCCGTATTTTTAAGTTACATCAGACCATTGATGTTAATTTTATCTACGCCAATTGCACGCTTTTAAATAAATATATAATGTTTCATAAAAATGTGTGTTTTACATTGATATCCCATTAGCCGTCTTACCCTAAGATTGGAGTAAGATGTCGAAAAGAAAGCGTTAAAGAAAAATTTTTAAGTTTCTATAATATTTTTGAAGATAAATATATTTTCAATTTGTACTCAAAATTATAAATTTTCGGAAAAGATCAATAAATAACATATATAAGCAATAGAGTACAAAAATATTAAAACATACTACGTTTTCTTACAATATATTCTGTTAGATAAACTTGCAACACATTACACTACAAAATACACTGATGATTATTATTTATTATGCAATTTAATAATTTTGACCTTATAAAAATATTTAAAATACATTTGCGTTTATTATTTTTTATATAATTTAATAAAAACATTTCTCCTGATAAAAATATTCTAAACAGTGCACACTGAAGCATTTAAAACCCTTGATTGTAGCTTGTCATAGGTAGGTGAACTTTTATCTCTTAAATTTATATAAAATATGATACAGAAAATGCGCTACTAGGAATTCTCACTATCTACTGATGTTTCAAAATATTTTTGTGTGGCCTCATATGAATGGTATGAATCATTAATGATTATCATACCAAGTTCTATTAAAAAAAGAAATATGGTTTGGTGCTGATGAATAATAAATGTAAATTTCGTTATGTTTTGCGCAGTACAAAGTTTATTAAAATATGCTTCATAGAAATAACTTTCATATAACGCTATATATTGGCATTCATTTGAACGTCCTGGAACAGGCCATATAGTAAACATGAATAATTTGTATCAGCTTCAAGACAATCTAAGAATTTTTTTACTGTAGTAGGTAGAGCATAAATGATGAATATTTTGAGTAGTTCTTTGAAATAATCTTTAACGCAAAAGTGAATCCTATAAGGAACATGTTTGTGTCTATCTAAACAATCTATGTTAAATGCGTAATGCCTTGTGTAGTATAAAAGTTTTAAAACTAGCTTCTACGAAATAACTTTAATAGATTGAATTGTATTGAAATACTTTTATAAGCACTTATACACGAACTAGTAGTACTGTTAACTAATAGGGATATGCTTTAGGGAACATGAATGTCATATATTAGATTGAACGCATTCTATTAAGATTTATGGAAGTTAGAGCGCGGACAGAGAGACAAACCGAAGTCATAAACACTTTTCAACATTGTTGGTAAGTTTTAAAAACGTAAAACTAGCTCTTCCAGTTAAGTCAGAAGTGTAGGTTGATTATTTTCTTCTGTTCCGGTAGACGCCCTTTTGAAACAATATGATATATCAGGTTTTGTTTAGTAAACTTGAGCGAGAACTTGATATCGTCTATATAGTGTAGACTGTGGATAGTTGGCCGCTTTTTTTTTTTTTTTTTTCTAAAAATGTTTAAAAAAATACAGCTCATCATATTAAATTTATTTTTGCGTTAACACTATCCCTATACCTTCATGAAGAAGTCACCATGGTAAAACTTAAAAGTATTCACTATCAGTATTAGTTTTAAAGTACAAACTGACACCGGGTTCGTTGAGCCAATCTGTCCCGATTGCTAGTTAAGTTTGTCCATGTCACATGTTAAATGTTCTGATAGTGCTGAAGTTAAAGTAAATGTCAAAAATTCTGTCAAATCTTAATTTTTATATAGTGCGAACGAAAACACAATTATAACGTAAAGAAAATCATTCAAACAACATTCCTCAATTATAAATATGCAAAATTATGAACAAGGAAAAAAAATGCTTAAATTAATAAAATAATAATAATCAATTTTAAATTAGCTTTAGAATTACTTGCTGCTATTGATATAATTTTAAATGAAGAGAAACGTAAAATGCCGTTTCTCTAGTAATAACATATGATTCATGTACGATGCATTGAGCACATTTTACCCAGTTTACTGTATTCAAATTATTTAAGATAACAAAGGCACGGATTGCCCTGGTCCTCTCCTTTTTTGCTCACATGTTACTTGTTTCTACGTTGTCTTTTGGATTCCTGGTGCTTATTAGCTGCCAACATTTTTAACTTTTAAATCAAAATTAACACCAGTTTTTTAAAATAGAACAAGTTATATATATTTTCGACTATTTATATTACCGAAAACAGCTATAAAAATTTTCTGGTTTAAAGTCTCCCTTGAAAAACGGGAGACTTGGCACCTATGCATTTTCTTTCTTTTGTTGTGTCTCCATTTGCTCTTATTGCAATGCTTGTTTGACTATTGTGTTAGTCAATACGTCAGAATTCCATTTTCTCTTTCTTTGCAATTTTCCTGCGTTGCCCTCAGAAAAAGCCTCACATCGCTGGAAGAAGAACCCTTATTTCTACCAAGGCTTTTATTTCAGAATTGGTTAATACCTGATTGGCCTGAAAGAAAACTCGTCGAAATCAGTGGCCTACATGGAAAGGTAATTACAGCGGGTTATGATGTGGAATTTGCGTTAGGTCGATTTGTGCAATACGAGGGTATAAAATCTGTATTTGTAAAAATATTATGTTTTTTACAACAGAGCCACTAATTTAATGTGAGTAAGGGAAAACAACATTATAACTTTATTATTATTATATTTTTTTAACGCTGATTCGAATAACCAGGAATTCAAATTGAGCTGCGCCAATTATATAGATATCAAAATCCCACTCCCCCCCCCCCCCAACCCAGAGTTAAATTCAGTTTTCTTCAATAGGAAATTGAGTTCATCGGGGAGACCTCCGTTACAATTAGTCGTTGAAGATCCTATGGATGCGAAATGGGCCTATTAGCCCCATGTGGCCATTTTTATTTTTCATAAGTGTTAAGAATTATTTTTTTAAACATTTCAATAAACAAAGTCATTCTAAAATAATTCGAACAATTGTCTTTCTGATGATCGTTTATCGAAAGCTAAAATCTAATTTACAAACAAATAAAAATAAGCGAGGAAATTTATTCACCTTTTAAAAATTTTGAAAAATCTCCCTCATTCTTTTGTGGACGCTCCTTCTTGAATGGCATTGATATGAGAGAAATAAGGCGGGACAATATATTCTTGGCTGGAGTTAAAACGCTATCGGAGTTAAGTCGCGACTAGGCCAAAGTAAATCTTATGACTAGCTCCCCGGTCTACCCTACATAGTGAGTTTCATAAAAGTTGGTTCAATATTTTATGTGAATTTAGATAATTTTTTATGTGAATTTGAAATTTTCAAGTCATCGCCACTTTGAAACAAGATAGCGGATCAAGGTAATTAATAAACGTGGTTGGAACTATCAACTGAGTTTCAAGAAAATTGATTCATAAGTGAATTTTCTAACCTGTTTGAATTTTTTAAGTTTTGACGATTTTGAAGGAAGACGACAAATCGAGTTAAGAAATTGACTTGATTGTGACTTTGATATGGGTTGTGTATAGTATTAATTATCAAGAATATTGATTCATAAATACGTTTTAATCCAAATAATTGATCAATAAGCATGGCTTGAACTATAAACTGAGTTTCAAGAAAGTTGCTTCATAAGTGAATTATTAATCTAGGGGCTACCAACCTTTATCAAGATAAAGGATCGAGTTGATTAACAAATTTCTTTCATACATAAATACGGGTTTTGTACCTATATCGAATTTCAATAAAATGTGTTCGTAAACATGTTTTTATAATAGTTTGAAATATTAAAATGGTTGACATTTCGGAACAATTTGGCGAACTGAAATAGCCAGCTAACTCATTAAAGATATTTTTAAAATAAGTTCTCTCTCCAACTTTGCTTTGAATTTATTCAATATTTCGGACATTATCGTGATAGCAAATTCTCCAATACCGTAATGATGAACTATTACTATTATGCTCATATATGTGAGAATATCTGTGCAATATTTTTAAGAAAGTGCCAGTTTTTATGCTCTTATGTTTCTTACAAAATGGCTTGAAAGACTTACTCTTTGTGACATACCAGTGTACACTGATATAAAGACCTAAAATATGTTCTTCGAAAGAGAATCATAGATCATAGAATGAATCCTGCAGGAAATCAATAGCATACTAAACAATGAATATAGAATAACTAGAATACAAATTTTGAAACAGTGCGTGCAAGATATTGTTATTTGACAGACAAACTCTTAATAAATCATAAATATGACAACGACTCACAGTATGTCTGTATTTGAATAAATGCAGTTTTTTGTTCAATGATAATAGAAAATATAACTCGTTATAAATAAATGGGTGAAAACGTTTGTGAAAATATAATTCAGATATTTAAAATATAGCCTAATGCGTATTTTAAAACAAAATTAATTTGATACCCATTCTTATTTTCATCGATAAAGTGTTGAAGATTAATTATCCATTATTCATGCTATTTTCTGGATTGCAAAATGTAATTCAATTGGTTTACAAATTTGGTTTGTAATTGGCATTTTCTATGGAATATACAGAGATTATTATTATTTAAAAAAATAAATAAATAACGATAATATATATACGTGGTGTGGCTATTAAATAACGAGACTATTGCTGTAAAACATTTTATTTTAAATTTACACATATTCAGTTATTATCACTTTCAATATACACCCCTCCTCTATACCTGCAACGCCCCATGCGAATTTTCCATTGTTCGAAACAGTGCTGGAAGTCTTGTCCTATGAGCTCGTGCATGAGGCGTGCCTCACTTTATATTTCACAGCTTTATCTGACTCAAATCTTGTTCCTTTTAAGGCAGATTTATCTTTGGGTAACGGATAAAAGCCACATGGGGCCAGGTCAGACGAATAAGGCGGATGGTCCAAAACTGGGTTGTTGTATTTGGCTAGAAACGTCTTGACAGACAATGACGTGTGAGCCGGCGCGTTGTCTTGATGGAGAACCCATGACTTGTTCTTCCACAATTCGGGTCGTTTTTTCCTTACCCTTTCACGGAGTTGAGCAAGCACCTGAAGATAGTAATGTTGATTAATAGTTTCACATTCAGGAACCCAGTGAAGGTACACAATACCACAAATGTCGGAAAAAAAGGATCATCATCGCTTTGAATTCATCATCTCCAAAGTCTTCTCAGCCATCTTGGAAACGGTTGAACCACTCATAAACTCTCACACGTGATAAACATTCATTGCCATAAACTTGTTTTAATAAAAGATAAGTTTCACTAGCGGTTTTACCAAGTTTCACGTGAAATTTCACGACAATTCGTTGCTCTACTTTTACACTTATCACGCTTTCGGCAAAACGAAACAAACACCTCTTACACAAACGAAGGTTACGGCCAGACTGATTTCTCTACAAACACGGGAGGCGCTGCAATCGAAAGAGAAGTCTTTACGCTGCACAGCTGTCGGTCGTTCGGATTCGGCGCATATGTAGTTCATCTGTAGCAGCAATAGTCTCGTTATTTAATAGCCACAACTTATATATACATACATATATATATATATATATATATATATATATATATATATATACTCGTATAGTATACATACATACATAAGTATATATTTTGTTTTCATTTTAACTTTAAATTCTGTATAAGAGAAAGAACAAACTTTTTATCATAAAAGTTAAACTCTATGTCAAAATACAAATGCTTGTACAAAGCTAAGAAATATTTTTATCACATAGTCACCATCACATGTCATTAGAAAGTTGTCATTAACTTTATTTTAAAGGCAAAATATAGTAAATAGCGATAAATAATGATGTCGACCAGAGGGATAAACGTATACTGTTTTATAAATAGTGAAGTCTAACCAATTAAATCAAATTTGATGAAGAAGTCAAGGAATGATAATTTGAAAGTTCATATGAATTTTATGTAATATTTTTATAAATTACACAGATCTAGAAAAGTAATGTTGGCAAAATTTGATCTGATAATTTTACCTGATATATTATACGGAAAAGAGACTTCAAGCCATGGGATACTATTATAACATTTATCTCTCTCTATATATATATATAATCGTTTGTTCTGAGTGAGTGATTCATCATCGCCCAGCGCAAACGCCTGGACTTAGAAGCATGAAATTTTGTGACAATGTTCCTTCTCTAATGTGACATCCACTAAGAAGCGATTTTATAAAATTCGCCAACCAACGTGGAAAGGGAGTGCAAAACGTCATTTCATAAAATCTTTCATATCTCAAAAAAAAAAAAAATCCGTAAAATGTTTTGCTTTAAAAACAAATACTTAAAAAACAAATTCTGGAATTTTAGAAGTTCAGCCCCCAAGGTGGATAGGGGACAAAACGTGATTTCAAATAATCCTTCATATCGCAAGAAAGGAAAAAAAAAAAAAAAAAAAAAGCTATATATTAGATTTTTGCTCTAAAGTGTAGCTCACACGAATGCCTAAAAATTAATTTCTGGAATTTTAGAAATTAGTCCCAGGTGGTGCGGGGAGGGGGAAGGGGCTACAGAAAAAAAAAAAGAATACAGTTAGACCGTTTAAATTTGGTACAGATAGGTTTCAGGGGCCTTCAAGTCGAATGAGGATATTTTCGAAATTGTAAAAATATTAGGAGGGGCGGGAAGGGGGGAGGGAGGGTGCAAAAAATAAAATACAAATAGAGTTAGATCGTACAAAATTGGTACATAGAGGTTTTTGATACCTAAAAATCGATTGTGGATATTTTCGAATTTGTAAAATTATTAGGATAGACCGGAAGAGGGGGGGGGCAAAGGAGTAAAAATATAGAAATAACAGTAAGAGCGTTCAAAATTAGAATTATAAGGCTTTAAGGCCCAACAAATCGACTGCGGATATTTTCGAAAGTATAGAATTATTACTAAAGGCGGGAAGGGGTGCGGGCGCAGGGGGAAAAACACAGAAGTTCAGATAGAAATTATTATAATTAGGTTAGAAGCCTAGAAAACGATAGCGGGTATTTTTGAAAGTGTAAAATAATTAGGAGGGGCGGGAACGGTGGGCGAAGAGATACGCGTGACGTGCGCGCGTGTATATGCTGCCGCAATCAGTGGGAGACCGGATCGATTATTCCACCAATGAGAGAAGAATTTTTTTGTATTTTATATTTATGTTTTTCCCTTACGACAATAAAGTGATTGATTAAGAGTGTCGAACATAAATGCGCATGCGCAACGCGCAATGGCCTGCGTTGCCGAAGGGAACGAGGACACGGTGCAACATTTTTCCCGATCAGAATTTTTTTCTCTCTTTTTTTCACATGATAAAAATTAATGCAATTTTGAGAATTCATTAATTACAATGATTCATTTAAAAATAGTGACCAGCGAAGCAGGCGTAGCCTGCTAGTTAAACATAAAAAGGGACAAGGGACATAACATTAAAAAACAAACATTAGTTCTAAAAGAAGTGAGAAAAGTCTGTCCTGTCTCACAACTAATCGTCAGTTGAAGAGAATCAGATGTGTGTGCAGTTACAAGGGAACGATAACATAATAGCCATTGACGCAATGACTACTTCATAGCGCAGTGACGTCATATAACAGTGAGAGAGGACGACTGGGAATGAATTCCCATATCGGCCATCATGACTAAGCAGGCGACCTCGCTTGAAGGTTATTAAAAAAAAAAAAAGTAAATAAAAAAAGTAGCATACAATATTACATATAATAAATGGCAATACAGCTGCATTAAACAAAACAATAAAATAAGTATACATTACCACAATGAAAATTTGAGAAAAGACATGTTCAAATGCAAGGAAAGTGACGCAGGTAAATTCGAAGAGCAAGATACTAAAATAGAATAAAATAAAATGTTAATAACATAATGAAATTTGCAAACAGTAAAAAAAAAAAAAAATGATAATTTCACAATAAATAAATAAAATCTATTGTTTTTTTCATTGTGATAAGTTCATAAAGTTCAGAGTTTTCGTATATTTTGATACGTTTAACGCATTTTTTCTTATTTCAGTGCACTGAAAAATTAATTGTATAGTTCAAATAATAATAACAGAAAAAAAAAAAAAAAAAAAAAAAAAAGAGAAGTAACTGAAGTACTACTGTCAGGAGAGCTGAATCAAGGTTTCATAAATTTAGCGCAGGTTGAAGTCGTGGATGATCCATCTACGAAATCGCATTTTGCAACGTCGTAGGTATCGTTTGGCTTGACTTTAGTAATCTTGTATGGTCCTGGATATTTTTGTTTGAGTTTTAGTCCTAGACCGAATTGAGTGCGCTTGATTACAACTAAATCATGTAATTGGAACTTAGGAGCTGGTCTCCTTCGAAAATTATACTGTCCGCGATCTTTATTTTGTTCATTATTGATTTGTTTCTTTGTGTCGACGTGAAGCTCATCTAATTGTTTCTGAAATTCATTCGTAAATTCCTCTGAGACGTTCCAGGATCTTGACAACATTTTTATTCTTCATCTTGGTGCCAGAAAGTAGTTCAAAGGGTGCAGTTTTGAGCCTCCTTTGAAAAGTCGAGTTAAGGATTTGTTGTAGAGCAGGCACGTGCGAATACCATTTTTCGGGATTGTTTGAAAACAATTTTGACAATGCTGCTGCAATGATGGAGTTTTTATTTTCTACTTGGCCATTCGATCTTGATAAACAAGCTGTGATTGCTACGTGATTGATATTTTGTTCGAGGCCATAATCTTTAAATGCAGTAGAAGCAAACGCCGGCTCTATCTCTGATAATTCTGGCGGAATTTCCGAAGACTGATCGTTGGCTTTCTAAACGATTAATAACTTCCGCAGCATTTGTTGATTTGGTGGGATAAAGCCAGATGAATTTTGAGAAAGCTTCAACGACGACTATGATATGCTTGTACTTTTTGGACGTAGAAGCAAGGGGACCAACGTGGTCGACATGATAAGTCTGTAGCGGTGCGTCGTCTTTGTCAATTGGGTGGAAGAGACCGTCTTGTTTACCACGCTTGCGATTAAAGAGACACATTTTACACAATTTTTTATTTAATTTTCAATTTTGTCCTTAAGCTGAGGTATATAAAAATCTTTGCTGATAAATTTTGTGTACAAAGTACAGCAAAATGTCCACGCTCATGAGTTTCTTTTATTATGGTGTTCTTCAATTCGTTAGGAGCTACAAGTAAATCGACGTCATCGACGTTTTTGTACAAGAGGATGTTTTTGACAATGTAGTTATCATGAAGTGTAGACTCCAGAAGGGTTTTATTGCTTGTATTTGGTCATCAGCTTTCTGAGCTTTCAAAAGCTTTACTTGGAGACTATCTTGGATGATGAAACATTGTGGGGCTCTGCTTAAAGCATCCACATGTGACATACGGGAACCTGTGCGACATTCGATGGAATACTGGAATTCTTGGAGGAATAAGGCCCACCGCGCAATGCGGGAATTAATTTCTTTCTTGTTAAGTGCCTTGACGAACGCATCACAGTCTGTAATAATTTTAAAGTTTGTGCCGAGGACATATGTTCTAAACTTCTTGATGGCTTCTACTACAGAGAGAACTTCGAGTTCAAAGCTAGTGTATTTGCTCTCGTCGTCTGATGTTTTCTTCGCGAAATAGAAGACTGGGGGAAATTGATTGTCATGGATACTTTTTTGCAACAAGACAACCCTCAAACCACTTCAGTAGATGCTTCAGTGTGTACCTCAGTAGGGGAATTTTGATTAAAAATACTTAGAACTGGTTCTTGTGAATGTAAGTATTTTAATTTCTGAAATGCGGTTTTTTGTTCAGTTTGGAATTGAAGGGGGTGTTCTTTCGCAAAAGATCACTTAAGGGTGTTGCAGTGGTGGAAAAATGAGGAAGGAATTTCCTAAAATATCCAATAAGTCTAAGAAATCGACGTACGTCTTTAATATTTTTGAGGTCTGGGTAATTTAAAACAGCTTTGGTTTTTGAAGGGGGTGGAAACAGTTTACCATTTTCGATTATGTGACCGAGGAAATGTAATTTAGTATCTAAAAAATAGCACTTGTTAAAATTTATGCCGAGCCCGTGCTCTCTAGCTATTTGGAGAAGAGTTTTCAGGCGTTCTAAGGCCTCAAGTTCGTTACTCGCGGGAATTACAAGATCATCCACATAAGGGAGCAATTAGATCTCTAAATTATCTAAAATTAGATCTATAAATAATTAATTGATCTCTAGATTTACATATCTCCTGAATAGTAAAGGGCAGGAGCTAAATCCGAAAGGAATGTATCGGAATTGGAATTGACCATTATATGGGTTACAAAACTCGTAAAAAGATGAATCTGTTTGTTGACGAGCACAGATAAAAATCCGTTACGTAGATCGATCGTACTAAAAATTTTGGAATGTTGAAGTCGATCCAAAATATCATCAACAGTGTTACCAGATCTGGCGAAATTTTTATTCAATAATCACCAATAATTTTTAATTGTAACGTTTGCCTAATCACTTCTAAGCTAGATAGTCTATTATGTATATCAAATATCACCTGTCAAAATTATTGGTGATTATTGATTAAAACATACGCCAGATATGGCAATACTGATCATCGATGAGGGGGAGGGGGTAGTGATCCTTCACTAATTTACGATTGATGTTCCTGTAATCGATACAAACTCTGTGTTTACCATCTTTTTTACGAACGACTACCACTTGGCTTGCATATAGGGATGAACAAGGTTTAATAATGCCATTTTTAAGCCATTCAGAGATTTGTGCGTCTTCAATCTCTCGGTCGGTAAAGAATAGACGGCAGGGTGTGTGGAAGATTGGTGTATCGTCTGTTAAAGTGATGTCAAGCTCAATATTCGCAGTTTTAAATTTACTAGGTTTGTAGGCCGACAATAGCTTTTCAGTGTCGTTACGAATGTATCGTGGAACATTGGGACCGATATCAAAATTGGGATTATCGTCGGTGATCGTCATAATGAAATTTTCATTTGCGACACTGTCAGTTTTTTGCGAAATATAAGGGTCAGCAGAATGATCATTTAAACTTTCATCTCCACCGTCTGACACAAAACTGGTATCTAATGATTTTTGAAAATCCGGTAAATCACTAACGGCATTCAAAATTTCCTGGCATAAATTTTCCTTATTACCTATGGGGTCTGTCTGGATGTAGAGCGTTGGTGACGGATATAAATCTGACAATGTAAAAGATTTTAATATTGTTTCCTGACGTTTTCGGCAGAAAACCGCTAAAATTTCGCATTCGTTTTCACGAGTTGTCATCAAAATTTGGGTAGCCCAACAGTGCATTTAACAATTTTATGGTATTTGTCTCACTGTAATTTAGCGCATTCTCGACTAAAGGGAGGTCACCTAGTTTGAGGGCCAATTTTAGGATGTAACAAAAATAAATTAAGGAAACCAAAGTACAAAAATAATTGGTTCTTTTTTTTTTTTTTTTTTTTTTTTTTTTTTTTAAGTAAATAGAGAAATATTGGAGAGAAAGTAGAACATATTTTATTGAGGGAAAATAAATAAATATTGGGGAGGGAAGAAAATACTTTAATTATAGATAAATAAACAAATAAATAATTTGTAAAGGCTAAATTAATTAAAGCGAAAAATATGTCGTAAAATTGGATTAAGTTTTAAAATAGTATCATGCAAGGAAAAGAAAATAATAGCATGCGCCTACCTGAACAATAGGGGCAGTTCGATGCAATTATGCAACATAATCCACTGATAATCTATCGAAGAAGTAATAGCCAGTCCTAACGTCGTGGAGTATAAAAGTGATTGACAAACTGGCAATAGAACATTCACTACTTTTAACATCAAAATGAGAACATGAATGCTTGTATACGTCCTTTTTGTTTTTTTATAAAGTTCTATCATATAGAACTATTGTTTCTCTAATGTAGTTTAATTGTATCGTCCAATAAATTTTAACGTCCCTTGTATCGTTCGTAATTTTAAAAACGAAAACGCTGTATATGTATAGAATAACAAATGCATCTAAACGGCAAAAATAATCATCAAGAGAATAAAATATGAATCTGGTAACTACATAAAACGTCGAATTAATAGAGCGTCCACACATCACACAATAAATAAATAAATAAATAAATAAATAAATAAATAATAATAATAGCTTTCATTCTTTACGCTACTGTTCTATGAAAACCGAAGTAGCGACTTAGTTTGCTAGGGGTGTTCATTTTCTCGGGAGAGGCCTGAGCCCCCAAATATTATAGGAAAAGAGACTTCAAGCCATGGGATACTATTTTAACATTTATTAAACGTAAAAAGGGACAAAGGACATAACATTTAAAAACAAACATTAGTTCTAAAAAGAGAGGAACGTTTATCCTCTCTCACGACTAATCGTCAACTGAATAGAATCAGGTGCGCGCGCAGCTACGAGGGAACGATGACATAATAGACAGTAATGTAATGACTACGTCATAACTGCGCAAGCAGTGATGTCATATAATTTAAAGAGAGAAGGGTTGGGAATGAATTACCATATATATGTTTTTTTGATCTGCTGAAATCGAAAATCAAGCCAGTTTCTATCATGTATAGATTTTTGTCAATACAGGGTGTCTACTGACACAATGTCTTCAACTTCGATAGTTTCTAGTACGTTTCCATGATTAATTATAATTAATTATAATTAATCATAGAAACATACTATAAAAGTTAACACATAATTATATTGGTAGAAGAATCACGAAGAAATTATGTCAGTAGACACTCTGTATCGTCAAAAATCTATACGTGATAGAGAAAAACTTGTTACAGTTTCGGTTTCAGCACACCAAAAAATGTTATGATCAGCAAAAATTTACAAATTAAAATTATAGATATAGATTTGTTTCATTTACCGTTTTTTAATCTTCTTTTTAGTTTTATTTGCCTACTTGGTATAAAATATTAACAATTTCTATGTTTACAGTTCTTCGTGTTTTATCATGACGGAGATCTTAAAACTTTTCAATGTAATTATTGTATCGCTAATGACAGAATAAATAACAAATTGTATCATTCAGATTTCTAAATTTCTTTGAAGTTGTACAACTTCAATAAATCGTTTTCAGAATGTTTCCTTTGACTTCCCATGAGAATTTTCTAGTTTAGAGCGCTGCGATATATTTAGCCTTTAATTGTTCCTCGAATTGAGAATAACTGCATCACTAAACATTTAAGTCTTCTGTGCGAATAAATTCCTTACATTAATGACTACTAATGTACAGAATCGATTAGAGTTTTATGTAAGAGGATCTATTAACGTTATTCTGAACGAAAAGTATTAGTAATAGCTTTTGGGCTAATGTTGATTCCATGTTGGATAGCTCTAGCATTGGTGCTTAATCCGTGTTGTTTCTTATATTTAAACTTCATTTCGTAGAATGAATTAAGAGGTAGGATTACTTTATTCTTACTCATATAAATGGCTATTAATAAATGATAGTTTCTTAATTATAATCCATCACTAAGACACATGTGTAATGAAACCATTTTGAGTCATAATTATAATAATCGTAGATAGTACACAGATTTTATTTCATTGAATTTTTGATATTTCATTTTTTTTTTTCTTCTAAGAGAAGTTTCCTAAATTTTAAGATTTTCATCACATGGAAATTTTTGTTTCTCTCTTCCACACTTCAAACATCTAGCCTTTCATTACATTATTCTTCGATATAGGGTACACTGTAAAAAATAGTTTCTTAAAAATAAGCATATATTGTCTCAAAATAGCCACGACACAATATATACTTAAATTTGAAAACCCATGTACTCATTTTTGAGTATATTGGCATGCTCAAAAATGGGGTTGACCAATAAGAATCCCAATATCCCCATGTTTGACATGTCAATGTACTCAATAGTGAGTACATGGGTTTTCAAATTTAAGTATGAATTGTTTCGGTGCTATTTTGAGACAATAAATACTTATTTTTAAGAACCTTTTTTTTACAGTGTAGGTGCTCCAGTGATTGGCCTGCTCCAGTAATTGACATCTATCTCGAAATAATTAACAAATAAGAAAAATAATAAAATCATATATTTTACATATAAGAATTTTAACATTTTATGACAAACACTGGAGCATAGACTAATAACTGGTAAAATGAATAACTAGCAGTGTCAAACACTGGAACATAGGGTGCCAATTACTGATAAAATGAAAAACTGGCAGTGTCAATTACTGGAACATTGAGTGAGTGTCAAATAAAAATTGATTAAAAAAAAAAAAAATTGTTATCAAATGTATATATTTTAACATATATGTGGTTCTGAATGTCTTTCATACAATATGTACTAACTTAAGATTTCTAAAAATATTTTCTGATGACTAGAACATTAAAAACATCAGAGATTGCTCTAAAAGTGTCAGTCACTGGGACACTTACCCTATTTAGAAAGAACTACGAATTTTTATTTGAAAAAAAAAAAAAAGCATTTTTGGTTTTTGTAAGGAAATATTTAAAATTAGAAATTGTAAGATTTTAGAATTTTTTAAATTTACCTTCTTAACTTCTAATGTATGAGGAATTAGAGATTTCTCTTGGTTTAATTAACTTAAAAAATATTATCCATGTTTTCAAAACTTGGAGACAAAGAACTATTTAAAAAGAATGTTAAAATACAATACTTATAGTGGAACAAAGCATTATTGTTTATATGACAAAAGTTTTTAAATTAAAAATGGTGGCTCCTAAGAAAAAAAAATCAGCACATGAGCGTACAATTATTTTAGTAATTTTATTAGTTTAAAAAATTACACCATACTTAAAAACTAAATATATATAATAAGGTTATATTCAGGTAATAAAACTATTGCATCGTGATGAGATTGAGGTATCAATACTTATAAAATAAATCATTATTTTCTTTTTAAATATTAAATTATTAATTGAAACAGAAAGTAAAATATGAAAAGTTGCGGTAATAAATAACAGTTAAGATACTCTCTTAAAATGGGTGACCGCGTTTGCTTACTCAAAAACAGACGTAAAATTTTTAGCCATAATTTGAGAGGAATTTATAAAAAAAAAATCAAATTTGAGTAAAATCAGTCTTTTCCACTTTCAGTCAAAATAAACGTTTTAGTATCAACTCGGTTCTGAACGAATTTTGATTCATTTTTCATTTTCGCTACTAAAAATGTGTTAGTCATAGAAAACTAAATACAAGCAGTGAACGACTTTGTAGAAATAGTTTTTTAAAGAATTATATATAAAAAATAAAATTATTTATATAATGTAGAAATTTTTTTATGTCTAAAGTTATCTTATATTTTTATCACATTCATAAAAACTTATTTATTAAAATGCATGTAAAACATCAAAAAATGATTTTTATTATTTTATTTATGATTAAAATCAATATTCGGAATAATATTTCTATGCAAAATTCTGTAACTTTGCGAGAAAAAATTCATTTTTCGTGGAAAATTTCGTTTAGCAATCTTCTTGGCGCTTTTTATAAAATTGCCAAGATGGCGCCGTTACGCATCATGTCCATAGTTATATAATCCTTCATCGGAAATGCACGAAAACGAGCTATTCGGTGATAGAGTCAAACAATTAAACTCGTAGGAAACAAGTAATTTCATCAAAACAACACATCCAGAACAAGCAAAATGATATTAAAATACAATCTATACATATAAAAGAGTACTTCCACTCACTCACTCACTCACTCACTGACTCATCAACGCACAGCATAATCTACTGGAGCCACTGACTCGAAAATAGGTCAGATTATAGTAAATATAGTGTAAGCACCCCTAAGAAGCGATTTTGCGAAATTCGCCCCCCAGGGGGAAGTAGGGGGCAAAATGTGATTTCCCAAAAACCTCCATATCTCAAAGAAAAAAACAGATATCCGTAAAATTTTTGCTTTAAAATATAACTAACACGAATATCTAAAAACCAATTTCTGGAATTTGAGGAATTCGGTCCCCAAGGGGGAAAGGGGGGCAAAACGTGATATCACATGCGCAAAACATGGTTTTACATACTCCTATATATCTCAAACAAACAAACAAAAAACAAAAAACAGATATACGTGAAATTTTTGCTCTTATATACAGCTAATACAAATACCTAAAAACCAATTTCTGGAATTTTAGAAATTCAGCCCCCAAGAGGGAGAGAGAGGGGGCAGAACGGGATTTGAAATAATCTTTTATATCATAAACAACAACAAAAAAAAAAAGATATATGTGAGATTTTTGCTCTAAAGTATAGCTCACACAAATACATAATAATTTCTTTAATTTATTTAGAAATTTGTCCAGGGGGGGGGGGGCTATGTGGCAAAAAAAAAAAAAAAAAAAAAAAAATAGAAATACAGTTAGATCGTTCAAAATTTGTACAGATAGGTTTTACAGGCGTGGAAGTCGAATGAGGATATTTTCGAAAGTATTAAGTTAAGAGGGTCAGAAAAAGGGGTGGGGGGAGGGGCAAAAAATAAAAATAGAGTTAGACCGTTCAAAATTGGTACATAGAGGTTTTTGATACTTACAAATCGATTGCGGTTATTTTCGAATTTGCAAAGTTATTAGGAAGGATAGGAGGGAGGAGGATGGAGGGGAAAAAGTAAAAATAGAGTTAGGTCTCTCAAAATTGGTGCATGGAGGTTTTTGATACCTACAAATCGATTGTGAATATTTTCGAATTTGTAAAATTATTAGGATAGACGGGAAGGGGGATGAAGGGGCAAAAATATATAAATAAGAGTTAGAGCGCTGAAAATTAGTGTTGTTAAGTTTTGAGGCCCGATAAATATATTGCGGATATTTTCGATAATACAGAGTTATTACGAGGGCAGGAAGGGGTACGGGCGCAGGGGTAAAAAGAAAGAAATTCAGATAGAATGTTAGAAATTAGCATTATTAGGTTTAAAAGCCCGAGAGAACGATTGCGAGTATTTTAAAAGTCTAAAATAATTTGGAGAGGCGGGAACGGTAGGTGAAGGACTACACGCGCCGTGTGCGCCTGTATACGCTGCCGCAGGAAGTGGAGGCCCTGACCGACTATTCCACCGATGGGAGAATATATATATATATATATATATTTATTTATTTATTGTATTTTAGATTTCTGTTTTTTCCTTACGATAATATAGTCATTCATTAAGAGTGTCGAACTTAAAGGCGCGCGATGGGGACCACGAGCGACATTTTTTTACAATCAGAATTTTTTTCTCTTATTTTTTTATATATATTCACATGATAAAAATTAATGCAATTTTGAGAATTCATTAACTATAGTGATTCATTTTAAAATAGTGACCAGCGAAGCGGGCATAGCCTGCTAGTTTTTAAATAAAATTTTCCTAAAATATTCGAAAATTACAACCAATTACAAATAAGATAGTTTTAATAATGTCACGAACACCGGTTTAAAAGTTCTTAAATGCGTATGTTATAAATTATTTAAAAACATCTGTTTGAATATTTTTAGAAGCCCCTGTTATAATTTATTTTAAAACATCTGTTTAAAAGTTTTAATTTCAAAAGCCCCTGTGATAAATTATTTAAAAACAACACCGATTCAAAAGTTTTTAAATCATCTCTTACAGATTATTTAAAAACACCTGTTTAAAATTTTTAAAAACGCCTATTATAAAAATATTTAAAAATTCCAGTTTAAATGTTTTTAAATCATCACTTAAGAATTATCTAAAAACATATGTCTGAAAGTTTTTAATATCACTTTTTATAAATTATTTAAAACCACTAAACATATGCAATGTTTAATAATTTTAACAGCATCCTCTTCCCGAATTTTCATAAAACGCATTCGTTATACAAATTTCAAAAGCACCTCTTATCAAATTTTACTTTCCGAATACTATGGTAAAGAAAGTATTGTAATCATGTCAAAAATACGAGTTTAAGATTTTGGTGTTTCTACACGTTTTGAATATCACCTCTTATAAATTATTTAAAACCCCTAAACATATGCAATGTGAAATAATTTTAACAGCATCCTCTTCCCGAATTCTTATAAAATGCATTCGTTATACAAATTTCAAAAGCACCTCTTATCAAATTTTACTTTCCGAATACTATGGTGAAGAAAGTATTGTAATCAGGTCAAAAATACGAGTTTAAGATTTTGGTGTTTCTACACGTTTTGAGGTCCCCTGATTTCATATTTATTATTTTTACGACGATGTAGTATGTATGTGGCTGAATACCATAGCGCCTATACGCTTTGTTCGAATGTGCTGAAAGTTGATACATAGGTTATAGGTCACCATAGCACGAACCCAATTGATTTTGGTGAATCTAGCACTTAAAGTCTTTTTTAAAAAAACACAAAGAAAAATTCTTTATCATTATGGCCTATGGCCCCAAATTTTTTAAAGTGCAATAGAGTCTAAATGACTTATTTGACTGAGCTGTTCTGGTGTTACTATGGCGCGTGTTTTGTTAGTTTTTACAGAAATAGCTAAAATTATAAGGGGGGTCATATTTCGATCCATGGAGGGTTGTTGCGCAAATTTTGCACTGTACCCTATATTTTCGACCATGCACTTTAATATAAGTTTGGTTTGGTTTCAATAGAAATTTTACTGATTCATACTACTTCCATTGTACCCAACAAACACACGAAAGTCGGGCCTATTATGGAAGGCGTACGGCATGCCGAACAGTGATTATGGCTCACATACCACCTTCAGTATCGGTTCCATAAAGTATTTGTCCTCTTCACCGCAACGTCACCAAATGGCATCGGCCCATATTTGGATCAGTATCGGCGAAATATATTTTACCGGCGTAACGATAGTCTATGTGTTTAAAACATTAAGTAAAGTGTTTTGGTCCACAAACGTATTTCCGATCACAAAACAGTTATCTGTTTGCCGACACTGTTACGATTCCGGACCGAGCACACTTTAACGAATAGATCGGCATGCCGTAATCGCCGATGCTGGACCGTACAGCTACCTACAAGTCTGTGTTTGTTGGATAAATGTTATCAATTCATTAAAAATGAGAAACGATTTAAGACTCAATTTAAATAAAAAAATATGATTGATGCATTGAAGTTGTAATTTACAAGTTGAAATCATTATATTTTTTAGATGCAATTTATTTTCTGTTTATGATATAATTCCAAACTGCACATTTTAATTCAGAATGATTCAAAATGCACGTTTCAAGTCATTAAGATGAAATCTTATCAAAATTTCGAAAAATTTAACTTTGAACTGGATTCGAAATGGTCATCTACGCAGAAGTTTGTAGCTCTGCGATCAGACATTTGTCTACAAGGTGGCTTGCATATAGATAGAGAATGTTTATCACATATAGATATATCTTTGGCCGTTTATAAAGTCCATTGCAGTATTTTACTAGGGAAATTAAATGAATAATTTTCTTTCTTTCTTTCTTTTTTTCAAGTATTTTGTATTATAAAATGTACAGGCTTACATTCAGTAACATTTTAATGTATTAAAATTTTTAAATTAAAAAATTTTTTGGTCGTTTAAATAATAAACACATTAAAAAAAAAATCTCACTTTAAAATGTTTAAAAATTAATTCTAATCTTAAAACTTAGATATTTCAGATATGTTTTTTTTAAAAGAAATAAATCCTGTACTGTATTTCAAATTTTAAGAAATATAAAGGAAAAAGATATATTCATAACTTTTTGAAATGTAATCAATGAATAAAATCCAATGTCGTTTTTTTTTACTTATCAACGATGCAAATATAACTATGCAATTCTATTTACATTTTATCGTTAACATTTAATCATTTTTAAAAGTGAAAGATAATGCAATTTATTTAATTTTTAGAAATAAATCTTATCGGTACCTAAAGTATTGCATATATTGTAGAAATAGTTGCTGTTTGTTAAAAGAATGAAATGTATTATTACTAAGTAAACATTTGCTACGCTAAGCAAATGCAAATTAAATATTTTGACAGCGTTATGGACGAAATATAAAATGCATTTATCAGACATAAAACAATAATTTTTTGTTATTCTGAAAACCTTTATAATATTTATTTTATTCATGATAAGACTATTTTTGCATCAGTTAAAAATATTCATTTGCAAATATTTTGAACGTACTGAAAGAAAATAAATTTCTGAAAAGAAAACAAGGGCTATTTGTGGAACGAGGCATTTTTATATTTATTAAAAGTATTTATTTACAAATCGTATTGAAGGTTATTCAAACTGTATATCTGCATTTCGATGGAAAGTTACAAAAGAATAGCTATTTGTTTTTCAAATATATTTGGAGAAGAAAAATAAATTTAAAAGGAAATGAAACAATTAAAACTATCCAGTGATGTAAATTTAACCTTACAATTTGTGATTTGTGTGTAAAGATTTTAGATTTACATTATGTGTATACAATATAAGTTTCGAAATAAAGAATCAAACTGCGGGCCGTGTTCGATTGCTATAGTTCGTACAAACTTTAATTAGTACTCATTTTCAAAAAATTGACTTTTTAAAATTTAAAAATTTAAAAATTTGAATTTTGAATTTAAAAATATGAAAAATTAACTAAATGCATATTTTTATTTTTAGCTCTAAAATAAAATGTAAAAAAAGAAGTTAAACAATTCTTTTTAAGAAATTGACTATTAATTTAATGGTTGGGAATTTTCCAAATGTGAAAACGAAAAAAAAAAAAAAAAAAAAAAAAAATATATATATATATATATATATATTAGGTACTGAGTAATTTTATTTAAAAAATTTCTTATATAGTTAATGGGATTTGGGAGCGGAGACAGAGAAATTTTAAAAGGGAGAAAGGGGCCTTAACATGCGTATCTTTGAACGGCGGCTTCAATGAGAGGTGAAATGGAGGAGCCAGTGCGATATGTTTTTCCGGTGCAACTGATTCTTCTTTTTCTTTCTTCCTTTATTTTTTTTAAGAGGTAAAAAATAAATAAATAAATTAAATTAATTAATAAATAAATAAAATCCATGTTTATCGAATGAAATGAAATCAAATATATTATTTCGACAAATATCTATCAAAGGAAACCCAATCAGTCAGCCCTACATTGTTACAAATAATAACTACATTCTATAATTCCAAACTATTTTTTTAGGGAATTTTAAAATCCTTCCTATTATTCTTCAACAATCATTCTAAAATATGTTTAAAATATGGGCGGGATGAATAAATCCTATCATCACATCCATCGAGCAGATATACTAGTACTATACTGACCATGGAGAAAAATTCTCGGATCATCACTGCGGTTTTTATGCCTTCTATTAACGATGATCACTTTCTTGACAACTGGTTCTTGGGATTTTGAATGTTTTAAATGATTTGTTCCTCTTACAACCAAATCTCCAAAGAAAAGTCAAACAGAACAGCTTTCAATCAATAACAAGTATTAGATTATTGGCTTTCCATTTCAGTAAGTGTAGGTTGTGGTTCGTGTTTAATTTACACCTGATCGAAATATAATATAGTGATAACAAAGGTGGAGGAAACTTGCCTTGATGGAAGTGGAATGTGGGTTTGGCTGTAGAAAAGTCGGTTTGGCGAATGAATTGGTTGAATGGTGGGGATGTGATGTTGGGAAGCAAAAAGGGTACAAGTCCGGGGGTCTACTCTAATATCTCATCAATGATCACATCAGTTGAGAGTTCACCGTCTTCAGAAATGGATGTGACGCCGCAAAAGCGTACAAAGTTTGTAATTCTCCAAAACATACGCCAAAGACTATTAGAGAGATTTCGGAGATAGTTGGCTATAGTATTGCAACTGTGAGCCTTATCATAAAACAAAATATATAAACAGATCCATATCTCCAAAGCGGAGAGAGAAATGCGGCTGAAAGAAGAAAACAACGCATAGAGATGACTTTTTTCTACTAACACACGAAGTAAAAAAAAAAAAAAAAAAAAAAACCTCGAAAGACTAGTGCTGCACTTAATAGAGATTTAAAAGAGTATAGAATGAATATTAGCTCATCTACTGTTGGAGGCATTTTTTTGCAGTTGGTAGGCCAGCCTATCGGCCTATGAAGAAACAGCTTCTTACCCAACCAATGAAGAAAAAGAGCTACTTATGGGCGTTAAAATATTAGAATTGGACAGTCGAAAACTGGAGGAAAGTGCTATTTAGTGACGAAAATCATTTTTTCGTCCAAGGTCAGCGAACTCAACACGTGCGGCGATCGCCAGGCGGAAGAATTCAGGGTTACCTCATTAACCAATCTGTTAAACAAAAAAGAAGATGTTTTGGGGTTGTTTCGCTTACAATGAGATTGGTTCTTTGCAGTCTGTTGATGGTATGATGCGTTCTGAGCAATATATTACTAATTTGGATAAAAAGTTGTTTCAAAGCTGAAAAAACAATACCCTGATGGAACGGGGATATTTCAGCAGGATTTAGCCCCGCACCATATGTCTAAAACGGTCAAGAAACGGTCAAGTCTGAGAACCAAATTGAGACATTGGAATGGCCTGGAAACTCTCCTAATATCAACCCAATGGCGAATCTCTGGGCTGTATGCAAGAATCGATTTTAAAATATGGACTGTAAAACTATGAAGAAGCTAATCAGGGCGCTAATTCATGTGTGGTACAAGGACACAAATATAAATGGTTATTAAAAACTGGTAGAATCCATGCCGAATAGTGTCCAAATGTTAATAAAGAGTCGTGGGGATCAAATTATGTACTAAAAATTTTTGATTTTGCGTAAATTTAAATAAAATAGCATTTATCTTAGTTTTCTCAATTTTTCGAATTTTTTTCAATTTGCACAAGAGCATAAGTTTGATAGCAGGGTGTGGGGGAAAGTTCTCCGAATAATTTAAATGAATTTTTAAATATATGTAAAATCTTAAATATATTATTAATGTAGACATAATAGGAAAGTAATAATAATAATAATAAACTTTGTAAGTAAACACTATTAAATGCAAAAACTCACAACAATTGTTTCGAGTCGAAATAATAGTGCAATCCAGGCAAACTAAATGGGAACGAGTGCAGTAAAAAAAGTGGTAATGCACGAAACTGAGTTGAGTGACGAAATTAAATAATTAAAACTGAAATTCAATATAAGCACGGTGTCATTTGAAATACAGAAAAGCATTTATGTTAAATTTTAATTTTAGTGTTTCAATCTTGTCACTGAACTTGATTTTATGCGTTGCCACTTTGTTTGGTGCACTCGTGCCTACTTTGCTCTCCTGACAAAAATTCGTGCTAGTATTTTTACCCCAAACAATTTCTGCAATTTTTTTTTCAACTTGTTTAAAGTTTTTACATTTATTAATTTTCAACACCAGTTCTATGGTGCATTTTTTATCTGGAATATGAAGTGTTTACCAGTCTAAAAATATGTCAAAAAAAGTATTTCTAAAATTACTTTAAATTGTTTTTGAAATATATATTGAAATGCTCAAATGCAGAACTTTTTATCTTACACATTAAACAGTAATAATTTACATTGTAGTAAAGAAGGGTGAGAGAAATTAGTGTGAGGTCTACACCTGTTCTTTTCGTTAGTCACTTATGAAACAGGACTGCTTATTTTCCGAGTTGATCTATTCAGTTACTAGTATTTTTCTTTATTTCTGACGCAATGTGTATTTTAGTGTTTCCAATAATAAAACTTCACATTTCTAAGTAGTTACACAATTTTTATGAACAAGTATGTGCATTTTAGGTTATCTTTATAGACCTTTTTTGAACCATTTATTTATTTATTTTTTAACAATCTTGAATTTATAAAGAAAAAAAAAATAATAACTCGTGTTTAAAGTTTCTCCTAACGCATATCATTTTTTAGTTTCAAAGATAAAAATTTTATTCCATTTCAGTCCAATAAGAGTAAATAAATAAATAAATAAATAAATAAATAAATAATCATATTTCAATTTCTTTCTGTGATGTTATAAAAAAATCATTATTTTTTTCCCATCTTGCTTAAAATTGAGTTAGTTCGAGTATAATTAGATTAAAAATTCCTATTTTTGTGAGTATTATGAAATATAAATGCATGCATAGTAAAAATAATGCTTATTATTACATTAGAATAGCTTTAATACTGGAGGAAATATATAAATATTTAACAATAAAATATCTTTATCTATTCCTAAAACAATGTGAACTTTTTTAGGAGAATTTTATTAATATTTTTTTCTTTCTCCTCCTCTCTCTCCTCAATTTTTTTAATAGTTCTAACTTAAATTTCAGAAAATATTTATAATGACGGAATGCATTATACGACTTTAATTTTATTACTGTAATTTATATTTACAGCATTCCACTATACGTGAACGAAATATAATGAAAATAAATAATTCAATAGAAGAAATTGTTTAGTTTTTTTTTTTTTCTTTTAAGAATGAGAAATAAACGCAGAAAAAGGGCCCTTACCTGCAGGGTACTTAGTTTAATTTTTATCCTTCATATTTAATAGAAGTGAAATAAAAGAAGTGAAAAACGGGTTTGTCAAAATGCCTTCAGGTGAAATGTTGTTTATTTCAATCGTTATTTTCATACGTCAGCTTTTTATACTAACAAGAATTCCTTTTTTTTTTTTCTTTCTTTCGTTCGGTTTCATAACATTTTTACGTTAACTGTCGCACAAATTTACTTTACCTAGAACATGATACCGTTTTGTATCATTTTAAACTATAATATTATTAAATGAATTAAAAAAAAAAAAAAAGTATTTTGAGGGATATATAACGAACAATGATTATATTTATTTTGTTTATATGGTTTTGATCTGATGAAATAAATAGTTATCTGCATATGTAGTATACCGTTTACATAGTCTTTGATAAGGTCAACTGTTTAGCTGTATTAGGAATATCTGGTAGGATATATATATATATATATATATATACATATACGGCGAGTTGCAGAGTCCAAATGGCACTTTAGGAAATTGATACTGACCATCGTGAGTCACAAACGAGATGTATTTTCCGCTTACTTTTACAATATCTACATGGAAGGAACATTTTTCAAATCGATTGCACTGAAAATGCGTGCACCCTGTAAGCTGTCAGGAATATCTTCTATCAACGGCAGGGGAAATCGGACTTTAACTATTATTTTATTTAAACGTCTGTAGTCAATGAAGATTCTTGAGGTACCATCTTTTTTTTTTTACTATTACAATTGGACTACTGCATTCGGAGGAACTTTGTTCGATAATACCTTCGTCTAGCCATTCGGCTATTTGACCTTCCGCAATTTTTTTCTCGGGAAATGGCAATCTCCGTGGCTGGTGATAAATAGGTTCATTGCTTTTCAACAAAATTTTTAAGTCAATATCAGTTGAGAATGTTTTTTAGGTTTATAGTTCGAAATCAAATCCTTAACTTCATTTTGAAAGTCAATGGGAGCATCATAAGCAATATCTATTTCAAATTCATTTTGATATACATTTATTGGAAGTACTGTTAAAAAGTCAATTTCGATTGGATTGGGTTTATTTTTTACAATTATGCCATTTTCATTTATTACTGTTTCACCTAACATCAACACATTCAAACCGATAATGACGTCATGGGGTATTACATCATTATTTACTACAAGAATATTGGATTTACATTCGAGATCGTCAATTTTTATAATCGCTTCTAAAGATCCTAAAGGTTCAATGAAATTCGTCCCGATTCCCTTCAAAGTGGAGCTCACTGGATTTAACATCTAGTTTTTCGAAAACACTTTTACAAAGCAGTGTTGCCTCACTGCCCGTATCAACAATACCAATGAAATTTACGTTGTTTATTTCTATAGTTTTATTCAAACTTCGATTTAAACCAATGCACAGGGATTCATTTTTGGGTTTCGAACCCGGGCATTCCGGACTCTTATGCCCGAAAAGTTTACATTTAAAACACTTGACCCCTTTATGTTTATGGAGGTTTGAAAAAAAAATTAATTAAAAGTGTGAACATGTGTGAATGTTGTGTGAATGTTGTGTGAAAGGTGTGTGTTAACTATACTGACCAAACGTCCCCCTTTTCTGGGGACAAATGGGGACGCCCTATTTTTTGAAGGCATTTTTCTAAGTTTTAAAAAATTGTAGAAACTAAATTATTAATCAATAACACTTTATTTTTAGTCCTTATTTATTAGGAATGAAAAAATACATCCATAATTTGATAATTGCAGCAATTTTTAATGCTTCTCTATTATAAAGGTACTTTGATCTGGTCAGCCTAGTGTTAACCCACCGATGGGGGAGTCTAAAGTCTCCCCATGAAAGAAGCGGGATAGGCACATGCTTTTTTTTTTCTTTCTTTTCTGATATCTTATGGAAGGTGTATACAGAAAAAAAATTGGGGTGTCACATTTTTCTATAAATGTGGTGGGATGGATGGTGGGACCCCTTTAAAAATAATAAAAATACGTTTTATATGAGCACACCAGTGGTCGCCAGGCTAGATGCCAAAGGTTTTTGGTTCGATTGCTTGAAGATGGAAAGTGTCAGTTCGATTCCAAGATATACTAAAGGTCAGTATATTTCTTTTTAAAATTAAGAAATTCTCTTTTGAGAATTTCAAAGTATAAGGATTTCTAAAAATTCCGCAGAATTAAAAAGGAGGAATTTAAAAAAATTCCACACAAAATATGTTTACACAGATTATAAAAATATCTGTAAAAAAATTAAGAATTTCTCTTTTGAGAATTTCACAGAAAAAAGGAATTCTTTTATAGAATTCCACAGAAAAAAAAAAAAAATAAATCTCTTCATTACACATTCAAAACCACACAATTCTTAATCACTACTTTTTAAGTCTCTCTACTATTGTTCTAAAAGATATTAATGTATTTTTTTTTCCAATAACCCAATTTCGTTATTAATATTTAAAACTTAATTCTTCATTAATATTTATTACACAATTATTAATCTATACCTTTTTTCTAATTACCCAATATCTTCATTAATATTTAAAATTTAATTCTTATCTTATTCGACAATCCCCAGGCGGCGTAGGATGTTGATAACAGGATGTCGATAAGACAGACCCCTCCACAGGCGATGCAGCCCCGCAACCCCGCCTGCTGCCGCAAGAACGGCCTTTCCTATGTACTAGTGTCAAATTTAAATTTTTCTTAGTTTTATTTCGTTAAAATTATTATTAAAGTTCGTATCACCGTTTTTTTTTTTTTTTTTTTTTTTTTTTGGTAATAAAATAGAACAAAGAAATATTTAAAATATTAGATACAATTGTAAAATACATATAACATCGGTGGGCTTCATACTAAGCCATTTATGTAGGCTTAATTGTCAACAATTTCAAAAATGCAATAAAAGAAAATTTTTTCTTAAATACGTGAAAAACTTCCAAATAAGTTTTCAGTATTTGGGTAACCAATAATGCTGACTTTTACAAACAAGGGAAATCGTGCATGCTAAGCAAATGGGTACCTCACGAAATTATAGTTTGCAATAATCTTCAAAGTTTAACCATACGTTCATATCTCATTTCAAGCCAGAAAAACAAAACGTTTCTCGATTATCCGCTGACTAGCGGTGAAAAATGGATCCAGGGCACCGGCCAAAGGTTTGCACATCACCATCAAAATCATATTCAATTCCAGGGATTGTAAAGGCTCAGTTCATTACATGAAATCGCTGCAGTGCGTATGGTACTTTTCGGCTGGCATTGTCCACCATAAATATAACTTCCGCCAGGCAAAGCCTTTAATGAATTTCTAGAGAAACGCATCCCCCAAAAAACGTCCCCCGGAAAAAATGTCACTCCAGAAATAAATCCCAAAATTTCTGTAAAATGTCTGAATTTCTAGGTATCTGAATTGTAAAAGTCTTAAATCCCAAGTGTCAAAATTATAATGTGTCTGAAATTTAGACATATCAATATTATTCTGACACTTAACTTAGTGTATTTTTATAAAGACATTTATGTGTCTTAAATTCAGATGTGTGTGATCTCTGAAAATTTGTATCTTTACGTGTTTCAGACATTTATGTGTCTAAATTGGTATTTCAGTCACATTTCTGTCTGAAATTAAGACACTTCTATTTTCAGTATATTTAGCATTAAGTCTGGTGCACTTCCATCCTATAAATGCTGGGATTTATAAAAAAAAATTCAAATTAACGTAAAAATATGAAAAAAAAAAAAAAAAAAAAAAAAAAAAAAACTAGCATAAGTAGCTCCTCTTCCTCCCTTCTCCTGATCAGTACCACGAATATTAAGTAGATAAGGTAGACCCCTCCACAGGCGGTGCAGCCCCGAAACCTCGCCTGCTGCCACAAGAACGGCCTTTCTTATCTACTAACACTTTTTTGTCGTGCATTCTTCCCTAAAGGTTAATTGACTAAAATAAAATAAAACGGTTAGTAAACATATTTAAACATCTGATTAGATTTTTCTCTAATGCGTTGCTTGTTCTGTTACATAAAAGTAAGAAAATCAATTTTCACATTTTGACTTAAAATGTGAATTCAATATATTTTTTTAAATTTTACTTACATTTAGTTGCATGAATTTCGTTTAAATGCTTGTAATTTAGTTTACATGTTTTTGCTTTTTATAGAACATAAACAATGGAAAATGTTTATTTCTGTATTACAGAATAGTAAGCAAACAGAAAAATAATTTTATTTAGGAGGTCGTTTTGAATATAAATTTATGTTTATGGAAAAGTTTGGCGGCAGAAGAGTTACTTTGAATCTGTAAGATAAACATCACTGATCTTTTTTCTTCTTTAAAAGAGATATAGAAAATGGTTTTTAAATCTTCGAAATATGTTCTTTTTTGCGAGAGACACAGAATAATAATAAGAAAAATCTCGATGTTGCATGAGCGAATTTTCTTTAAAGTACCAATTCTTATTTTCCTCTTGCGTTGAAATTCAACATAAGCTGCTTATCTTCCAGATTCAAAAAATAGTTTGTACGAACTTAGTTTTTCTTTTCTTTCTTTCTTTCTTTTTTTCTTTTATACCGGTTTTGAATAACTATTCACCTTTCTTTATAAAGTACTTTAATACAAATGTCACGTGACGAAGAATATTTTCGTTCCCATTAATTATTTTATTAGTTTACTTATACACATTTGTCTCAATTTCTTTTATGTAAAACCCTAATTTGAATATAGATTGGTTACTTATTAATATAATTTAAATAAATTTCTGTTATTCTAGCTCTTAAATGTTGCCTTTTTCTTGTATTAAATTTCACCAAAAGTAAAATTTCATTTCGAAAAGCATAAAAGAATTTTCAACACAACATTAAGTATTTCCAGAAAGTAATTAATAAATTCGTTGAACTGAATTCTATTATTCGATAATAGATTATTTCGTCGTAAAATTATTCATTAGTTTATTATGAGAAAAATAAAACACTTTTAATAATAATAATAATAATAACAATAACAATAATAATGATAATGAAAACATATAATTTCATTATTATTCACAATTATTATTAGACAAAATGAGAAAAATAACTTGTTAGCCGATCATTAAATTATATAGAATGAATTCCAAAATAAAAGACTGAAACAAATTTAAAAGGTGCATAGTTTTTGGTTAATAAAACATGTCTGTTGATATTATCACAAAATTGGTCAAACAGACCTAAAAGGACGTAGATCCAAAAGTGAAATATAATTTTTCGCTAAATATTAAATTAATGGGGAAATTAACTGAAAAATAAATATTTGCAATCATAAAATTCTTTCTTTTGTAGGAGAATCTTCAAAATTAAATAAACGAGTTTTTTAAAAACTATTTAGCATTTTTGTGCACAAATTATGATAGATTTCTTAAAACATTTAAAAATTTAATAGGAGGGTTTTAAAAAAATCAATTTACAAATTATTTTCAATATTATTACAACTTTTTTTATTGTCTGCACAATCAAAAGAAAAGCAAATAATATTTTCATTAAGAATTCTTGAACAAGAATTATTTTTATTATTATTTTAATTATTATTATTTTAATTATTATTAAGTATTTTTTTTTTTTTTTGGGGGGGGGGGGGGGTTCCACTGCCAGACTTTTGTAAACATTTATTCATTACCCTGATGAGATGTCATTGAGAAAAAAAAATATTTAAATGATTTTTTTTAGCATTTTGACATTGTATATTTTATTAATGAATTATGAGTTTTTAATTTCGATTAATATTTTTCGGTTATAAAGTTCTATATCAGAAATACCTACGGTCGGCAACAAAATTTTTGAAGCACCCATCCACAATTTTCATATATTTTTTTGTAGTTTGATCGCTGATTTTTATCAATAACTTACTTCTTTATAAACAGCATAAGATTAAGACCACGACTCCACAAATATTTACTTAACAAAACAGTATTAAGTGCCCACCTCCTAAGTACGAATGATTGCTAGTACTTTAATAATTTTGATGTCGACTGTGAGCATTAAACGCATATCCTCGGACATGGAACTATAAATGTTTGAATTTAAGGGAGCTTCTTTGCTTGTGCAGTTCATATTTTGATAGGTACGTTTCAATTACAATAGCGATAACAAAAACTGGTATGGTATATATGTATAACATATAAGTATGGTAATATCATATCTAATATGGTGATAATATAGGAAAATGTGTAAATATGGGCACTCACTTTTGTTTTTGAATTTAAGTTACTTTAATTGTAAAATATTGTGCGTTTTTGACTCTTACTAGTAACTATAAAAAGTTTACTAAATAAGAGGAGGCAAAAAAAATGTTTAATATCAATTATTTCAATTCGAAAATAAAAGTTTTAGAGAAAAGCTTTACAAAAAGCTTTAGAGAAGAACATCAGAAAAAATGGGATGCAAATACGGGCTCTTTTCAGAAAAGTTACAAAAATCGCAAAAAAAAGTTTCAAAACATGACAAAACAATACAAAAAGGTAGATAATTTAATTACTATGGAAAAAAATATTTTAAAAAATCTCTGACGTAATCAGTTCTTTCGAGCACGGTACAATCTAAGTGTGCTCACCATTTAGCACATAACTCTTTATACCACTCTTCTCCACCAGTTTGTTCAGAGAATATTCCATCACAAAAGATGCAAGTTCCATCGCTCGAATTTAGTTTATCCCTGTCGTTGATATCCAGGTTGATATCCTCATCGCTTTTGATATGAGGAGGGTCACGGTAATCTGAAAAGTTCGATGATGAATTATCATTTTGTGGGTCGAATTTTCTTTCTTTGAAATAAATGCAGGCTATTTTCATCCTGGAGAAGTATAAGCACTAACTGTCTAAAGAAAATCAATGTTGTGCTTTGCAAACATTGACAGACACCCTAAGACAGGCATTGTCAGACTGACATTGTCAAACTTTGAAAGACATCCTAAAAAATGCGTCGTTTTCTTCTTCTTCTTCTTCTTCTTTTTTTTTTTTTTTTTTGCTAAAAAAAAAAAAAATCTGATGTGTCACTCACATGAATTTCTCTTTACCTGCATTTCAATGCTTTACAGATAGATTCAAGTAATATCGTGAGATCAGTAAGGTAAAATAATAAAGTTCAATCTAAAAAAGATTTAGGAACAGTTTTATTTGACATACAATTCTATGTGAGGAAGGCTGCCGCCCCTCTTAACCCACCGTTCAATTATAGAGCGTACATTTATCTAAAAAAAAAAAAAAAAAAAAATCAAGGCTGTTATTAATTTGCCTTCAAACTTGCCAATCTTGATCAAATTTTTCAAAAGAGAATCTAATACGAACTTCAGTACACTAAATTTCAATTTCCTGCATTTATTTGCTTATCAGTTATGCTGATAACGTATATACATATAGATCAACCACTAAAAACTGGACTTTCGTATGCAAGGCATCTCAAAGCGTGATATTATACAAAAAACAGAGTTAAAAAGACTACATCAAAAAATATTTTGTTTATGTCATACGATATACTTAAAAGAATTATTTTCCTTCCTGAGCAGTGTTTCTCGACATAGTGAAATGCAGCAAGGTACTTCTATCAATTGCATTTAATGAAAAAGAACGTTTAGCTTAATTTTGGGTAGCACTGTATATCGTCTATAAACTATATGCACATCACATTGTGTACTTAAATTTAGTCTTGTATGAAAAACATCTAACACAAAATGAAATAAACTTTCGGCCATTTCTAAGTATAGCTCCAACATATTCAAATACTTTGGGTAGCCTTGTAAACTAATGATGAACGATTTTCATAACACAAGCTACACAAAACATGCTTTTATGCAAATAAAAAATAAGCTCATTCCATTTTACTTAGCGCAGCCTGTAGTTGTTATACTGTACTTATATGGAATTTCCCCAATACTGTTTGAATGTTTTTGGATGTACCTGTACACGAACCATTTGCTTGATCTCAACAAAAAGTTTAGTGTAGCATCACTATATATAATACAAATTTAGAATCCTGACTTTAGGCTTCCTGCTACTGTTTATTCGTAAATATGCTGATAATAGACACACACAAACACGCAGACACACACATACTCGGACCAAACGCTAAAAACATGATTTTCGGATTCAGATGATCTCAAAACGTATAAATATAACAAAATCACAATTTAAGAAATTTCTCCAGAAAGCAATATTCTCTCTACCATATATATGGGTAAGAGAAAGTGAAAATCGCTAATTTTACTTTAATTTTTTTTAATTATCACAAATCGATTGTTCAGCTATTCGTTTTAAATGTATTGACGAGTTCTTTTAAAAGATTTCTAAGTTGAAAATTTCCCTTCTTGGTGATAGGATTTCCCCCCAAGAAGGAAGGCAATGCTCCTACATTTGCAATTTTTTCCCTTGTTGAATATCACTGTTATAAATAATTATTTTTAATTTCATAATGACTCGTTAAAATAATTTTCATTGCACACATTTATACGAATTATTTTTCCTATACTGCCATTTTAAAAATTTAGAAAAAACGGGATTGCAAAGCCACCTCTTGGACAATTTCGATAGGCACTAATTTAAATCATTCAGAAACTTCATATTAATTAGTTTGAAAATTTGTGCAATAGTTATGGAGATACAGTTTTCGCAATACTTTGTCACACACACACAGACAGATTTTTTTTTTTTTTAAGTGTCAAATAGTATTCCAGATTTCTCAAAATGTGTGAATCCATCGAAAACCCGAAATCGAAAATTTTTACTTTTTTCTATTGAATATAGAAGAATGTAATAAAAAAACTAGGATTTGGGTTGTCGCTCTAAGGATATGCTTTTCACATGACGGCTTATTTGGCTGAAGCCTATGGTTTAAAATGGATCTATGACTTAACCGGGACAGAAAATGGAGGAATATACATTGGAAAAACATTTAAATACACAATTTACTCTAATTAATTCTAGGAAACCAGCATGTATGATTTTAAATTGAATAAGGGTAAACACGATTTAATATTATTATTCAATACACATTATCCATAGTTTCCCGTAACATAAAACACGTTTCCTTTTTAGTATACCATCATATAAATTAGATACCCTTCTGTAAATCTCAGTGTTTAAAAAATTAGTAAAATCTAATCTATAAATATATTACTTTTGGTTTCATAAATTCTGATAACAGTTTTTAAAGAATATTTGATTGTGGTATATTTCGTTTGAAAATTTCTATAAATATTCATGGGGAAAAACTTTACTTGCGAAATACTTCTGAAAGTTTATTCCACTGGGAATAGTCCATTCTCTAAAGTTTTGATATCTGTTATAGAGTCCAAAATGGTTTCTGACTTTTGTCATTCAATATAGCTATCTGTTGAAGACAGATATTTTTCATTTTTTGACAACTAGGAATGACACTTTGACGCATAGACTGAAGGGAAATGATAAGAAAAGTTTTCTTTTACAAAGATCAATGCCAACTTCAGAACTTGCAACTTTTGCTAAGTAGTTCTATTCCCCTGGAGTAAAGAAATACACGACAATAGTAACCATTATTTTGAACTCAAAAAATATATTGTTGGGCAAAAATTTTGTCATATTCAGCGTCAGTCGAAAATAAATACCTTAAGGTTAAAAATAGAAAGGAAAATATTTCTCTTATCTCTAAGATAATACAAAGCCATGTTGATTCTTGACATTCGTATTTATTTAAAATTTTGATAGCATGATAGCAAAGTTAAATGTCAAGTTTTTCATTTCATTAAAGTTATTCCTTTTTTATTTTCTCTTACCCATATATATTGTAGAAAAAGTATTGTTTTTGAGTCAAATTTTCGAAATTGAGTTTTTATTATATTTACAAGTTTTGAGGTCTGTGAATTCGAAAATCATGTTTTTGCGGTTAGTTTGTGTGTCTGTCTCTTTGTGTGTGTCTGTTAACAGCATATCTCAAGAAAAAATGTTAGCAAAAATTCAAACTCGTTATTATAAATCTGTGTCATATAGTGACGTTACACTAAACTCTTTTTGAAATCAAGCAAATGAATCGTTAACAGGGACATTCAAGATAATTCCTATACATTATATCGATGGGAAACATTTCTGTTAAGTACAGTCTAACATATATTGACTGTCTTAAACAAAATGGGATGAACATAATTTTTATATACATAAAAGCATGTTTCGCGTAGACTGTGGTATGAAAAACATTCACCATTTGTTTACAGGGCTACCCAAAGTATTTGGATATATCGGAGCAATTCTTGGAAATTGCTGGAAGTGTATTTCATTTTGTATTAAGGGTTTTTCATATAAGAGTAAATTTAAGTACACAATGTGATTTGCATATAGTTTATAGGCAATATACGGGGCTACCCAAAATTAAGCTAAAGGTTCTTTTCCGTTGAATGCAATTGATGAAATCGCTTTGCTACATTTTAATATGTCGATGAACACTGCTCAGTAAGGAAAATTAATTTTTCACACCCATATTGTGAATAGAGTATTTTTTGAAATTCCATTTCAACTCTCGTTTTTTTTTTTTTTTTTTTTTTTTTTGTATAATATCACGTTTTAAGGTAACCTTGATTATGAAAGTTCAATTTTTAGCGGTAGATCTGTACTGTATGTATATCTGTTATAAGCATAACGTAAAAAAAAAAATAACAGCATAAAATTCAGATTCGATATTTTGAAATTCGTATTTGAATGCCACTTGGAGAATTTGATCAAAATTGGCAAGTTTGAAGGCAACTTAATAACAGCCTTGTATTTTTTTTTTTTTTTTTTTTTTTTAATATAAACATAGGCAGTATAATTCAACGAGAAGTTGAGGGGGCGGTATCGACCTTCACACAAAATTTTATATCAAATAAAACCATTTTTAAATTTTTTTTAGACTTTTTTTTTTTAAATGTAGATTGAACTTTATTATCTTACCTTATTAATCTTACGATATACTCTGTAATTCACCTTTATAGTATTGAAATACAAGTTAAGAAAAATGTCATGTATGCGAAACACTAGAGAATTTATAAATTAAACTAATTGTAGTAAAATCCAGAATTATGGTAGAAGGTCATTTTAATTGATTTTGTTAGTTTTTTATTAACAGAATGTTTAAAAATGCATTGGATAGAAATTTGATTTCAAATTTCTTCATGAAGGGATGTTATGTATGAATTAAGATTTTGCTTCATTTAACATTTTTTAATCATTAGACTCTTCTCATTCTATTTGCATACAAGATTAGAGATTTACTTTACGTGTACTGACAGAAGTCAACTAAAAATGTTGAGCAATAACATATTAATCGTAGTTTTTGTTTTTTTCTATAATGGTAGTACATCTATGTCCTTCTCCTTTCTTTTATTTAAATATTTCCATCTACTGCTAGTTTGTTGATGTTGAGCTTAATGTATAAGCGAAATCTTTAGATAAAACAATTTTAAACACACTAAACACAAATGACACAAGAAATGTCAAAAAATAATACGTAGTGTTGCTATTCTAACCATTTAAAATTGTATCATCCCTATTAGAAAACCCTTTATACATAACAAATAAAAAACAGTAATGAAGTTAAAAAAAAAAAAAAAATATATTTAGTTTTAAAAATTGCATTAAGGGGTTACATGAATTTAGAAGGATTAATATATATATATATATATATATATATATTCTCTCTCTCTCTCTATCTCTCTCTCTCTCTCTCTCTCTTAAATATAATAAATAAAAAATTTTATTCAAAAATTTGAGCATATAAAAGAGCAACATTTAAACAATATTTTATAAAATTTTCAATTTTTTTTTTTTTTTTTTTTGGAAAATTCAGCCTGTTCTTCTTTGTTTTCAGAGACCCATCAGAAAAGCGAAAGGAACGATTTCTCAAAAACTAAAGCACCGATCTTATTGAAACATAGCTTAAAAATAGAATTGACTAGTGCTTTAATGAAGGAATTAAATAAAATTGAAATTTGAATTTTTGACAGAGTTGTATGCAAAAAAAAGTAAACCTTTCGGTACATTTTACCTCACGTATAGTCTTGTAAAATTGTTTGTATATGAAAAAAAGAAAAATCTTTCGTTCAAGCGCAAGTCAATCTTGTTTTTAAAACGTGTGAAAGATTTCAATGAGATCGGCGCATTAGTTTTTGAGAAATTTCATCCACCACTTTTTTTAAGGTTCTTAGGAAAAAAAGACCCATCTGGTTGAATTTTCCAAACTTTTTAATGAAATTTTATAAAATATTGTTTAAATGTTACTTTGTTATAAGTTTAAAATTTTGAATAAAAAAAAAATATATATATATAACAGAGAAAAAATATATGCATTTTTTAAGACTTCGAAACCTATGTAATTCCATAGAATTTTCCTCTTGAATCGCTTTTATGGGATTTTTTTTTTTTTTTTTTTTTTTTTTTTTGTGAGTGTGTGTGTGTGTTTACAATATTAATTGGTACGAATACATTTTATAACATTAAAAAATCGATTTAATTTTTTTTTTCCCGTTAATAACACTGGTCAACGAAGATTTTGTCCTAGAGACATTGTTGGGTGATCTTAGACGTATTTTTCGTGCTGATTCCAAATCTGGTCTCAGATTTTTTTTTTAATCACGTCTAGTTTCCTTAGGACAACCGGATTAAATGGGGGTTCAAGAGGGTTTCTGCAAATAAATCGTGAATTAAAAAATAATGTTTTTTTTGTCCTGGACATGTTGTTTGGTGATCCTGAAGGTATTTTTAGTGCTAATTCCGAATCTGGGCTCAGATTGTTTCTATCACGTTTAGTTTCCTTAGGACAACCATATTAAATAGGGGTTTCAGCGAATAAACCGTGAATTAAAAAAATGTGAAAAAATGGGTACTTACTTAGGATTTTCTCGAATATTTAGCATCTGGCAAGTCCCTTTTCAGTGTCTAGCAGTAATCTGTTGCTGAACTTTCCTTAATATCGTTTTTCCATGTGTAAAATATCCTGCTGGAAACGCTCACCGTATTCATCACTAACGGCGCCAAGGTTTGGTGGAAAAAAGTCCACCAGGACTTGCCAGATGCTAAATATGCAAGAAAATCCTAAGTAAGTACCGATTTTTTCACATTTTTTTAATTCACGATTTGTTTGCTGAAACCCCCTTGTACCCTTGTACCCCCCCCCCCCCCCGTTTAATCCGGTTTTCCCAAGGAAAGTAAACGTGATAGAAAACATCTGAGCCCAGATTCGGAATCAGCCCGAAAAATACCTCTAGGATCACCCAACAACATGTCTAGGATTTTTTTTTTTTTAAATTCCCGATTTATTTGCCGAAATCCACCTTGAATCCCCATTTTATCCGGTTGTCCTAAGGAAACTAGACGTGATCGAACAAATCTGAGCCCAGATTCGGAGTTAGCACTAAAAATACCTATAGGATCACCCAACAACATGTCTAGACCATTTTTTTTTTTTTTTTTTTTTTTTTTTGTTGACCAGTGTAAATCAGACACATGAGTGAATATTGTAGCTGTGATAACTTAGTTGAAATTACGAGCGAACATTTGATATATTTTATATATAATGTCCAATGTTCAATGGTAATTTCAGGTAAATAATCACATACATAGTGTAACCACGTTTCCCGCCCATAGTATTGAGGACGATAATAAAGGCTTGGAGACGTGCCCATTTAACCGAGAGTTAAGGTGCATACAAACACTAGCGACGATGCAGAGCGGCAAAGGCATAAATTATCCATTGTCGAAAAGTGACCCATGAGATTTTGGACATGTTTACAATGAAGGACATTACATTTTATTGCTCTTTTAGAGGAGATCCAAGTTCCCTATGCCAATTATCACAGTAGGAAGTTTGTCAGGGCAGAAAACTGCTCTTCAAGACAAGCGGCCACACGAATCACACATCAAAGTATTTTGAATAGAAACCCCACTTGCCGCGTTGAAGTCGCTAGTATTTAAACGCTCCTTTAGGGATTTGGTAAAAATTCAGTTTTCCGGCGTTCCTTTATCGCTTATTTTCTCTCAATCATCAGTGTTATCGTTTCTATTTTAGCATTGGACTCACTGAGTCAGCACATGTGCGGAGTCTCCCATGGTCGAAAAAAACATGGTTGACGAATACAATGTTCTCTTATCGCAAGAATTAATTTTTGTTTTCATTATACTTATTGGAGATAATATTTTAAAGAATGAACTATGTGGACTTGGTTTTCCACAGCTTTTAGTTGGGTATCTTAGATACAGCACACCGAAAAGCGCTGCCAATGTGTTTAGTTTAGTTATTTTTTAACGTTGTGTGACGAAACTTAAGCTTGAAAACTTTGATAAACAAGACGAAATATCAGAATAATGGGAATTTATAATATCGAGAGGACTGTAAACAGGACACGCCTTTTGTCAACCCGGAAGGGAGAATAGAGTGTTGTAACAAAAATTAAGCTTAAAGTAACAGAATTGAAAATTAGTGAAAATAAAAAAGTAAGCCAAATAATAAAAAATAACCCTGAATTTGCGTAATTTTTTTAAATTAAATACATAAAAAATTTAGAATTCACAAATAGTACACTTGAATACAGGCAAGTGAAATAAAATTTCAGATGGTCACCAAGATTAACTACAGCTAATTCTAAAAGAACATTTCATTTATTCTACTCCAGATATGTTCTGTTCCAGATTTTGCTACTTTTTTATTCTATACTCACGAATAATTTTGAAAAATGATATTTGATATGCGTAATAGATGATTAATCTTCAAAGTGATTAGGAAACAGTTACATTTAAAATTTAGTGGTGGATATTGAATAAGAAAGGCGCAAAATCTGGCAACACTGGTTCTATGGAAAAATAATTTTGAGAGAAAATTCAGTGTTAAATAACTCCAGAAATAATATCCTACGTTTTTTTTTTTTTTTTTTTTTTTTTGAGATAAGTAAAATGCCATTGGTTCTGGTCCTAGTTAAAATAAATAGATTACATTTCTTTAAACGATCGACAAAAGGATCTTGATGACTTATTGAGTCAAACACAGAATTTCCAACAATGAGAATGATTTTGCGAAACTTCAACGCGTGTTCCCGATTTTCAACATAAATTGGCTTAATGAACAAAAAGTTGCCAACTTCCTTAATTTATCCTGGAACCTTTTTAGCCTCAACTTTATTTCACATCTCTTTATTTATAGGATAATTTTCTCCAATAATTAACTACGATAAAATAAGAAAAAAATTGCTCCTAAAAAAGTAGTTAAAAAAAAAAAAAAAAAAAAAAGTAAAGCGGGGCTGACAATGTTTCGGGATAAATTATTAAAGTTGGAATTTTTGTGAACATTATATACGTAATGTCACTGGTTACATTTGACTGGTTACACCCACTGCTTATTATTCATTAAGTGATATTCTCAAAAATATAAAAATAAAAACCTAATTTCCACTTGGTTTAAAATCTTACCCTTTCAACTTAAAGAAACCTTTACATTAATTTATTTTATTTTGTTAAAATTTAGACGATTATCGTACTTCAACAGAAATGTGAGAAGGCTGATTTTTTTTGTGTGCATTCAGTTATATTGCCTCTGTCCATGCAGGAGACAGCTTAAGAAAACTTGAGCATACTCAAAACTATTCAAAATTACGCAGAATTACAATAATATTAAGTATTTTCTGATCAAATTTCCATAAGATAACACTGGCACCCAAGAAGTAAATATCTCCAGAAACGCAGTTTTATTGATCATTTTCACTCCTGAATAATGCCCATTTCGTAATGATACTATAATTGGTGAATAGTATCATTACGAACATAACGTAAAGTTTTCATATACTTTCTCAGTATCGTATTTGAAAAGGTTGAATTTTTTATAATTAAGTTTTAACTGCGTATCAGCAAATCATACAACAACTGCAGGTTACGATCGGATGAACCATACATTTATGTCACAATAATTTATTTTTAAGTATCAGACGGATATTCCAACCCAAAATAGATTTCATGGACTTTGCGGATCGAATAGCTTTTTTCAAAGATTCTGAAAT